>PVIU01000067.1:0-362767 GCA_004026605.1 Ondatra zibethicus
GGAGGAGAAGGAGAAGGAGGAGGAGGAGGAGGAGGAGAAGGAGGAGGAGGAGGGAACAAGAAGAACAAGAAAAGCCTTAACATCGTAATCGGTTGAAGCTAGATATATTTTTTTCCTCTTTGGTAATCAGGACTGTTTCAGATTTTGGACAAAGTCTTATTTCTTTCCCTTTGCCACAGCCCAGCAGACTCCCTGGAGTCTTAGTCTGTTCTGTACTGCTACAGCAGAATGAGGCAGAGAACGTCTATAAAGAACAGAGGGCTATTTAGCTCCTGTTTCTGGGAATTTGAGAGCGCGGTACCAGGTCCTGATTGGTTCACAAGGGTCCCAGGGTGGATTTAATCACAGGAGGGTGGGAGTGTGTAAGGGAGAGGTCACATGGTAAACCTGGAACAAGGGATGGGGAGGCGAGGCACTTTTTTTTTTTAAATACCAACTTGCTCTCTCTTAGAACTAGTCCAGTCTTCCCTGACCTGAATGTCTCCCCCCCAGACAGCATTAATCCCTTCAGAGTCCCCATGACCTAATTACCCTACACCAATCTTCCCTTTATTTTTGTTTAAACTTCATTTCTCTCCCCCTTCTCCCTTGGTGGGGCAAGTACTGGGCCTAGAACCCAGTTCCCTGACACATACTAGACAAGCACTCCAACCTTAGCCCAAGTCCAGTTAGTTTTTCTTCTTAAAAATGTCTTAACTGTTGAGAAATTTGTGCACGTATGCAATGAAATATGATCATATCTACTCTCAGTCCTCCCCCCTCCACTCTCTCATATCCCTCCAACACATCCCACTTCCAACTCATCTCTCTCTCTCTCTCTCCCTCTATCCTAAATCCAATAACGCTGCACATGTATGTGAGTGTGGAGCATCCCCCAGAACATAAGAATCCTACCAAAGTCCACACCTTCAATAAAGAGCGGTTCTCCCTTTCACGGCAACTACCCGCTGCCAGTAGCTCTTCAGGGGCGAGGCCTGAAAATCCTCTCCTCCCACAGCACGGCCACCCTACAGACTAAACCTCCAGTATGTGGGCTCTGGGAGACAAATTAGATTCAAGGCATGGTAGCTGGGGGTGAGATGATTTCTTATCTGAGGACCAAGAAAGAAATCATGAAATCACAGCCAGTGAGCATCAAGGCCAAGACCCTAACTCTCTTGCCTTTGTCTTCAGCTGAGGGTTTCTCACAGAGCAAGCCTCCTGCTTGCCTACTCAAGCCTTGCTGAGCTGGTGTACAAGGGGTGCATGGGAGTGTGGAGAAGGCAGCACTGGTTATTATTTGGGGCAAGCTCAAAGTTTTACAGATGCTGGAAGTCCAGACACAATGGTGTACTCCTGTCCCAGCCCTCCAGAGTCAGGAAGATCAAGAGTTCACGGCCAGCCTGGACTGTATAATAAGACCTTGTCTTATTACCCGCCCCCCAAATTGACTTATTTTTTTCTTGAAATAAAAGCATTTTATTGTCTGAGAATTTTACACCTGCATATAATGTGTTTTAATCAAATCTACCTCCTTTCCTTTCTCTCCAGCACTCCCCCCATTCCTGTCTCAGCCAGTTTTCCCTTTCAACTTCATGGGATCTTTCTCTCTTTCTAAGACACACTGAGTTCCCTTAGAGCTGTCTACTTGTGCACAGGTGTTGGACTATCTACTGGAGCATGGGTAACCTTTGAGGAGATGCATACCTGAGGAAAACCGACACCCCTTCCTCCAGGGGCCATAAGTTAGCAGCAGCTCCTCAGCCATGGGCGGGACTCCATGAGCCCCTCCCCAGTTCGTGTTGGGATTTTATCTGGCTTAATCTTGTGCAGGTCCTGTGCATGCAGTCCCAGCCTCCAAGTTCACATGTATGCCATGGCCATTACTGCAGACATCCACTCCCTCCGACTCTTACAGTCTTCTGTTTAGTCTTTGATGACCCCTGAGCTTGGGGTAGAGGGTGTAATGCAGATTTCCCACTTGGATCTGAGCACTCCACAGAGTCTTATTCTCCACCCATTGGTCAGTTGTGGGTCTCTGTATTAATCACTGTGTGCTATAA
Organism: Ondatra zibethicus; assembly: GCA_004026605.1. NCBI lineage: Eukaryota > Metazoa > Chordata > Mammalia > Rodentia > Cricetidae > Ondatra > Ondatra zibethicus. The sequence goes on from PVIU01000067.1 coordinate 2,043, forward strand.
AAGGAAGCTTCTCCGTGAGGGTTGAGTATACCCACTAATCTTTGGGTATAATGATAAGAATGCAGGGATCAGCTTGATTTCACTGATAATGGTACCAGGTTCTCCCCTAGGACCTATGCCCTTGTCAGTCACACGTTTTTTGGCTCTCTTAACAGTACCAGGCATGAGTTCTGTCTTATGGATTGCAATTTAAGTCTGACCAGAAAGTGACTGGTTGCTCCTGTAACATGGGTACCACTATTGTACCAGTGTGCATATCTTACCAGGCTTTGTTTAGATTACTTTAGAGAAGAAAATTCATCTGTATTTCACAACACAAAAACAGTCACTTTTGGATTTCATCTCTTTTGCATTTCATCCTTTACTCATTTTCTCTTTCATTGTAACCCTACACTACATGTGACCTCTGAGTATCATGTATATGTAATATATATGTGTGATGTGAAATTTCTCATGTTATTAAGGAGATACACACACACTTTTACAGCTGTACTACAATTTCCTGTTTGGGAGTATACAGTTACTTTTCCTGTTGTTGAATATGGAGGTTCTCGCCAATGTTTTATTGCAGAGGAAGTCTTTGAACATGAAGGGAGCCCTTCTTAGTCATCCTTGTTCAGAGACTCCATTCCTATAAACAGAATGACTACAGCAAAGCACAGAGATGTTTATATGTTCCTTGGCTGCATTTTATCATTCTCCTATCATTTTTATGTTTTGGAAAGAGGGGTGGGATGTGACACTGTGGGCATGTGGCAGTTGGAGGAGCTTCTAGGAGTCAATCCTCTCCTTCAACCATGTGGTTCCCAGGATTGAACTCAGCAGGTCAGGCTAGGCAGCAGGTGCCTTTACACCCTGAGCCATCTCACTGGCCCCTTTCCCTGAAATTTTAAGCTTTCATTTTACCTCTCAAATGCCAAGGCACTTCCTACCAAATATCAGGATGTCATAGGACAACAGGCAACATCTTTAGCTGAGATCCACATTCTTCCTGGTCAATTCACGAGAATTTTGAGTCTTTCGTTAAGTGGGGGCAGGTCTACTGATGTGTTTTAAGGGTAGGCTATAAATGACCAAGACCAACTATAGCTTTATAAGCCAGAGAGAGGCCTTTGTGATGAAAGGGGAGGGACCCAATGAGAACCAACTTGCCACACATTTTTCTGGAGTGCCTGGATCTTTGCAGTGACCCTGTGGATGGTGCTGCCCCGGTGTGGCTTGTGAACTGCATTTTGGCAACCAGATCCTATTTTAGATGTGCTGAGAGCTGGATCCTGTTTTAGACTGACTGTTTTAGATTTAGATAGGAACCCCATGGTGACTCTGTAAATCAGAACATTCGTTTGCATTGCAAATCCTTCTCACTAAGTAATCTTCAGCTCCTTAATTTTACAAATTGTATATTGTGAAATTAAAAAAAACCCATATATTGGTTTTTACAAAGTACACTTAGAGGGCTCATGGGATCCATTTTAGCTGTAGAGGTTGGGATTATAGTGGAAGAAAGGCCTTCCATTTCAATGCTCCCCGGAGAGCTACTCAAGCCTGTCCTTGACCTCTAGGTGACAGTTTTGGACAGTTTCCTTCTGGGGGAGCCTGAGCCCTCGTTATGGGCCACCAGCAGCACCAGAACATAGCAGGAGACAACAGCCTCATGGGCTTCAGAGGAGATGGATGTGTGCTGTCTGGTTAGACCATGGGAGGCCAGGGAGACAGAGGAGATTGAAACATGCGGGTCTAGACTCATCACAGGCTAGCATTCCCGAAATTGGTTATCAGAGGTACCCAACCTTAGCAACAGATAGACCCCACTGAGAAAGGAGAGCCTGCCGCTGCCCCGTTTCAAATGAGGAAGTAACAGGAAGAGGGAGAGCTTTACCCAGTGGCTACATGGAGGTACCAGTGAGAGCCTCTTTGGGTCCTTCCATAGGGGATTAAGTAACAGCGCACTTGGGTTCTTTTTTTGAGACAGGGTTTCTCTGTAACTTTGAAGTTTGTCCTGGAACTAGCTCTTGTAGACCAGGCTGGGCCTTGAACTCACAGAGATCCGCCTGCCTCTGCCTCTGCCTCCTGAGTGCTGGGATTAAAGGCGTCTGCCACCACGGCCTGGCAGAATCGCACTTGGGTTCTTTTGTCCTGTGCACTTGAGTAGGAGAGGCTGGGTTTGAACGCAGCAGCCCATTCCCCAAGGATGTGACTGAGGCAGGTGCTCTCTGATGACCTTGGCATCCCCAGTTTTCTTTCAATCTTTCATGCACCAGGAAACCAGGTAGTTGGCTCAAAAATCACATGACAAAGGATGACCCCCAGACCCAGTGAGTTGGCTCCTTGAGTAAAGGCACAAGGCTGCAAGCTTATCAGCCTGAGCTCGAAACCAGAGCCTACATGGTAGGAGAGAACCAGCTCCCCACAAGCTGTCCTCTGACCACTACAGGCACACTGTGACACACGTGTGCTCTTCACACAGAAGAAAATTTAATAATAAATTTAAATAATAAAAATGTACATCGCGGCCACATGTAAGACATGCATAATGACTGATTTGCTCTCATAAGTAAAGTTGTCTTTGCACGGGGTCAGCACAGCTGCCCAGCTTCCCAGGGAGCCTGTGACAGGGCTAGCGGTCCCACTAGCAGTTCAGCCTAAGCTTCAGTTGAGGGTGTGTCTCCTGCACCAGCCACAAAGGCTGCAAACTTTGCAAGTCAGTGTAAGTACCAGGGAGCCACTTAGTTTTCTCACTTAATGGGAAGTGGATATGGGGGAAGATGTTCCCGAGACTCACCCTTGATTTGGGGAAAACACAGAAGGAGCCTCGTTAAGTTCCATCCCTGCCGGAGCTTGTTGAAAATTCACGCATGTATCGGTAATTATTTAACAATCAGGTTCTCCTAAACTTTTATACCATTTATACAGTGTTTAATTTACATTGATTTTTTCATTTTACATGTAGTAATTAATTTTGTCTTGCTGACAGATGATTCTCGGGAATGCTTTCTAGAGACAGCCCTGACAGGTACTTTTTAACCCTTTGTCTTCCTTCTGCGAGCCCTTTTCTATTCTGGGGTGCTTCTGGCTACCACAAAAATGGTTTCCTGGAGTGGTTGGGCCCTGGGGAGACAAGGAGGTGGGGGGTGAGCTTGCCTTCAGAGGGATTGTTTATTCTGGTGGATGACAGGGGTGGGACAGGTTTAAAGTTTTCTAAATAACCCCAGACAGACAGGAATACTGGAAAGACTTTTTGAGTTTTATAAGAAATCCCAAAGTTTGAAAAACAAGAAGTGGTGTTTCTTTGCCCTCTTAAAATCCATGGAGAAAGCCTCAGATATGAGGGCATAAAATGGCATAGGAGACACAGGTACCAAGCCTTATGTACCTGTGCCCACGTAAGAAGCCCTGTTCTACTTGGCCTGTCCCTGGAAGATGTTGGAAGAAGTCAAACCAGAGCAGGGTGGTCTCCGAGCCTTAGTCTGTAATTGTCATAATAAGGACATACACATAGCTAGAGTTAAAATGAAAAAAAAAAAATGGAGGCAAAGGTAACAGAGCAGATTTTGTTTTAAATGTTGGAATGAAGGAACTCTTTGGAACCTTTAAACTGGGATAATGTACCTGTTATTATGACTGAGAAGGACATTGCTGCTTTCGTTTTGTGACTCTTCATCTTAAGTGACCTTTTAAATATGGGTACTGTTCAAGTCATATTTTAATATTAATGAATGGTGTATACAGTAAAAGGAGGTTCAAGCCATTCTTATATTTCACACATTGGGATCTGTGTCTGCATATCTTCATCCACTCCATGGGCTTGTCACCATTGTGTAAGCAGCCCAGGGACTTTAGCTCTGACTTTAGCATGGGAGTTGTCTGTGGGTAGGATGTGTGCCAATCAGATGACATCACACCTTGCCACTAGATTATCCCATGAATACACACACGTCCCAAGGCTACCGGGCATCTCTCAGACTCAGGACATTGCTCAGGTGTCCCAGGTGAACAGAAAGCCTGCACTCTGGGGGAGCCCTCTGTGACTTTGCTCAACTAGACCTTTCCCTAGGTCAGCTTTGAGGAAGCGTATGGAGGGCGGGGGAGCCAGATCTAGGCCACTATATTCCTTTGGTGTTTGACACCATGTTTACAGCTCTATCCCCAAGTGCCACTCAAGGCCACTTTAGGGATCTCTGACATTTTTCCAGACAAGGTACTCTGATCAGGTTTGGCCTGTGGTCACGAAGGTCATTGTGTGTGTCGTGATTCTCTGTCTTTTGTGTCTGCTTTCATTCCTGTGGCATTTACTATTACAGTGATGGACAAAGGGGACCTTTCTCTCGCCGGTATATCTCCCAGTATTTCCTGGCAGACGATAGGAAGTTCTCCTTCTGTCTGTAATTCCCACCTGTGCATTGCAGGGCAGTTTCTGGGAAGCGACAGGAGCCTGGGCACGGGAGTTCATGTATACACATGGCTCTGTAAATGGGAACATACACAGTGCTTTACCAAGATGTGTGTGCATAACTATGCAATGTGTGAAAAGGTGCCACTTTGAACGGTGTTGGCGTGTGCTTGTGAATGTCCCCATGTGATGTGTAATATGCACCTGTAGTGTTCATGTGCTTACATGTGAAACTGTCAGGGTGGGTGTGGAGTGTAACTTTACCCACCGGTGGGCATGTGTCCAGACCGTGGGGCTTCAACCCCCACAATCGTGTTCTGTATCTCTGTGATAATTATCCATGTACAATTAATGGCCGTGCCTTCCCTCTCTAATTTGGTCACAAGCAATCTCGCTCTATTAGCAGACTGGTCATGTGCCCATCCTATCTCAGTCAGTCCATCCCGGTGACGTTATCACCAGTGACCTGAACTGGTGCTTGCCCTCCAGCAACCCACCTGCGTGAGAACAGCATTGTATCCGGGCTGAGGAGGCACTGTATTTTAAAGAAAATCAATTTCAAAGAACTCCGATCTCATGAAATTCCAGCAGCCGTACTCCCCCTCCGCCCTAATCTCTCCATGGCAGTGCTCACAAGCACCGTCGTTCCAGACAATTCTTCATTTATTCTCTACCCCCCACCACACTCCAACCCAAACTCCCCACGGCTGGAGATTAGTCTTTTGTGAGGCAGGTCATCAAAGCTTTCTTAAAGTCCCAGTAAATTATACCCCTGGTTTCCCTCTTCAATTCCTTTTTGTTACTTTTTCAAAATATTCTATTAGTTTTGTTACGTATGATCTCCCTTTTGTGAATCCATGCTGAATATCTTTAATTAAATCATAACTTTCCCTATTTTGTCTCTGATTAGTGTTTCCAATATCTTCCCCATTGCTCAAGTCAAGCTTACTGGTGTTTAATTTCCTTGATCTCCCTCAGAGTCGTTATTAAATATAGGTGTTGCATAAGGGCTCTGGTCCACCAGCACTTCTCCGGCTTCTCTGGGTATTTGTTAATCGGCCCCCAGGCTCCTCACCTCCTCCTGCACGGAGTCGAAGATAGTTCCCACTTGTTCTGGAGTTATCAGTCCTTGGGTAGCCTAATTTCTTCCTCACCTGTTCTGTGGCGACGCCGATCTCCTTTGGAAATATTTTCTTCTCCTTTGGAAACACTTTGCCTGCTGCCAGCATCTGCTTTTGTCTCCTCTTTGTGGACATAAGAAGGCAAATAAAGTCATTTTATTTATTTATTTTTGGCAGTTGTCACACTTATCCCAATTCACCAGGCTCTCTGCCTTTTAAAGTTTACCCCACCCCCACGCGCCCCCAGGATCTCACTGTGGCCCAGGCTGGCATCTGCTTCGCTAGGGTTGGGGCTATAGCTGTGTGCTACCAGGGTGGGCAGCTCGCCAGCTTCAGAAAAGTGTGCTTAGTGTGCATGAGACTCGAGTTCAGCAGCAATCACAGGAAGAAATAAGCACCATAAATCCGATTTCTAGTACTGTTTTGCTAAGTCCCGAGTTCGGGAACTGGTATTTCCTTTCCCCACAGGTTCAAAGCAGCTAATCCAGGGCCAAAGAGTGCTGACCCTCAGCTGTTCCTGGGGAGGCAGGAGGTCCTGGGGCTTCCCTGACAACCACCAGGAGAAGAATCAGGCTCCTATTATGGGTTGTAGGGAGTTGTAAAGTTTCCCACACATCCCTCTGGAAGTCGTTCCTGTGAAGTCAGCTCTAACTGGAAGTTCTTTGCTTCTGTTCCGTATCTGCCTGTTTCTGATGTCCAGGGATTCGCTCAACTCTGGGCGGTATGTCGGGCTCAGCCTCAGATGGAATGTCCTTCTTTTCTGGCCTCCATTCCCTGGACGGAGATAAAGGGCTACCCGGGTAGAAGGTGCCAGCCGCTACCTTCAGATGCTTGGAACAGCAGGCGTTCTTGCAAAGGACATGGGCTACATGGGGCTGCTTTTGAGCCTGACCGGAGATCCCAAGGAACCCTCCTGAGATGTTCTTCTCTCCTTCCCCCCTGACCCCACTGCCTTTCAGCGCACAGCGCAGACAGATCTTTGAGCCAAAACATTGCTCTCTGGTTTAACTTCTGCGCCAAGTTTAAAAGCAAGATCCTTCCTAGAAACACACAGGCGTGCGACCTACATAACACCAAAGGGGCAGGGGTGGTGGCCCGGGAACAGAAGGTGCCAGGCTCTTCCCCTCCAGCAAGAGCTGCTGGCTGTATGCAGGAATCCAATGGCAGAGGCGACATCAGCCAAAAAAAATTTCAAGAAAGTATGAGTCATAATTAGTCCTTTTGACATTGCTTCACATCGAAAGACACACAGTCTGTGTTCTGTGTCCCTCATCCCTAACATGGAAACGGTTGGAATTTGCACGCACAGAGGGATTTGAAATTTTAAAAGCTTAATAAAGACTGTACACACACACACACACAGATTCTCTCTCTCTCTCTCTCTCTAGTCAGTTTCTTAAAAGTGCATTTAATTAGGTCAGAGAGCTTGTTACTTTGGGGGGCTAAAGATCATTTTAACTGCCTTTTAAAGTTACCATGTTGTGTTTTGACCCCTATAATACTGTACAGACCTGCTAGCTGGTGCTACCCACATCCACCAATGAGAAGTGGGGAGCCAACGGCGACTCTCTCAGAGCCTGAGAGCAGCTTTCTCCCCAACTACTGGTTCTCCATGAAGACAGGCCACTATCCCTTTGCCTGGGAATTATGGGGTGGGGTGGCTGGGGTTTGTCATTCTGACATTTACCAAGATTCCCAAGACCCAGATCCACACCCGGGGTCCCCATCCTTGCCACTGAGCTGCTGACAGCTGTCCCAGAGCTGGAGGGTTGGCTTCTCTCAACGCCAGTATCATTTCAGTGGCAATTGATAGATGGACTTTGTGAGCTGAAAAAAAAAAATCAAAGTCCCAGGTGCTCCGTGCTAACGACTAGAACATTTACAGAGTCGGACATTCTGTCATTTAATAAACCTAAAACGAAAAAGCTTTTGTCTGTGAAAGGTGGCCAATAGAAAAAGAGTTTGGATTATATGATATCTCATAACTTAATCATATGGCTCTTAAGAGGGGGACATACACAGCTGTGTCTCGCTAATATGCATGCAATATGTGTAAGCCGATATGCTTTAATTTGAAACTTGTTTTTAGCAGGAAGAAAAAAGCGTTTAGATGAGGAACATTAAGATTCAATATTAACCATTTTTCCCCCTTTGGGCAAAATTAGTCATCATTTGATATTTTTAAAGCAGTATTTTATTATTATTATTATTATTATTATTTGCTACACTGAGATGTGCCCAAACATTTTCAAAGTTCTGTGGCAGAGTGAGCAGAGGAAGAGAACAGCAGGTCCATTTTTAGCCATCATGGGACAATGGATTTGAAAAGATGAACATTTTTTTCCTTTTGACTCTCAAGTCTTCTGTTAAGCCCCCCAGACCTAGGGACAGGGTAAAGGTTGGGGCACTTTGGAAATGGTTTCTGGTTTGTGCCTCCTCTAGTTGTCTCACGCTCTGTCACTTTAATTGTTACTTTGTGCTACTTTAACCTGAATTATTTAAGTATATTTGCCTTAATAATCTTAACCCCCCCTTAAAAAAACCCAGTAAGACAAAGGAATTGTAGATTAGAGACTTTTTATTTTCAGGGCAAAATGATACGGATAAGTGAACATCAACTGACCAGAAATTATTTGCTTCTGTCTGTTAGACACGTAATGGAGTCATTTAACTAGTCAAATTAGGAGCCGCAGAAAGCACCATGCTTCATTACTGAGTTCGAATGGGCACCATTTTACATTTACGTCAAAAATTATCTCATAGCAAATTAATGTTTTCATTGTGCTGAAAAGCTGGAGTTATGCAGTGTTAGCACCACCTAGAGGCTGGCTCGAGAAATGTTGGAAAGGGAGGCCACACAAGCCAGGGCGGGATCAGGTTAGAGGCGGCCCGCCCTGCCCTGGCTCCGGAGTAAAGATGTAGGATGGTTTTCCTAATGCTCGCATGGTTCTCTCTGCTCCAGAGCCCCTGGAAGCTGTCCACTATGATACTCTCTTAGGTCCTGTACATAGTTCTACTTACATTTTTTGAGATTTTTTTATTTGATTTTATTTTACGTATTTTATTTATGGGTATTTTGCCTGCATATATGTGTGTGTATCACATGCGTGTCTTTTTTCCCGTGGAGGCTGGAAGAGAGCACTGGCTCCCCTGTTGCTGGAATTACCGATCACTGTGAATTGCTCTGTGGGTGCTGGGAATCAAACCCGGATCCTCTGTGAGGGCAGCAAATGCTCTTACCCACTGAGCCATCTCCCCAGCCCCTGTGTCTGTACTTCTGATTTTTCTCATACTTTACCTGAGATTTTTTTTTCCTCCCAAAGACTTACACTGTATCCGGACATCGGATGTGAGCCGAAACAGTGGTGAAGGAGAGTTCTCTTTCTGCCATGGCTGGGATACTTTAGCATCATATGTTAGTGTCAAAATCCCCCTCTCTGGGAAGAGATACCAACTGATATGGCTTCTTTTAAAGCCACACTAAAACCAGCTGAGTTCTCCATCCAAACAGGTTATGAAGGTTCCTGGGCGCCCCAGGAGTGCTGGTTTCTGTGCAATGCAGAGAGAAACAATTTAGAATAAAATGGCAAGCCCTTCCCAATAAAAATATTTATGAAAATGATGTGAAAGCAGTCGGTGGCTCTGGGAGAGCTGAGCATACTCTCAGAGCAGAAGCAAGGAGGAGAATCGAAGCATATAAATAGCACTGAGAACTGGAGAATATTTCTAGACAATATTGATGTCTAAAATATATGTGAATGACTGCATAATGATCAAGGCAGACATAACTCAAAGTAAGTCAGAATCTGGCCTCCAACTCACAGCTTTCAATTCTCCAGAAGACATCTGCTGGCTGAGAAAGCCTCCCTAACAGCTGCTCCACGGAAAGGGGCCAGAGCCCAGGGCAAGGTGGGGTGCTGGCAGGCTCAGGAGACCTCCAGGTGCCAGGCCTTTGGTGTAGGACAAACTGGTGACCCCTCACTCTTCAGAGTGTACAGAGACACTCTGTGCAGAAGGGTCTGGGTGAGGACTGTGATTCTAAAGGCCAGGGAGCAAGGGTCCTCCCGGGAGTGAGCCTCATCGGGGCCCCTGCCCCAGGCTGTAGCATCTCTTGTGTTCCACATGGCACTGACCATCTCAAGGCATAACCAGAGGCTCGTGGCTGGTCTCCCCTCTCTTTAGCCACCAAGCTCCTCCCTCTCCTGGTCTTTAACATTTCCTTGTGCACCAGGTGGAAGCTGGAGATTCTTTCAGAAGAAATTGCAGGCATGGTTTTCCAAAGCAAAACGTAAGATTTTTTTCGTCACAACAACAACAACAAAAGTCAGTCCACGCAAAAAGACTAAGAGCTGTGTTGCTCGCTCTTACTAATCTCAGTCAGTTTGTAGCTCACTTGCAGGCGGGGTGGGATGGGGACTTCTGAAAATGTTCTTGATTCTCTAGTTTTAGCAAAGATTCAGGCATTATAACGTTTCAAAGATAGGATGTCCTTCCTTTGAAAATAAATAGTTGTGGACTCTCAGATGAGCCGGCTAAGTGCAGTATTTTAAAATCCATGCTGCGTTCAAAAGTTCAAGAATTCTGCAAAGACCTGGAGACCACAGATAGGGTAATGAGAGATGGACCAGGGAGGCTGGTATCTGAGAGGGAGTTCTCTTTTGTTCTATCTGGAGCCGTGTGTGTGTGTGTGTGTGTGTGTGTGTGTGTGTGTGTGTGTGTGTGTGTCTTAAGCTACCAGCTCAATAGGATTTCTTTCAAACAGAATCAACAGTGTTGAGGGCTAGCTACATAGCTACAAGCACTGTGGTCTTCTCTTCCCTTTTAAAATGCAAGGGGAGGGTGGGTATTTTTTTTTTTTACCTTGTCTCATGAATCTTGTCCGCCAGAATGTCTCAGACTTCATGTTATGTTTACCAAGGCCAGGCCGGGGGATCGGATAATTTATAACCATCCCTATTGGGTTTTATGTAATAACTTTGAAACTCGTATAAAGTAATGATCCACAAACTCTTTTAATGTTCATTATAAAATATGAAATATTCCTCAGAACCATCGCAATTATGTGACCAGACATAACTGTTTCACACATGAGTAAATATAGGGAGGTTTAACATAACTTTATTATCTCCCTGTCTTTCCTTCACACTGATGTGATAATGCTGTTTTAATATTTTTTTTCTAAAGAAAAGTTAAGTAATTTTAGAATCTCTACTGAGGCCCGCTTTATTGGCTTTTGTAATAGAACTCTCAAATCTAATTGTATTTATGCACAGCCTGACACTGGGAAATGCCATGAATGGAGGGGAACGCACCCCCCCATGGCGTATTCCACAGCTATAGAGAGCAGGGGCTCTGATGACGAGGCCTGGAGACCTGGGGAGTCCATCCAGGAAGTGAAACTGCCCAGGAAGGCCACTCTATACCACATCCTTCTGCCCCCAACAATGTCTGCAGATATTCAGCATAGGAACAAGTGAGCCTGGGGTAGGGACAGATGCTCCACACCAAACCTTTCCTCCCTCATCATGTCCTATCTGCCTCCTAGCTCCTCTGGGGTGTGGCACTCGTAGTGTGAGGTTTTTTTTTTTTTTTTTTTTTTTTTTTTTTTTTTTTTTTTTTTTTTTTTTTTTTTTTTTGCCTTTGAAGAAAATGTTTTCCAGGAAGCCACCTGATTTAATAAGAGTTGAGTACCGTTGCTAGGGGGGGTATGGGGGCAGAGTGGGGGGAGCCTGAGAGAGATGGTTTTGGAAAACCAATTTGTGTTTCTTGCCTGGACTGAGCTGAATGAACTCTTGGAGAGCCTCCTGAGTCTGAGGACCATGACTTACCTGGGAAGGCTGATGGAGGAAATCCCATGCAAGAGAAGGTGTCTGCCTTCATGTCAGTAGAGGGAGGGAACCACTTCTCCAATCTTAACAGAACAGTCTCATTCAGTCTTAGGCAAGCACCAGCCTCATACAAGCGTTTTGCCAAGTCTGGATTGCACAGGAGTCTCCGTCCGTCTTACAAATGCAGCCACTGACCGTAGGGCTGCCAGGAGCCCAAGCTTCCATGCTTCACTTTTGCCTTCTGGGTCATGTCCAGGTTGGCCGCCCCACCCATAGACCTTAGAAACATCTTCTCCTCACTGCAAGGTCTTCTGAGGCTCAGGGAGAACATGGGGACCTTACCGGTGGCCTGCTGGCTGACTTCGGCACACAGATGTGTTTCCTTTGGCCTACACTATATTTGTACTTTTGTTTTCAATTAGTTGCAAGCAGCCCGAAGTGTTTTGTTTGTTCTTAACTTATATATCCAGATTTCCGAGACTTGTAGAGAAACACGAATGCTCTGCACAGAGGACAGAATTCAAAGGGAGATGCTATCCTCAGGAGGCAGCTCTGGCTTCAGACCAAAGTGTTCTGCACAGCTTGGATCCATCCTTAGATAGCAGTGAACTGCCCCGAAAGCTTGGTTCCAGGTGACATCATCAGAGGGCAGGGCTGTTCAGAAGTGTTTGGTTCCTGAGGACTCTGTCCTCCTTGAAGGATTAACACATTAATGGGTTTAGAGAATTTGATGTCATCGCTGGGAAGTGATAGCAACCAGGACGTGGGTTCTGGCTGGAGAAAGTGGGTCATGGGACCTTTGACCTGGCCTCCTTCCTTGCTTTTACTTGGTTTTCTATCCATGGACTATAGTGATTTGAACAGCTTCCTTCTGCCATGTGTGTTGGTCAAGCAGTGTTCTGTGTAAATGGAAGTTTCTATCCCGCCTGGCCCAGCATGCTTTTTATCAGTGAGGCGTTCTCATCTTGCTTCCTCTGCTTCTGGCTGGCGACTGCAGACTGAGCCTTTCCTCTTCCCAGAATTCTCCTGGTCTGGTCGCCCTGCCTATACTTCCTGCCTGGACACTGGTCAACTGGTGTTTTATTAAACCAATAGGAGTGACAAATCTTTACAGGGCACAAGAGCATTGTCCCACAGCTGTTCTGCCTCACCTCAGGGCTAAAGCAATGGCCACCCACTGAGACCTCTAAAACCATGAGCCGAAAGACCTCTTTTCTCATCTGGGCTATTCCCCTCAGAAATGTGTTGCAAAGACAGAGATTGGCAGATGCTTGGGGGCTGGCTCTAGGGCTACCTGCTAAGGGCTTCTCTGAGGTTCTCTGTAGGGGCTGTTCTCACCTCACCCCACTCCAGGGCTCTCTCAAGTGCTTTAACTTTGCCTTCAGGCAGTTCTGTGTGAGTTCTTCCTCAGCTCTCTAGCTCCCACTAGCAAGCCACTAGAGATGGTAAACTTAACAGCTAATTAAGGCCTGACAGTCTCTCCTCCCTGAGGCCATGCTTGGAACCAGCAGGCTTGTTGGGGAGGCTCTCTTCTGCCTTCTGGTGGCAGATGAGAGCCTACCGCCAGCATCTAGGTTACTAAGACCTTAAGGGTCTGGACTTGCCCTTTACCTGGGAGTGTGTGCAGTATGAATTGTTCTCAAATGTATGGTCACCTGTTCCTATGGTCCCTTGCCCACTCTAATTTCACTCTATAAGTTGCTTCTGGAAGCCAATAGACTGCATAAAGCCAGATTTAACATGGTGGTTGTTATGGGGGGAAAAGAAAAGGAACTTCCAGAATGACAGATGCCTTGTTCCAAATGCTTCCCTGGTCACAAGATGACATTAGGGTGAAGCTTTAAAGGATTGTCTTGCTTCCTGGACAATGGATATCTTGGAATCCAGTTTCTTTAACAAGGGACAGTGTGTGTGTGTGTGTGTGTGTGTGTGTGTGTGTGTGTGTGTGTGTGTGTAGTGGGTGGCACAGGCCCTTCACAGCACTGACAGAAGCTCAGTTTTTGGTGCCTGGAGACCAGGAGCTCAGAGCTCCAAATGAAGGCCATAGGCTGTTGCCAGGAGGCAGAGACTGTTGGGCCTCAAGCGGATGCTTCTGATGCAGGTGTCTGCCCTGCAGAGCTGGACCAAGACTGTGTTAAGAGACTCAATATTTATCCTGATCAGAATTCAGAATAATGGTTCAAAACGGTGCCTTAGGATGCTGGTGAGAGGCAGGGTCTCCTTGCCACCATCGTCTACACTGGGTAAGTGAGGGTGGCCTCGGGCACCTGCATGCCTCCTCTGTGGAGCATTTGTTCCAGGCGTGTTGGCAGGTATGTTTCAATTGTCAGGTCAGGAAAGTCACACGTGTCCCCTGGTTTGGCATTCAGCAGCATTTGTTTGCTGGTCAGATAACTCTCATGTAAATTGAAACATCTATTTTGTGGGGACCAGGAGAAGAGTGCTGTGGTTTAGATCTAGAGCGCCCCCCACAAAGGGCTAAGGAGTTGAAGGCTTGATCTGCAGCTGTTGGTGCTGAGGGGAGACTGTATCGTGAAGATGCTAACCTCATTGATGGATCAACCCACTGATGAGCTCATAGTTGAGCAGGAGAGTAGGAGTTGAAGAGTGGCTTAAGGAAGTAATGACCGGGGCATCTTGCCCTGGTTCTCCCTTATGTGCCTCTCTGCTTATCAGCTACTGTGGGATAAGCAGCTTCCTCTGCCACACATGCCTGGCCCCAGGTTAGCCTCACCGTAGGCCCTTAGCAACAGGGACCAAGTAAGGGCAGAGCCCAATGAAACCGTGAGTTCAAATAAGCCTTTCCTCCTTCAAGCTGTGTACAGCAGACACTTTGTCCCGGTGATGGGAAAGTGGCTAACATAATCACATATTTAGTAGTCTCCCTGGGGAGCAGGGTTTGCTTTTTAAAATATCCCGCTGGTACTGAAAACTTCAACCAAGATTTACCGTCTATGTGCACACCCCTGGTAAAGTCTGACACACAAATCGGGTCCAGGAAGAGACCAGCAGCAAAAGCGAATCATAAGAGACAAGAATTAAAACAACATATCACAATAGAAGTCATTTAAGACATATGCATAGATTATTTCTGGAGTTTTCTATCTGGCATTTGGACTGGGGAGGTCCTTGCTCCCGTCTCCCTGCTAACAGAACTTATGCTATGAAAGCCTTGATCTCCGGTCATCTTGCCTCCACCTCCTAAGTGCTGGGATTATATGCAGGGGCCACCATGCCCAGGTTTCAAGTATCCAGTGGCATTCTTACAGGAATGTCAGCTGTTAACGAGCTGTCCCTCCTTTCTTAATTGTCTTCTCCAAGAGTTCTACTGCTTTTGACAGGTGAATATGGACAAGGAATCCATTGCATATTGAATTAAAAATTAGATGCATAATTTAAAAAATAATAACAAAACTATGTGGCAACCAAGGACAGCTGCATGCAAGACCAACAAAGTGTGCCAAAAAGTCTGCGCACCTGAAAGGCTGGAGAAAAGGTTACACCAGAGTGGAGAAGGGCTGAGGAAGGTCAGGTGAACTCAGTCTTCCTCTGGCTGCAGTGAATCTGTTTGGAGAAATCGACGTGGCATTACATTGCTCTCTGAGGCATGGAAAAATGACGTCAAAATAAAGTACAAGAAGAAAGGGACCAAGGCACAGAAAGATGATGTCAAAATAGAGTGAGAAGAGGGGGGAAGCTTGAGAGGCTAGAGGTGGCCTGGGCCCCCATAAAGGAAGGATTTGACTTAAAACCCAATATTCTAGCATTATATGGTGGTCCACACCCGCCATCCCAGCACCTGAAGGATTTGACTTAAAACCCAATATTCTAGCATTATATGGTGGTCCACACCCACCATCCCAGCACCTGGAGACTGAGGCAAGAGGATCATGAGTTCAAGGCCAGCCCTGAGCTAGAAGAAAGCCCTTCCTATTTCCAAATCTAAACCAAAGCAGCACCAGAAAGTCCTGGGCAAACGGCACTCACAGGAGGAAGCCTGGCAAGGAGGAGCCGTGCCTGTCGCCCTGCAATCTGGTCAGGATGTGTTCTGTCTACCCTCATGTCTCAGAGGACAGAGGCTCGGGAAGGGGGTGGCTCTATGGAGTTGCCAGGAGATGGAGCTAGCGTGTCCAAGTGCCCTACTCGGGGACTCTTCTCTAATGCTACCCTTAATATCAATCGAAGGAACGATTATCCAATCTTCTGAGTTGGGAGCTACCTTAAAGAAAAAAGGCAGCACTTTCTACAAGGAATCCATCCTCTTCCAGTGGACCCCGAGCACACACGACAGCACAGCATTACCAGACCGTTTTCTCACAAAAGAAAGTAAATGCCTTTTGCGTTTTCTTCTAAATCACACTGAGACAATACTAAAGCTTGTGGGGGTGTTGGGAAGCTTTCTTCTGGGGAAGCACACTGGGTCTTCCCATGACAGGACTTCCAGGGAACATACTGTCCACTGACTCCCACAGTCCTGTTGGCTGTCGGCGCTATTGCGTGGACAAGTGGGTAGGTGCCCTGACATCCCAGGACCCATCCTTTCTTTTCAGAGGCCCCTGCGCATGGGATCTCACACTCTTATGGGAGGTGTCCTTAGACCACTTTTCTTAAGAGTCCCCGCAGAAAGTGTGCACCTGCGCACAGGTTCTCCAGCCTGCCATCTTCCTGACAATGGGATGAAGTGTTCTGTTTCACCTGGGGACTTGTATGCTAAAATATATAGCCAGACATATAAGGGAAAGAAATTGATACAAGGTCTCAAAATAAATACATAATTCAGGAGTAGCTGATAAACTAATAAATATCTATCAGTATTATATTTCATAGTTTCCCAAAGATATCTGAGGAGCACTTAATTGTTACTGGCTAATCAATTATTCAATTAACCTTCTTCTCATTGAATATATATTTGATACAACTTTTTGAAGCTTCAGCTTTAAAAGGCTCCTATCGATTGAAAGTTTCAAGGCCATATGGCCTGGTTATTGGATTTGTGCCTCCGTGATTGACAGCAGGGGCCAGTAATCTCATGCAAATATTTCAGATGATGTGCAGTCTCTGTGACGAGTCCACAAGGGCGATGCTCATTCCGCAGATAAATGCCTTTATGTGCACGAGTGTCGGCACACACCACAGAGTCTCCGCCTCGTCTGTGCAAGCAGCAGCCCTGTGCATACACACACACACTCATGCAGTCAGCTTCATCTAGTGCAAACACTGGCCTTGATCCAGGCCACACTCCAGACATGAGCCCAGTGTTCCAAAGAATAACCGCCTCATCTCACATTCCCCCCAATATTTCAGTGATTCGAATTTCGGAGTTCTTCTATTTAAACAAGATAAGGGAGCAGCCGCGTTCCCAGATTCAAAAATTGAATTGCATGAGGCACAGGCTTGAGAGTCGAAAAACACAATCATTTCGGCCCCCAGAAGATGTGTTCTCCTCTATTTGGTCCTGTGTTACTTCTTGCGGTTTGTCTTAGGTAACTCTAGGTTTGTAATGCTCTTAACAGTGACTGCCTGTCCTAACGTAAATTTTCTCTCTATGGTAGACTTTGGGGTCAGTGTGCAGAATGGAGTCATGGTCACCATATGTCTGTGGGGACAGGCCAGAAGCTCAGAGCTGAGTATGAGAAATCACTTTAGAGACAAAGGTGGATAGTTCGAGACCAGCTCAGGCTACATAGTGAAGCCTGAAGCCGTGCCTCAAAAGAAAGAGAGAGGTGGGGGAGGCTGGAGAGATGGCTCAGTGGTCAAGAGTGCTCACCGCTCTTCTGGAGGACCTGAGTTCAGTTCCCAGCAACCACATTAGGTGGCTCACAACCACCTGAAACTCCTGCTCCAGAGGGCTCCACATCCTCTTCTGATCTCCACTGGCACTTGCACATGTGTACACATATGTACAGACAGACACGAACACACACACACACACATAAACCACAATTTTCAAATAGATAGAAAAGAATTCAAAAACGTCAAATGAAATCTGTGGTTTGCCGTTCGAGTCTATATGGAGTCATGAGTGTACTGTGTCATACATGCCTGCAAGATTTCTGGAAACCAAAGAAGAAGTATTTATCAATTAGATCTAAACTGTGCTTGACTGTCCATTTGCCAATCTCCGTTCCAGGAAGTTATCCAAAGAAAATTACCTGATCCACAGGGGAAGATCTTTGCATCAGGATATTGATTGACAGATTCTTGATAATGGGGGCACTTAAAAAAAAACCCTTGTGTCCAAGAATGGGAATAAAGTTGAATTAGGTGCCTCTCCAGGAAAGAGCACCATGTAGCCATAAAATTATATTACAGGGGAGTAATTAATGGTACAGAGAAACATTGGCAGTCTCAATAACGTTCAGTGAAAAACTGGACCCGAACCATAAATTACACAGAATATAAATGATATAGTTATCTCTAGGAAAAAAAAGATGGGGTAAATTTTTAGGCGGAGGCTCAGGGGGAAATACTCCTTCATTCTTTGTGTTTTCCCCATTTTCTCAGTCATCTATATGTTTTACTCTCTTGCCCCTGAAGATCACGAAATTAGCACTGTTCAACAACTCAGAACCAAACTCATTTGATGCATCTGACTGCCAGGAGAAAGGGCTTGTCTTTGCAGGGTCCCCCCGACCCCCGAATCCTCTTTTTCTTTTCTCCCTCTCATGGTGGGTCTCTGAGATGTTGATCTGTGGGTACCCAGATGGTCTGCTCTAGCCCCCAAAACAGTCACAATCAAGATACCAGCAAAGAGGTTCCCTCCCGAGAATGCCATCCCCAGGCTGACCTCCTTAACGCAGGCGCGTTTTGGTAAATCTGCGCCTAATGATTTTTTACATTAAGCCCCAGCTTGTGTTGGGTCCTTGTGAGGCGAGGTAATTTAAGAACACTCATTTTGCACATTCCGATCCCATTATGCTACATTGTTACTGAATAAAGACTGGTATTATGTTGCTCCCATAAAGGGCAGAAGTGGCCTGAATTTTATCTGCTGAACGAATCAATCTGGATTATGTCAGCCGAAAAGAATTGCGGGCTGCAGTCTACCACAGATGGGGGGGGGATACTTTTTTTTTTAATGTATCTTTTCCTTCTGAATACATGAACTAAGATAATACTTTGTGATGACTGAAAAGTAGTTTTCTCTGATTTTTTTCAATGAAGAGCGTATCAATTATCATTTCAACATAGCGTCTTAGGGGATCAAGAGAGAACTGAGGACCATTTCCCCATATTAATACTGTGCTGTGTTTAAGCCGCCCTGACTGCCCGTTGGGGCTGTGGGAAAATGACTGGACAGATAATGAGAAAAGAACATAGAAAAGAGCCGAGGGTGGGGCTTGGCAAGGACGGGGCTATTCAAACAGCTCCACCGGGGAGATGGAAATAAGTCCTTCAAGAGTGGAGGGCTGGCCCTTCTTTCTTTCTTTCTAAATTTAAGAAATAGTTTCCCTTTGGTGGTGGTGGGGGGAGGAGAAAGACACATTTAACCCTAACTCTGTCTTATTCTGCCATCAACCCGTTCTCTCGCTTTG
The DNA here is from genome assembly GCA_004026605.1 of Ondatra zibethicus. Lineage (NCBI taxonomy): Eukaryota > Metazoa > Chordata > Mammalia > Rodentia > Cricetidae > Ondatra > Ondatra zibethicus. The sequence goes on from PVIU01000067.1 coordinate 20,917, forward strand.
AAATGGACAGTGCCCATTTTAAACTGTTCGCTCCTCCACAATAAGTTTCAGAAAGCAGGATCCGATTTCCAGTCCCTTCGTGCAGATTTCTTAGAGTAAGGTGGTGTCATTTAATATCTGAGTACAGTAATGCCTTCGCCTTCACTTGGGAAAATCCAGCCAGACAACCCCCAAATACTTTATGTGATCTTTGAACAGACTGTGAATAAAATCCACCTCTTGCTTTCTATTCCTTTATTTATGTGCTAGAGGAAAAAAAAATCCTTTGAAACCCAAAACTTTCAGGGTGTTGTCCACACACCCTGCAAATTACTTAAAGGGACATAAGGGCTGCAGTTGTAACCCTTCCTGTGCATGCCCCAGCCAGTGTTATGTGGCCCCTTCTAAATATTTACTTTAGAGATGAATAGCTCTCCTAATATTATTGTGTTCAGACTTGCTAGATTTCCATGCAGCAGGCCTAATTCCACCATCTGTAAAGTTCTAGATTTTTCTAATACTTCTAAGCTGTTTCTAATCTATTTTTACTGCCTTGTTCTGTCCCGAAATGTCAAAGAGCACGGACGAGGTCTCGGAATTAACATGACAGTTAAGAAACTTGGCGAGGCTTCAGAGCAGATTGTGACATTAACGGTACACAAAGGGGCACGGCAGAATTAACATTAATGTGTGCTTGCAGACACTATAAAAATCTATATGTCCACGATCAGGGAGCTGAAAATAGGCCGGGTTTTAGGACTGCACTCTTAAAGACAGATCTTCGCACTGAAGGGAGATTTCCATATGAAAAGCGAGTTACTGGGAAGTACTGCCCTGGCCCCTTCTGGGAAGTACAACAGGTTTATGTCCTAGGTCAAGCAGGCATATGGCTGACTCTGGCTGCCAATCCCTCCACCCCTAGTCCCCCCCCCACTCCTGGTTTCTTTAATCTGTGATGAGAGTGCCTTGAAAGCATTAATAGCATTTTCTCCCACAGCTGTGGAAGCGACCATGTGATAGATGTACCTAGAAGCGGGATCATTTGTTTAGATTCACAGATTGGAAAAATAAATCACGTAGGGCCAACTTTTAATTTCATTTTAGGAAGGTTTCAAAGAGCTGTCTGGAGGAAGGCATGCTGAGTTGCGCTCTCTCTCTCTCTCTCTCTTCTCTCTCTCTCTCCCTCTCTCCCTCCCTCTCTCCCTCCCTCCCTTTCTCCCTTCTGCTTAATTCTTCCTTGGTGATTGTATAAACACTAATGACCTGACCTCCTTGGCGGGCTCCTGGATTCTGATTGGAGAGTCTTGGCATTTTAATCACGGCTGCATCTACAGGGAGGGGTGGATGGAGCTGGTATCCTTTATGGTTCCCTGGGGCGCAGACTCCAAACTGGGACCCATTCTTCTTGCCTGTGTGACTTCAGGTCAGTTTGACAACTTCTCTGGACCTCAGACTCTTCATTCCAGAGTGGAGGAAACAAATGTGTGCCCACACGGGTGGCTGTCTTGGAGTGGAGTATACGTCTGTGAAGTCCCGGCATACAGTAAATGGCCCGCACAGTGAATTTTGTTCTTTTGTTTTCAATTGGAGAGGAGCGGTAAGACCCTGTGAGGGTAGGAGGGGAGAGTGAAGTCCTGGCCTTTAAACAGAGTCTGCTCCCCCATGGAGTCAGTGCAGCTGCTATCAAAGAAACCTTTCTTCTAGAAAGATCTCTGATCCCTTGTGTACTCTGGATGCCTCCCTACTGGGAGGCAGAGGGCTGAGATGCAGCTGCTAGCTCAGATCTTTGGTCTGTCTGCTATGCACACCAGCACCCCAGGCCTCTCTTTATCTACCTGTAAACAGGGCACGATAGCTCTTCCTTGGAGTTTTGAGAGTAAAGTCAGGCAACCAATAGGAAGTCCTGAGGGTTCCAAACCAAGTACAGATCCCAGAGAAATCCGAGTGGGCATCTGACAGAGAGACCTGCACACTTACGTTCACTGTAGCCAAGGTACAGCCTAGACGCCCATCAACAAGCCAACAGAGAAACACACACAGTGTGGAGCATTCATCAGTCATAAAAGAGAATGAGAGTATTCCCTGCAGAAAGAAAGTGGATGAAGTCAGAGGCTATCATGTTTAGGGAAATCAGCCAGATCCAGAAGGCTAAATGCACACTGCTGTCTCCATATGGAATCTGGAACAAATGGAAGAGGAAAATAGCAAAGAGGGGTGATCTGTCAGAAGGAGGTGGTAGGCGTAGAGTTACCAAGGGGTAAATATAGTTGAGGACATTACACACATTTATGGAAATGTCACAAAAAAGTCCAATATCTTAGACAATTAATATGCATTTTCAAAAAAATAGCAAAAGACCCCAAAGTGATGACAAGCCCCACACATGGCTGTGTTTGAAAGCAACAACCATTATCTGGTGAGAAAGTCTACAGAAGCCTTTTGGGAACCGTGTTTCCTTTAGAGCTGTTGCGGAGATGGCCACACCCTTCAGTCTCTGTCAGGACGGGACTCACATAGCCAGTCCAGCTCAGCATAGACGTATGGCCCTGGGGCCTGAGGGAGGCTTGTCTGGTGCGGAGCTCTGCAAAGTCAGCACCAGTTTGCTGGTGTCTCTGGGACAGTGTCCCTGTAAACCTTGCCCAGTCCAGCCTGTATGGCTTGTCCTTGGGAAGGGAGGACGCTACGACCAATGTTTCAAAGTGATCTGGAGACACCTTTTCTCGCACCAGGCCGCAAAGACCATGTCAGGGTTTCTTCCCTGGCAGGAAGCTCCCCCAGGAAGTTCTATGTGATCCCCAATAGCAATGAGGACTCTGGGACCTGTTAGTCTGAGAAGCACCCCCCTCTCCCGGGTGGGTGGCACGCATATCCTCCTAAGGTCAAGAAGCTGAGAGACAGGAGGCATCATCAGCCAGTAGCATATGGTGCTTGTCTGCAGACACGCCTCAGGTGTGCATTTACACACATGCGCTTTTGGCTCACTCTGCTCTCCGAGGAGACCGACCCTCCTGGCTGCAGCTGTGAGCCTGCTTTCCCCGCCCTCAGCATCAACCTTAGCTTCCTCTGACCTTTGACATCCCGGTGCTCAACTGGGCAGTACAAATCCTTTCCTACCCTCCTTTCCCGCTTTATATCCCTGGGTGCCGGCAGGGCAGGCTGTACTTATGTAATTCCATCAGTAGATGGCGGCATCTGCACAGCAGTGAGAGCCACATCCCCCACCGCCCCCAAGGATAAAATTCAGCTGGCTCTGCTCACTAGGAGCTCTAGGCCAGCGGTTCTCAACCTGAGGGTCACGACCCCCAAAGACAACCGGGAAACGCAGATATTTACATTATGATTCATAGCAGTAGCAAAATTATAGTTATGAAGTTGCAATGAAATAATTTTATGGTTGGTGGGGTCATCACAGCATGAAGAACTGTATGTAGTAAAGGGTCGTAGCATCAGGAAGGCTGAGAACCACCATGAGGCCTTCTGAACTCTAGAAGGTTCCAACAATAGCCTTGGGCCCATAAAACCCCACAAATAAGGTGAGAGGGAAGCTGGGGACATCACGCTCTAGCAACTTCTGTCTCAGAGGTGAGGCTGAGTCCCATCTTTAATTTTGTAGGTGCTATCCCCACAGTTAACAATCTGCGACACTTTACAGAACACATCGGGAGGCCTGGGAACTGAGCCGTCCGGACCACAGTGGGAGGAGCCGAGTGTTGTCGTCCTGTCTATGCTATACAGCACCCAGGCCCTCAGCGCCACACCAGTGGATATCTGCTGTTCTCCCGGGAGCATGGGCTGTCCGAGATCGCCTTGTTAGCTTCTTCCATCACCAGAGAAACAGCTGTTGATTGGCGGGTCCCAGGCCTCTCAGTACTGGGCGCTTCCTCCTCGTTGCAGTCCACAGAGACACACACAGGCTACCCAATTGGGGGACATGTACTCAGGCCTGTGTGACTTGCGCAGCGATGCAGGTCCCAGAAGGAGCCCTGGTCTGGAAGAAAGCTTGACTCCTACGTTTCCAGTTATGTCCCCCAGGGTGTACTGTCCTCTCCAAGAACACTCACAGGGAGTGGGAGCATGGTGATGACAGAATGTGCCCAAGCTCTATCTAAAGTCATGCTGGATATGGGTGTGAACATCTCTCTCTCTCTCTCTCTCTCTCTCTCTCTCTCTCTCTCTCTCTCTCTCTCACACACACACACACACACACACACACACACACACACACACACACTAATGTGCTCTATTCACTATAACAGTCTGTAACAGCTGATCCGAAGTGTGGACCAGCAAGAGTCAGTGTGCCCAGAACTGCAGTTTGAACTTAAGGCCGGTAACCCCATTTCACGGCCTCGGAGAGGCTAAGACACCTATCAGAAGCTGCATGGCTGGTGAGCCGCATAGGCAGGCTTGAAACCGTGTCTTTAGGGCACCATTGTTTCTAGCCACATTGCATAGCCTACCTATGAAAGGGCCGTGGCACTTTCTAGAAATGCTAACCGTCTCCCCCTTAGCTACTGCTTCTCTTTCCAGATGTTAAGTGCAATACTAGGAAAAAAATAATTGTATCTGCTTAGTTCACAATAATGAAGCTGGTTGTGTTTCTTTCCAGGAAGCACACTGTCAAAATTAGCATGGGGTCTACTGAGTGTTTTAGGGTGTGTGTGTGTGTGTGTGTGTCTGGCCTTGCTCCTTCATTCTTTCTCTCTATGTGGGGGTCTATATTTTATCTTATGGGGGTGCATTCAATCTGAGTCTACAGCCTTCTCCCCCCAAAGGTGGCACATCTCAATGAGTGTGGATGTGTGGAGTCCCCTCCTGGACTCAGTGCTAGGGCTTTCATTTGGGGTTCAGATGGGACACATTGTAATTCTCAAAGAGCAAAAATGATTCCTGGTACAGGGTAGGGGGATACTTCAAGGTTACAGACTTGTAGTGGGGTCTGGCGCCCTGACATAATGCAGTAGGGTCTGACGGGTGCCCTGATATAATGCGGTGGGGTCTGGCTGGCACCCTGATATAACGCGGTGGGGTCTGGTGCCCCGATATAACACAGTGGGGTGTGGCTGAGCCTTGAAATAATGCAGTAGGTTCTGGCGCCCTGATACAAAGCAGTGAAGTCTGGTGCCCTGACATACGGCAGTGGGGTTTGGTGTCCTGACTACCTATGTCCCACCGAAAGCCTAGAAAAAAATGTGTGAGGACCATACCCATTTCCTGGCCATTCTGAAGCGGCAGCCTGGTGGCCGGGGAACCTCTGTTGCCCTTTACTGCAGGAAGCTGCGAGGAAGGCCCACATGGCATCTTCTCCAGCTCATTCATCCTCTGCCAGCAAGGGGCTCCAGGGATCTTTATCCCATTACAGGAGAAGTCAGGAGCTGGCTTCTGGGCTAGCTTAGGCACAGTGGCTTTATGTGGGGCCTCCCACCCGTGGCATCAATCGAAAGGTGTCTTTTGCCTGCTACTTCTCACAGAGGCCCACCAGAACCTTCTCGAGGCCCAGCTAGATCTCCCTCAGGGGGTCAGGGCCTCAGCTGTCTCTCAGGGAGGAAGTGTAAAAGTTAGCTTGGGCATCTCTCTGGTACCTAGTCAGGTCTCCTCATTTCTGTTCCTCTCTTACCCCTGGCACCAGCAGACGTCGGGCGGGCTGTACTGTACAGATGTGTGCCAAGGGCCCCGTGGAAACTGGCATTCGAACTCCTCCCAAGATGCTCCCTCCAGGCATCTGCCTATTTGCAGCCAACTTCCTTGGGTTCCCAGCCTTCTAAGTCCAGCCTGAGAGAAGGAAGAATGATAGGCTCTTGAAAAGGTAGGCCCACAGACCCAGGCAAGTCTTCAGCCAGGAAGAATCCCCGCCCCTTTCTCAGGGCAGGGAGCCGAGAACTGCGAATCCCGAGGTGGCCACAAGAGGGCACCCAATACCCACAGAAAGATCAGGCTTTGCTATGAAAGAGATGGCTCTGTGAAGGAGCTGTGCGAACCTAGCAAACCACACCTGTCCAGCTTAGCCACCACAGGGGTCTTGTGAAAATGATCTCAGAGCCAAGTGTGCTTACTCTTGGAAAGACTCAAGTAGGGGAGACCTCAGTTTAACCGTTTGGTTCACTTACTCGTTTACGGAGTGTCTGCTGTATTCAAGGCCAGGTAAATCTGGAAGAAACCTCCAGGGGTCCCAGCATTGGAAAACCACGCAGTCCATAGTCTGCCGGAAAGTTCACTGCTGGGGGATCTTTCTAGGACGCTTCAGCACGCCCACTCATTGGGGCCACACAGACCTTCACCCACTTACTGTCCATTGTTCATCTTCCGTGTTAGTCGCTGTAGTAGCGTGAATGACAGATGACCCCCATAAGCTCAGCCATTTAGTCACTTGGTCTCCAGTTGCTGCTTGGTGAGGTTTAGGAGGCGTGGCTTTGCTGGAGGAAGTATGTCACTGGGGTCGGGCTTTGAGAGGGAAAAACCTCTTGCGGTTTGCCTTGTTGCCGTGAACTCTCAGCTTGTGGTTGACTCCAGTCACAGTGCAAGCCTTCTGCCATCAGGGACCCATATCCCTCTGGACCCCTGAGCACAAATAGACTCTTCCTTCTAGTTGCTTCTGGTCACAGTGTCCCCGGGAGTGTTCCCGGGTTTCGGCACCAAATCTGGCTGACTCCCGACCAGCGGAATGAACAGCCAGACTCAGGATTCTTCCTGGATCACTATTGGAGAGCACTTGGTTGAGGAAAAACGGGAGGCGAGAGAGCCTCTAGGTTGAAGGGAGAGCGGGAGGCGAGAGAGAGAGAGATCTAAAATGGCGGCTGCTTATATAGGGAGATGTGATGCGACTCATGCCTTGATTGGCTGCTAAGTCCCGCTGGCACCAGAGTCCTCGGGATTGGTTAGGGACACCTAGGTTATGCGGGAAGTGCCTGGACGCTCAGTCCTGAAGCATTGCCAAATATGGAATTTGTTTACCTCCAAACTGCGAGGATGCAAGTGTATGGCTCCCTGCAAGGACCCATGTGACCCCTGCACTGTGAGCGCCGTTGCCCTTGGCTCTTCCCCCATCAGCCCTGATTCCTGGTATAATTCCTTCTAGCATGATACAGAACCAAGCAGCCAGCGAACCAGAACAACCACTTCCTTCTTGCCTGGTGGAAGCCCACTGTTCCAGCAGCTGAGGTCTGCTCTGGAGTGCTCAGCCCTCCGCTCCCACCCCACACATATGCAAACTGGAATCCTCAGTGCAGGTTGCCCGTGTTTATGGCTAAAATATTACCAGTGACCAACGTGCAGCCCTTTCTCCTACATTGTCATTTTATGTTAATGGAACACCCCTGTTAATCTAATAGAGTTCAGATTTATGTAGGATTCTGGAGGGCATCATATTTTAATCAATACACATTCCACATTGAGATGGACAGATGTGCAAACTCTCCCCATCCCTGCACTTGGATTCCATCAGCTGTCAATAGTGCCCCAGATTGATGGGTCCAAGCAGGTTCCATTCATCACACAAATTAACTTTTGGGGGAAATGATGTGAAGGGTCACGCAGCATCTCCAAAAGAGGAGCTCTAAGTTATTTATCTGGGGGAGTCGGAGTGGAAGCGGGGGCGGGGCCACGTGAAGTGGGATGCGCTTTGTATCTTGTGGACGGACAGGTGGGGCTAGTGCTGCCTCTGGGTGTTGCTGTCCCACAAACCCTTGGGCTGGTCACGGATACCTGGATGCTACAGGAGCAGGGAGGTTCTCTCTCTGTGCAAGTCTGCCTGCCCTTCACTCTCCATGTGTGCTAGCTAGGGTTTTTTTTTTTTTTTCAACTTGATACAAACTAAAGTCACCTGGAAGTGGGCATCTCATTTGAGGACTTGCCCCATCCAGACTGGCATGTGCAGCACCTTTTTTCTATTGATGTTGAAGGGCCCAGCACACTGTGGGTGGTACGATTCATGGGCAGGCAGTTGTATACGCAAGCCATATAAACATCATTCCTCCATGGCCTCCGTATCAGCTCCTGCCTTGACTTCCCAACTTAACCTCTGTGATGATGTAAGATGATATTACTCTAAGCTGCTTTTCCCCCCTATGGCTATTTATGATGCCCAGCAGAACAGGGACCCAAGGAGAAGAAAAGGAAGTTAGTAAAGTGTGCAGCATCCAGATCAACTGGGCTCTAGGTCTTCGGAGCTCTGGAAGCTGCCTCAGGGCAGCCATCAGAGGGCCCTTACCTGAGGGATGCAGGAATAGCATCTGCCTCCCGTCATCAGGATAAGGGACTGTCTGGGCATTGCCTCTCTGGCTCCTCTAGCTTATCCCATCACCGACTGTGCCTGCCTCTGTGGCCAAGGGTGGAGTCAATCAGAGTGACAGCTGTTCTCAGGGGAGTGGCCTTTGGCATTTGGACAGGGAGAGCAGGGAGACAAGACAAGGCTCTTGCTCAGAGAGGCTCCCTACAGCCGCCCACAGGTGCCACTCAGCCAAGGACATTCAGTGTTTAGGGCAGATTATGAGAGGGTTCTGCTCTCTGTCTTCTCTGCTGCTTTGCCCAGATCTTGGGGAAACCCTCTTCCCCTGGGACACCAAGGCATCAAAAGGTAGTGCGGGCTGTGTTTGTTTGCAGGGCTCCTCCAGAGGCGCACAGAAAGTCTCACAGGCCCGAGTCCCTAGTCCCTATCCAGCCTTATCTTGTATAGCTGGAAGTCCTAGGACATCTCCCGGATGGAGTGGAGCTCACTGGCCTTGGGATGCTCTCTTCCGTCTCTAAGGGTGCGCTTATGCCATTTTGACTCTCGTACCATTAGATGTTGCCACAGAGATGCGGCTCAGGTGCGGCAGCAGTGGCTGTGATTCTGCTGTGAATGTGGAGAAACGGATTTGCTCTTGAGTTGGCCAGCACAAGTACTTGTGGTGCACTGAGCCTATAGGTCCTGATCCCACGAACCCCAGGTAGGATTCTGTTGCCATGTGGCTGTGAGAGAAAGCCTTGGAGAGGCAGAGCCGGTGCACTGGAGGGCTCTCCCTCTGTTTCTCATTTCTCTCTGTTTCCTTTTGCCTTATTTTCTGAGGCAAAGGGCAGTATGTGTCTCATATTGGTTTCCTGGCCCTTTGGAGATGTTTGCTCTATCTCAGCCTCTTGATCCAGATGATATAGTTTAAGGACCAGGAAGATGGCAGACCCCTAAGTTTGTTTACAGGGAGTGAGGGGGGTTTTCAGTGAGGGCCTGGTGACACAGGTCTGCAGTCCCAGCTACTCAGGAGGTGGGAAGATCCTGAGTTCAAGGCTACAGAGGAAGTGTAAGAGCAGCATGGACATGTGGGGATACTGTCTCAAAATAACATTAATATTGGGGGGCTGGAGAGATGATTCAGTTCAGTGGTTAAGAGTGCTCACCACCACTGGGACTCCAGTTCCTGGAGCAACTCAGAAGGCACCTGCAAGCTTGTGGTGTTTATAGCGTCACCCAGGCAAAATATACACATAAATAAAAGGCAACACCTTTAAAGAACTTTAGTGGTGTATAGCTTAGAGATAGAGCCCCTGTCTAGAATGCCCCAGTGAGGGGCTGGGGTATGGCTCAGTGGTAGAGCCCCTGCCGAGAATCCCCCCGTGAGGGGCTGGGGTGTGGCTCAGTGGTAGATCTTCTGCCTAGAATCCCTCAGTGAGGGGCTGAGATCAGTGCTTAGCTCTACACTGTTTTCCTAGCAGATATGAGGCCCTGGTTCCATCCCCACTATATTAAAAAAAATAGCAAGATCATTCAAGAAGCACCTGCTATGGAACCCAAGACCAGTTATTTACCTCTGGAAAAGGACAATTTGCTTGGATTAGTAGGAAGCTTTATTGTGCAATACAGCAGAGCTAAGCATAGTAGACCAATTACCCAAAACACCATCTTCACACAGGTTCCCCATCTCCTTGACTCCTCAGCAGAGTGTGAACCCAGCAACTAGTCACCCACTGACCTGGATCAATCTTAAAGCAGGGAGGCAGGGACTAGGGAAGTTTCCAGCAAATAGTCCCCAGGATGCTGGTTTAGATGATTAATGAGGTCTGTGCACTCAGGAAGGCACAGGCCATTTCCAGCAAGGCTGGCCAAAGGCACATCTGCATTTACTGCCAAACTTCACACATTTAGAGATGCTTCTAGATGCCAAGACTCTTTGAATGTGGTCTATTCCAGATTTATGTGTTGCTTTTCTCATTCTCCCCCCCCCCAGAAACTTTTACCTTAAGGGAGGAAGGCTTAATTTGGCTCAGGGTTTCTGAAGCATCATTTCCTGGTGAAAAAGGCATGTCTGGGTTGTGGTGACAGTGAGCCTGGGGTTTCTCATATCACAGCAGGAAGAAAACAGAGACAACAGGTCAGAACCAGGGGCCACTTTGTCCATTTGGGTCTCACTTGCTCTACACCCTTCAAAAAGAACCTCTAGCCAGGGATCAAAGCTTAAAATAGGTCTGCAGGAAACATTTCAGATCCAAACCACAGCTCAGGCTATACACAGGTTACCGCTTTCTGGTGCCCTGCCCCGCCGTGGCCCTCGGGACACAGCTTGCTGTGTGGCTAAGATGGCTTCCACACACTCTGTAAGTCACACTCACATCAAAAGAGAGGAAGCCCTTCTCTGGACTGCATGACTTGGGAACATGTCTCTATTTGCAAAAATCCATTATAACCCCTTTGTTGTTGGAGACCCAGTTAATAAATGAAGGTAGCATAGAGTATGATTTCAAATCAGTTTAATAAAATTATTCATGTGGATTTTAAATCATTTTTACAGTTGATTTGGCATCTGTGACTGGTTTATAGATTATGATATAGGATGGCGTTTGCATCCTTGCAATTTTATTCCAATTTTGAAACTGTACAAATATTAATTTTTGCTTCAATAATGGAACCTTTGAGAATTAAACTTGTCTTTTCTCTGTGCATATCTTATGAAAATGGTTTTGGTGTGATTTAAAAAGTATATTCTGGAGAAATTTCTTGCAGAGAATCCCTTTTAACAGGGGCTAAAATGGAAGTTGCCACCTCAAAATTTCTTTTTAGAGAGCAGGGCATGGTGGCACACTCCTCTAACACCAGCTCTGGGGAGGCAGAGGCAGGCGGATCTCTGTGAGTTCGAGGCCAGCCTGGTCTACAGAGTGAGACTTACAAAGATGGACAGTTTTCTAGCAGTGGGGTTTATCTGTGGGATGAAACAACCTGGTGCTAATTTGACAACTGATTAAAGTTCTGAGGCTTCTTGAAATGGTCCTGTAAGGGTGATTGACAAGTCCCAAATAAAGGAAAGATTGGCTCACGCCAGTGTGCTGTGGCTGAGCTAGGTGGGACAGTTGGTGGGACTTGGGAGAGAGTGAAGTTTGATGGACCAATCTCCACGGGCACAGTGCACAGGACTGTGGACTTCTTGGCTTGAGTGTTGCTTGTCCCTGTGCTCTGTTTGATTCAGTTTTATACTTCTGTGTCAGGTACAGAGGAAGAAGGTGTATTTTGTGTGCTGGCCAGTTTTATGTCAGCTTGACACAAGCCACAGTTATCTGAAAGGAGAGAACTTCGATTGAGAAAATGCCTTCATAAGATCTGGCTGTAGAGCATTTTCTTAATTAGTGATTGATTATGGGTGGTGCCATCTCTGGGCTGGTGGTCCTGGGTTCTATAAGAAAGCAGGCTCATGGTGCCAGGGAAACCTCCCAGAACCCACAAGGATGACTCCTAGTAATGATGGAGAGGGTGCCTGAACTGGCCATCGACTGTAAACAGATTGGTGATTTCTCTAATTGCCATCAGAGATACTCTATCCAGTCACTGATAGAAGCAGATGCTCAGATTCACAGACAAGCCCTGCTCTGAGCTCGGAGAGTCTTGCAGAAGAAAGGGGGGAGGGACTGTATGAGGTTCACGTTGGGGGAACCCACAGAGACAGCTGACCTGAGTTCACGGGAGCTCATGGACATTGGACCAACAGCCAGGGAGCCTGAATGGAACTGACCTAGGCTCTCTGCATGTGTGTGGCAATCATGTAGCTTGGTCTCTTAGTCGGGCTTCTAACAGTGAGAGCAGGACCTCTCCCTGGTATTTAGCTGGCTTTTGGTAAACCATACTGGATTTCCTGACCCCACCTTGACCTAAGGGGAGGTGCAAGCCCATGGGAGGCCTGTCTCTTTCTGAATGGAGATGGAGGAGGAGTGGATGGGGAGAGGGGTAGATGGGGAAAAGGAGGGAACAGGAGGAGAGGGGGGAGGGGAAACTGGCTGGTATGTAAAATAAATGAAAAAAGTTATTTAAAGAAAAAAAGAAAGCAGGCTGAGAAAGTCATGAGGAGCAAGCCAGCAAACAGCATCCCTCCATGGCTTCTGCATCAGCTCCTGTCTCCAGGATCCTGCCCTGCTTACATTCCTGTCCTTTGATGATGAGGCATATGGACGTGTAAGCCAAAGAGACCCATTCCTTCCCAAGTTGTTTTGGCCATGGTGCTTAATCACAGCAATAGTAACCCAACTAAGACACTTTGGCTCAAGGTTTCAGAGGGGCTTCTGTCCATGGTCACGTAGTCTGCTGTTTCTGGACTGTGTTGAGACAGAATTCGATGGAACATGTGATCGAGAAAGCCATTCACCAGGGATTGGAGAGAGAGGGGCGGGCCAAGGACAAGATACATCCTTCAAGGGCATACTTCCCAGTTACCCTATTCATCCAATCAGGCCTCATTTCCTAGGAGCCCATTCAGGACCGGCCCTGAACCCCTAGATGATGTTAGCACTCTTTGGAGCCATTCACCTCTCAATAGTGCTGTCTGCTGGGGACCAAGCACAAGCCTTTCAGAGGGCCCCTTCAACCCTGACAATACCGTGATCTTGAGTGGCAAGTGACTAGTGTACAGAGTTACTCTTGACCCCATCCAGTTGCCCTTTGAAGGGTGGTGTGTGATCCCCGATATTCCCACAGACTGCACTGCACCAGAAAGGATAGTCCCTTACCTCCTCGGCTACTTTCAACCACACTCAGCCATTTGCCCTCCTGCATGGGTCTGTAGTTAATTTCCCCTTTCACTGTGGCGAGGTTTACCCTGGTAGGACATCCACCGCCTACCACCAGAGGCGGGGCATTTCGAGAAGCAGACAGAACTAGCCGCATGTGTCCCCCTTCTCTCCGGGCCCTGTCTGGTTTGGAAGCTTCAGGGTCATACCACAACACCATTGCACACTTCACATAGCAAAGGAGATGTGCACGACCAATACTCTATTGTATTTTGTTGTCATGGCACCAAGCAACCCTTTTCTAGGTGCCTAAAAACATGGTCACATAATACAGACTCATGTTTGCATGCTGGGTGTTGCCTGCCCTTCTGGTCCAGGGGATCTGGTGAACCCTGAGTGGGAGACTGCCCAAGTGAGTTCTTGGAAACAGGATGAGTGTCCACTGTCCTGTGAGCCTGGAACTCACAGGCAGACGGAGCCCCCACTGTTGTCTGAGAACACCAGACTTTCTCCCAGGGTACACAGAGGCAGAACTCTGTAGGACTCCTCCGCTGTGCTAGGGAGTGTCCAGAGCTTGCTTACTCGGTGAAAGTTGCAGTTTCGAAAGCAAACATTGAATAGGGCTTGAGGTGGGAAACCAGAGCTGGGAAAGTCCTTGGAAGAACAGAACTTATGGGGGGCGAGCCACACACGTAACCCCAGCTAGCTCCTCAGAATGCTGAGGCCAGAGGCTCATGTTCAAGGCGTGGCTAGACTGTGGAAGAAGGTCAAGGGCAATCTGGGTAATACCAGGAGACCCCGTCTCAAAATACGAAGTGAAGAGAGCTCAGTTGAAAAACTGCCAAGGATTTGAGAGGTCTAGTGTCTGGGGCTACCAAGGAACCCAACCAAAAGAAAAAGGGACAGAGGTGGGGAGGAAGGAAGGGAGAGAAAGAGAACTATATAGCATCAGGAAATATCCAGTACCCACCAGAAGCAAAGGGGTGGCACCTGCAAGGACCCAGAATGTCTCATACAGTTCTCAGGAGGGCTGAGGGGACCTATAAGGTGAGCTGCAGGCATCAGGCTGTAGCACAGGTGCAGTAGTGACCCTCTGTCTGTCCCTGCCCAGTTGCTCTCTATCACCAAACGGACCGTGATCTAGGCCTCCCTCGGTGCTCCCTCCAGCAGGAAGCACTTTATATCGACACCTGGGAATGTTAGGGGTAACCTGTACTTTTTAATTTGAAAACCCTTAGCAGAGTGAGGCTCTCAGACATCCTGGAGGCTTGGGAGACAGAGAGGGAACCCAGGAGAATCTAGGCTGGGTCTAAGGCTCCCTGGACTCTGGCTCCCATCTGACCTCTACCATGGAGATGTTGCTGCCATGGGGACCGAGGAATCCACATTTTTTCCACCGTTCATGACTCCTCTCCTTCTGCTAGGCAAACCTCATTCCAGCCACACAATTGGGAAATTCCAGGTGGTGTTCAGGGAGCCCAGAGGACCCAGAAGTCAGTGCGTGCTCAGTTTCAGAGACTTCAGAGGGGGAACCACACCTGGGGCAGCCTGCCCTGCATTGGCTTTCAGTTTAGTTTTCTTTCTTTGACACATGGTCTCATGATGTAGCCCAGGCTAATCTAACTCACCATCCTCCTGCCTCTGCCTCAGGAATGCTCGGAAGTTGGGCACATGCCATCGCTACCAGCTCTCAGTCAACACTTGTGGGCTTCCTCCGGGGTTCTGGATTCCACACTTGGACCCATGATCATGTTTCGTCACTCTCAGCTTCCCAGCAGTTCGAGAGTTAGACCTTCATTTGGGTGTACAGAGGTTCCATGCTATGGATGTGAGACATCCGTGGTGACAGTTGAAGGCCACGGCACCCCTCCTAGCCAGACATCTTCCTCTCAGAGTAGAGTGGAGCATGCTTGTTCTAGGTGCCAGCAACAGGTGATTTATGCTTCCAGGCAGAGGAGAGAGGTGGTGAGGCCGCCAGAGCCTTAAATCCCATTGCTGCCTGCATGGAGGCTCATTCAATAAAGGGCCCTTTAGCTGGGTGTCAGCTTGAGTTTTTTTTTTTTTTTTTAAATTCTGAAACGTAATCCATCTGTGTGTGGGATTATCAGGAACGGCCTCCCTTTAACTGCTGCTTCATCGTAATCTCTGAACAGAGAGCAACTCCGGGGCATGTAGTTGGATTACTGAGGCACAGCCTGGGTGGTGAAGGGAGGGGAATGGAGATGTAGGCAGAGAAGTGAGGCATGCTGGGGAGGGCACCCAGGGGACCCTGGAGCATGAGGCTTCCACAGCCAGTGAAGATCAAAGTGGGCAATGTCACGTGACTGTGGGGGGGGGATTCAGAGCCCAGAGGCTGTCCCCTTAGGACCAGGCAGCAGGGAAGGACTGGATTGGGAAGGGGTTCAGGTAGGGAGGTCAGAGGCAGGTGCAGCTGGCTCCCAGCAGTCTGCAGACCTGATTGTCTTGGCCCCCATGGAGCCTCTGAAAGCCTGGAATTGGTACTTAACATTTAGTACTCAGGGGAGTTCACATAAAAAATCCGTGCTTCTGGCTTCTCTGGAAAATTCAGAGAACTCACAAGCCTTGGTCTGTTCCTGGGAGGCGGCGATAGGCCAGAGACTAGAGCCAGGTAGCTGCTGTCCTTCTGGACAGGCCCAGGACTCTGGGTACCCAGCCTGTCCCATGTTAGTAACCAGGCCAGCATCTCACCACGGGGTCACGTGGGACACACTTTTCTGTTCCTGCATGCACTGTGTACTCTAGCTGGCCTAGGCCAGAAGGAGGCAGGACAGGTCTGGGGTAGATGATGTGGGCAGAGACAAGGGTCAGACCGAGTGAGGACATTGCTCTTAGAGAGGGGTGGGGTATAGTCCATAGTCTACTGGCCCTCAGCACATCCTTCTCTAACCATTATGGCACAGCTGGAAGGTGCCTTTCATGTACTCCACATTTTGGCCACTTCGATTCCAGTGCTCCAAGCACAAGGGAGTCTGACTCCACTCAGAATGAGCTGGTCTGCAGCCTGTATGTGTGTGCATAGATGGGGCAGTCACCACCTAGTTTCCTGAAGCAAAGGAATCTTGGAAGACTGCTTATTCTCAGCAGTCCAGGCTCTCCAGGAGAAGGTCTCATCGGCCTCAGCCTCCCAAGTGTGAGATTATGGGAGTGGATCATCACCATCCTGGGCTCCAGAAAGGTCTTTATTGGCCAGGTCTGTGAGCCAGCCCTTGGCTAGGGCTTTGTTGGGAAGGGCAGGGTGCAGGTGTGCAGAACACCCTACAGATAGTACACCCATTGCTCAGGCAGCAGGAAATCCTTCCTTGGTGTGTCTGCTCCACTTCTGTGGGGCCATTAGCCTAGAGAAGCTCCCAGCCCTCAGCATGGCACTCTGCCCGAGAGAGACTAGTGCTGGGTTGTTTATTCGATTTTTTTCTTCCACATTGTCAGAACTTGGGTTCCAGGGAGCTAGTCTGCAACCACATTTAGAGTCAGGAGACTGGTGAGATGCAAGCTTATTTGATGGTTTCTAATTACTAAGGCAGGGGAGTCCTCCAGTCCTCACCATCCATCCATTTGCAGCCTATGGTCTCTGGGTAGCAATCTCCGCCCTCTCCCCCCCCCCAGCACCTCAATGGCACCTCTGGAATCTGAGATGGTGTCAGCCGAGCCAACGTGGATGACAACAGACATTAATTGCATCCCGGAGGAGGCTTTACTGAAGTTGGGGTCACTCCACTGTGGCGTCCGAAAGCGCAGTGTGCATGCTCGAAAGTGCAGGAGGGAGAGGGAAAAGCATAGTTTCAGCTGCACAGGCTGCAAGAAGAGGGGAAAGAGGTTCTCATAGGCTCCTAAAGAGAACAGGGAGGGAGAGGCTGCAGGACCGGGGAACCGAGAATCCCATCTTTCCATCTCCAAATCCCACTGCCCTCTGACTAATCCACCAAGCCAGAGCTTTAAATCTTAACTGCCAGTCTCAAATCACAATCACACACACGTGAGCTTGGGATTTATCCATATCATGTCTCCAGATATTCTGAACAAGAGCCCACTGTGTTCAGAGGACGGGAGGCCAGGAGGAGGTTCCCCTTTGGGGCGGGAATCCACCAGGGAAGTGTGTGCGCCTAGATCTGAGTTCTCTCTCCCAACACACGAATGTGTGTTGGTTGTGCCTGCAGCAGAGTACAGAGGCACACATGACATATGCAGTCACAGCCTGCCACATGTAGATTCTTAGCAAGTGACCAGCTCTCCAAGAAAGCTGGCAGGGGTAGCCAATACAGAAGCTACACCCTTATCTTTGGGAAGTTGTCTTCTTCCTTGCCATCCCCAAGGGACAATAGACCAATTTGGAAGAACTTTAGTAAACATTGGCAGGGGCACTTCACTGTCCCTCCTGATGTGACTTGCCAGGTTCTGCAGGCATGGTGTCACTTCTTCCCTGAGCACCCCTACCCCAAACTCCGCCTCCTTTTGGGACCAGAGAGGAAAAGGGGAATGGGTGGTAGTTCATCCTCTTCTTTATTGCCATCCATCCATCCACCCATCCATCCATCCATCCATCCATCCTTCCATCCCCAGAGATGCTGTCTCCACATGGGGCATAAAGAATCACCTGTCTGTTTTTGGCACCAACACCTTCCTGAAAGCTGTTAAAATCTGGTGACCTTCACTCTGGTCTCCATGACGACAAGATGGTATATGTATAATTAGTCCGGGCTTATTTTAGGACCAATTCTCTTTTATTTTAGGGCAATGCGAGCTATGATAACTGTAAGCATGTTTACGAGGCGCGCGAGGCTTAGCTGAAATGTGCCAACAATTCTAGTCAAACAGATGGTGACCCCTGATTCAACTTGCCCTCATTCAATTATTCAGCTGTATTTAATTTTCCTCCGAGTGACTCACATGCCATGCAGCCACCTCTCCTCTAGGTGGCACTAAAGACCGCCTTTATGGCTACCATAAAAGGTTGCTGGCTTGGTCTCTGAATTTTCTGCCTGGCCTAGGCTGGCAAGGAAGATAACACATTTTTGCATTTGAACAATAGTTTCAACCTAATGTCAAATGATATGAAAGGGTAGAAAATAATTGGGTCAAATTGTATGTGATTTGGCTATGAGCTTCCTGCAAGCTTGATTCTAAAGAGGGATTTAAAAGATTTTCCAGGTTTAATATCCTCCCAAATAATTTGTTTGGAGTTTGTGGGGTGCTGTGGTGTTAGAGCTGGTGAAATTATTGCGGGGAAGTTTTGTATGCCTTCTGTAAACCTCTGAGGTTTAACTCTTGTGAACTACCAGTTCACCTTGTTTGAGGCTGGAGGGCGTCTGATGGCTATTTTTTACCTTTCCCTCCTGACCTCTCCCACCTGCCTCCCCACATTTTCAAGCTCATTGGTCTCTCAAAACCCATCCCCTTCTAAAGAACTAAATCTCTTCCCCGTCACGGGAGTTTGTGGTGAAGCAGTCAACAGAGCCCATGGCTTGGGTCCCCAATCGCTGCAGAGTGGACTTCTCAGAATCTCGAAGAATAAACAAACAGGTCTCTTAGATGTCCCCTACCCTATTTCATCCCAGTTCCTTCATTATCTTAATGGGGGGGGGTCTGTAAGACACGCTGAACCCACAATTCTCCTCAAGCAGGGCGGTGCCGACCAGTCAGCCAGCGCGAGTCATACTTCACGTAAGTGAAGAACTGGGGCGTCAACCCTGCTCGTTGCTTCAAAAGAGTATTGTAGCAATTTACACATTTCTCCCTGCACCCTGGGCTTGCCTCACTTTGCAGATTCCCTTGGAACACTAGATATTTTACGGGTCTTTAATTTGGTCAAGCCACAAATGGAAGAGCTGCATGTGCAAACTAAAGCCACCCAGACCCACGCCGACACCAGTCTCCCCATACACGAACTGCTTCTCTAGACAACGGGTTGGGTTTCGTGGATCCATGTCGAGAGGTTCTGGCAAATGTGTGGGTGAGAATTTCTGGTTCTCATTTCATGTCTGGTTACGGGCCAAATGGTGGTGACAAGAGCCGAGACCCCAACGCTGAGCCTCTTTTTCTGGAACTTCATGTTGGAAGGCTGGCTTTATTTGCTTTTGTGTTTTATTTTGTCCAGCTTCGACTTGGTTCTGTTGTTTAACCTGTACGGTTCTGATGCGAATCAGGGGCTATCATAAATGGTGACATCATAGAGACTGATTGATGGCAGGTAGGCACCTGCAGCGGTTGGGACCTGACCCTGGGCTAACTAGCACCTCTGGCCTCACCACAACCCTAAGGCAGACATGATTCGCCTGTGCCATGTTTGTATCAGAGATAGTCGAGCCTAACCTAATATGGCCATATTCCCTGCACGATTCAGTGGGTTAAATGGGAAGTGGGTGTCTCAATTACAGCTATGCCGAACCAGGAAAATCTATTTACCTTGAACTCGGCACCTCTCTTGGGGTACCAGAGGCTGCTTATCCTTGCCACGTTTAGGTGAATTTGGGGTGGGGGAGCTTCATTAAGTCGCTACAAAGAATTGAGCAAAAACACTCCATGTGAGTCCCTGGGGACCCTGGGTTCTTTGCTCTGAGTCCATGTTTCAGCCACGCTCCCCTAGGGGTAGGATGACAGAGAAAGGTGATTCAGAAGGAACTAGAAGTGGTGTCCCATGTCCTCCGTTAACCTCTTCTGAGCTGCTGGCTGTTCCTGTAAGGAGGCAGGGGCACCTGGGGACTCTCACAAGCCGGGAGCTCTCTCATTAGTGTATGTCCCGGCTGAGCCTGCATTCGCTCACACACACAAGAACCGGGTGTTTCCCAGGAAAGTCTATCCCTCTCCCACTTGACTCTTTACAAATTGGGCACAGGAACCACTCTGGGATGGTCAGGAAAGGGTGGGGAGAAGGGAGACAGGCAGGGAAGCAGCCAGGTGGCCTCTGTGGGCAGTGCTTTTGTTAGCCATGTTATCACTGAAAACCAAAACCAAACAAACGAAAAAACCCCAAATCCCATAGAAATCATGGCTTCTCCAGATCTCTGGCTTCAATGTGGATTTGCTCTTATTACATAAATATATCATTGTGTGTGGTATTGTGCATGAAAGAAGTATCCCTGAAGCAGGGCAGCAAAGGTTCTGGATGCTGTCCCTAGTGCTGCCCCCCCCCACGGTTCTTGACCTTCAAGGGCTGGGACCCCATCCACCTTTCTACCTGCCCTGCCACCTCACCTCGCTTTCTAAGATGCCTAGTTTCCGCAGCTTTGGAGCATTGCTTCCCTTTGTTCTGAAGACTCCTTCCACGAGGCCAGCTGTATCTTTACAGAGAAACCATGGGGCTGGATAGGAATCTATGAGGGACTGCAAGGCCCTAGCAGGTGGGCACGCACATGCCGAGACAGAAGCCAGGGAGAGTTTGTCCCCTTTGCCATGATTCATGTCCTGTGACCTGTGGGCTTGCTGAGGAGCTCTGAACTTCCTCTGGTGCACTCCTGTTTCCTCAGCTTCTGACTTTAGTTGCCAGTGCCTCATCCCACATCACTCACTGGTAGAGTTCTGAGACACCTATTTCAGGAGTGCGAGCCATCCCTAACCCACTGGCTTTATAGTGGCTAGTCTCCCCTACAACTCCCAGGAATCCACTCTTCACTTTTTCTTGTTTTTCTTTTTTTTTCTTTCTTTCTTTCTTTCTTTTTTTTTTTGGGAAGAACCTACTCTTCTTTTTCCCTGAAGGTGGCAGTGAAAGAAAAAAAATGGGTTTTTTTGAAGAGTTGGGAATTTTATTACAAAACAGATGGAACATCGGGCATCCCCGTTGTCCCCCTGTGTGCCCAAAAGTGTTGGTAAAGGAAGCTATGGCCCCACAGAGTGGCATTTGTAGGAGGCAAGGTTGCTCCCCTGGCGATGTGGCAAGTGAGCCCAGCGCTGAGTGACCATGAGCTCAGCCAGCCTCCTCGTCCCCCCTTTAGTCCCTTACCAGGATAATTGAGGATCATAATGCCGGGGAGAAAGCACAGAGGCTCCCGCGGGCTGTCAGGTATCTGCTAGTGTCTTCATGTCATCCGTCAGCATTGAGCCTCTCTGTCATCTCTCCTCAGCCTTCAGCGTCGTGAGCTCTCATCGCGTTCATTATCTCGGCTCAGGCCAGCCCTCCCCCCACTCCCCCTACCCAGTAAATGCATCTTTGTGCAACTCTCAGTCTCCGATTATGAATCGATGATCATGTGGTATAAGAGAGATAGATGGCTTTTAGTCGCATCTTGGCTTCCCTAATTGTAAAATATTAGTTACATTACACTGTGTCTTTTGATTAATGGAACTTATTTGGAGTAGCCTATCCGAACCCTCCCCCTTCCACAGCCTTCCACTGACTTTTGAGAATTGAGTGATTTCACTTAAAGCAGACAAATAGGCCCTTCAGTGAGGAGATGGTGCGGCTGCGATCCTGAGGACCAGACAGGCTCTGCAGACACAGTCCTGCCGTCTCAAGGAGAACTCAGCCTCGCACCCCTCATCCACGCTGGACGGGGAACATCGCCTGCTGCCTCGTTCCCCATCTTGGCAAACAAAACCCATCTTGCTGACTTGCAAAACAGGATGTGAAATGAAATTTAATTAAAATTAAATAAAACACAGCTTGCCGGATCCAGCTTTCGAGGAGCCAGTCAACTCTGAACTTTGGTGAATTGCAGCCTTGGCTATGCCAGGGAACTCCCTTCTGCCTGGATGGGCTGTGGATTCAAAACAGTTTCCTGCCCATTGCATTAGACATGGGGAGACGTTTGTTCTTTAATTCAGAATATAGTTGGCACAAATTGTTTAAATTGGGTCTGCTAATAATGCCTTTGCCATACGCAAAGGGAAAGCGGTGGCTAAGTCCCTTGATTAGTCACTGATCTTAGCCACTAGGCTAAGGAGTGATGGATCCCTTATAAATAGCCACAGCCAACCTACTCTTCAGTAGAATTCCAAGGACATCTTCACTTCTAACTTATCAGCTCAATTAAAAAGGTCTATTTCCTGTCAACAGGAGCAATGTCTATATCTTGTGAAACAGGAAGGTTTCATAAAGTCCCAAAAGACACCACAGATCAGGACTCCAGTATGCATTCTGGTGGACACACGCTGTATAGAATGCATGCAAATATTCGTATCTATTCCTAGTTTTCAGGAACTGCTATGTATTTTATTCTGACCTTTGGGATTTCTCTCTCTCTCTCTCTCTCTCTCTCTCTCTCTCTCTCTATATATATATATATATATATATATATATATATATATATCAGACGCTGACAATTTCTGTGTTTTCTGGGGATATGCTGTTTCATTTAACAGACTAGAGGCAAAAAGATTGATTTTATTCTGTGTATAGGAAGCTGATAACATTTTACGTAGTTATTTTTTGAATAGAGTAACAATATGCTTATGGCTGCCAGGAAGAGTGGAGGCAGCAGAATAAAAGGGCCAACTATAAAATTCATTTGAGGGGCAAGGCCCTTGCAGACTGGCCCACTGCCAACTCAACTCCTGCTAGCCCCGTGTTTCAGGCTGCAGAGTGAACCCCAACAGTGCGTGCAGAATCAGCACCCACGGTGGCTCTGGGGTGCCAGCTCAGGTGCCCCACTTTTCCCTCCCGCCATCCCAGCTCCAATTTGGGAATTTATACATTTGGCTTTTCTGTGTAGTTTTGAATCCTCGCTCTGAGGAAAGTGTGTGCCAGAAGACTCTTTGTTCTGAGTGTCAAGGGACGTCTTTAAATGTCAGCTGAGTTTGGGTTGCTGTATCTAGCAAAACTCCTTAGGGGTGAAAACGTACACACATACCCCAATCTCCTAAAATAGGTTCACTCGTTCTGTGATGCACATCCATCATGTTCTGAGAGTCTTTTATGGAACATTCTTAATACAGCATGCAAATGCATATTGACAACTGCAGCCACTTTTTACATATTCTACAGTATACACATTTATATGTTACAGATCCATAATAGCAAATGTGTAGTAAAATGCTATATCAAAAGGCAGTTTGGTTGTGGGCATGAAATGCTCTTACTTGGGTGGCTTTAATTTTCTTTCTCAGACTCTGAATCCCCACTTTATACTGATGGACTTCAATATTTCATCTGCCTTAAGTGTGCACCTGAAGAGGGTGATGTCATGTCTGGGGCTAAATGACAACTCTGCCTTTTGGTGCCGGGGCCAAGATGAGCTGGGAGTCTGAGACCCTCCCTCCAGGGTCCTGCATTGTGCGTTCCCAAACTGGAGAGGTTTCCTCCTGTGAGGACTTCTTGGAGAGAAGGCAGCCAGAGCCTTCCAGGACAATGGCTTCTGCGGAATACCAGTGGTTGACATTTGTGATCCTGGTGGCAGATGAAGCTGTTCTGGTATTTTTGTTTTACTTTATTAGTGATGGCTATTCTCCATAGGGTCAGACACTCATCCGAGGGAGAAAACACATTAGCATTTTTGTAGGTGGGGAAACTGAGGCTAGGGAGGTTTGAAGGAAACTGCTGGAGGTTGTGCAGCTGTGTGCCAGGATCAGAGATGTCTGCCCCAACACCAAGGTTAAGATCCTTACACCTGCTTGCTGGAGTTGGCAGTGATTCACAGTTTTCGTCAGATTGTAAAGCATCTGCAAGACAGGGGTTCACATTCAAAACTGGATCTTGAAACCTGAAGTCACCTTTCTTTGGGATGAGAGAATGAGATAGATCAACCTGCCCCAGCACCTCCTTCCTGACACATCTTAACCGAACCTGAAACTCCCATTGGGAGGATGCTTGCTGTCTCTCTCCCTTCCCAGGTTCCTGAATCATGTCTGGAGGGGAGGGGATTAGGAAAGCTCAGCCATCTGGGGGAGATTTTGCCAGTGGGAAAGGTTATTGTTGCAACAATAGGGTGGCCAGAAAGGAAACACAGACAAGCTGGGCTGGGAAATGTACTTAGACATGCTTGTATGTTTTAATTGGCTGGTTGGTGTGGAGGTTCATACCTATTATCCCCAACGCTCAGGAGGCTGAGGCAGGAAGTTCATTGGAGTGTAGCCCCGTGAGATCTATTTTGACATAGTGAGATCTACCTTAAAAAAAAAAAGGTCAGACAATAAAAATTTAAGCAACATATGTTGGTACACATCTTTGATCTCCAAATGAGGCAGGAGAGAGTGACTTCAAGATATCTCGAGATATATAGTGAGTTCCAGGCTAGCCAGAATGCAGACGCACAAACAGCAGAGATGAGAGGCCATTTGGCAGTCAGCAGCTTCCTGAGGTTTCTTCTCCAACCCTGTGTGTTACATGTGGAATTAGCAAACTGTAAACCTGGATCCATATTTAAGTAAAGACAATGACAGAAGAGAAAAGAAAATTCGAATGCCCTTTCCTATGATTTGGGGCTACAAAACACGGAGCCGATTTTATTGTTGGAACCAGAAAGTAACTAGGCTATGGAGACAGCAGTGTGGCTCGACTTTTGGCATTATGCATTAAAATACATACATACATAATACGTACATACATACATATCTGTTTCTTAGAATGCAAAGGCACGCTCCCACCCTGGTGTGTTCCAGCTGAACCTATGTAGTTCGCCTTTATTGACTTCAGGTTTGAGAGTCTATCATGCAAACGAGTTCATTCTCAGGTCACTGGACCTCCAAGCCTCCGGAAATCGGTTATCTGTCTGTCCACCGCCACCTACTGGGTGCCTGGCTTTGTTGGACAATCATGTAATATACATCCTGTAAGGCGGAGCTCCCACGTAGTGGCTAGGAATCTCCCTGTCTAGGGTAGACCTTGAATCCTGAATCTGACACCGAAGCTTGCAATGAGTTTGGGAATGAGACTTCATGGAATTCATATTTAGGATCTCTCTCTCTCTCTCTCTCTCTCTCTCTCTCTCTCTCTCCCTCCCTCTGTATGTGTCTGTCTGTCTGTGCCTGTATTGAAATGATGTGTCTGTTTGAAACTCGGTTAAGACATACATGCTTCCATTTGTAGTGTCCACCCTTGTCTGGTTGTTCCTAGCAACCACGGGGTGTTTTTCACTGGATGCCCCAAATCCCACCTTCTACCTTCGGCCCTCATTCTTGAGGTGGGATCCTAGTCTCAGGGGTCAACCGTCACACCTTTGCCGTCCCAATACACACCCTGGGCTCTCTTGGAACCTCAGTTTCAGCTTCCAGGAACTGGGAGGGTTTGTCATGTGGGAGACATCCCAGGGCTGGGTCAGGTTAGTTGAGACTGCAGCAGGATCTTGGCATCCAGGCGGCTCCCGCGTCCTAAAAACAAAAGGCATAGAATGCCTGTTAACCCGGGAACCAGCCACAAACAGAAATTCTCTCCCCTCTTTGCACCACGTGTTCCTTCTTTGCCTTCCATTTTACTAAATCATTTCACAAAGCATTTTCTAGCTGAACCACAGACACTGGCTAGCCATTATGAGTCTTTGATGGCCTGCAGGCCTGTGAGGTTGTTTCTTAGAGTCAGAACAAGGACAGGTATTAGACTGTTTCTGGAGGTGGGGAGGAGGCCAATTTGTACAGGCTATCGGTGTCACTGAAGAAAACCTTGAATATTCTTCCAAAGCAGAACCAACTGACCAGCGCCTCCAGGAGGCAGTGTTTGTGAGGATCTTTCTGTATCAAGTGGCAACCGACTTAGGGGACAACCCCCACTCCCCACCCTCACACCACAGGCAGGAGACAGACTGCATCTGGGCCTGTTGTCCCAAGCAGCTGTGACTGAGGGGAGCCACGCCTGCTGGGGTCCCAGGCCAAACATAACCAGGAAGGTGCAGATAATAAAAATCTACTTGTCACTGAGACATTCCTCAACTGTTAGCAATCAATTTGGGGGCAAGCATGAGGGGGTGGGAAATACCAAAGGACATCAAAGAGGGTCTCACTCACAACTCTGCTCTGTCTCAAGGCTCTGTAATTTGGGAAGGTTCTGTGCTAAGTAATTTGTGAGCCTCCAAACACACAGGTTATTGTTTGTGGACAGATGGCACATTGCGTTTTATCGCTTTTCCTTCTGTGGGTCCTCATACGCAGGACTAATGTGCATTCGGAAGTCTTTGTCTCCTGGCTAAAAATCTCTAATCTAAAACAGGCAATCAAGCACAGAGGCAGGGCTTTGGAGGCATAATCAGAGTTTTAAAAGCAAAGAAGGGGAGGGGGGCGGCTGGGAACCAAACTGCAGTCAGCACACAGATGTATGTGTAGAGACCAGACCGAGAGATCAGTGTATCGAAAGCGAACAAAACGAACAGAAATCTGAAATACAGAGGGAGGAAAGGAGGGAGGGAGGGAGAGAGGGAGGGAGGGAGGGAGAGAGAGAGAGAGAGAGAGAGAGAGAGAGAGAGAGAACCCTCTCCTAGCCTTGGCTAGCACCTTGGTGCTGCCCGCATCACCTGAGTATGGCCTCTCCTGCTTTGCCATCCTGAATCTGGGGGTCTTTGTCTCCACAGGCATCGTGGCCATGGCCATAGCTGGGCCTGGGAGGGCCCCCTTCTAGCAGTTTAGGCCGCCCTCACAGTTAAATCATGTTGATACCCAGGAAGGAAATGAACTAGAGGAAGGAGTTCACTCCTCTTTTCTTCTTACGGATTTTTTTTTCTTTTTTATTCTGAAGATAGAATTACTGTTTGTAAGCATCCGAAAGTCATTAGGAGCTCTGCAGTCTGTCAGGTGTCGACGCAAGAAACTGCTGGAACCCAACGGGTGCCTGCACCCAGGGCTGGGGATTTGTCATGTGCTGATGAGGAGTTATAATAATATATGAGCAAATCACAAGCATTCTGCAAATTAATCAAATTCTTTTCCCCCTTCTCCCTTGTCTCGGGGAGAGTGGCTTTGCAGGCAGACGTAGGTGAAGCAGCTCCACTCACAGATGGTCGCTCTGGCATCAGATGGAATTTATGTAACAGTAATTCTGAGTCCCTGCCAAAGTAGCAGTGAACACACCAGGGAAGATTGTAGAAGGCGAGTCATGTGGTTCTGCTGAGGTTGTTGTGGGAAGTTTAAGGGGGGAAATCTCGAATTTTCTTTTACTGTTTTTGCCTGAAGGGCCAGAAACGGAACGCCATTCTGCCATGGGCGAAATCCGTCACATCTCTCCTTGCCGCTTATGCCGAAAGAGCGCTGCGCAGCTGTTGTAACTGCTGGCAGTGACAGAGCCCCAGACTCCTGATCCTCGCCCTCCCAGTTCCTTACAAGATTGAAAGGGGATTGGGTTCACGAGGTGGCCGCAGCAACACGCTAAAAGACGCTGGCCTCTTTTGCCTATGCCCGTACCCCTCCCCTCCCGCTTCCCCTGGCATTGAGAGACCTACCAGGGCTTTTCTTTTCAAGTGTTTTATTAAATGAAGAGTCTAACAACCCTCACTTTAATTACACACGGGCTTCGTTTATAATTCCCCTGGATTTATTCAAGTAGTTGAAAACGACGGTGCTGGTGATTAAACCGATCGTGTTAGTTTAGCAGGGTGTTGGTGTGTGTGTGTGTGTGTGTGTGTGTGTGTGATGTGATGTGTGTGTCATAGGGTGCTTGTGTGTACCTGCATGTGGGTTCTCATTCTGCGGCCTCTCTGTGCTAACGACACCCCTGTTCTGCTCTTACGACTTACTGCTTTGGGAAATATTATCTTGTATGAGACAAAGGGACATGGGAGCTGCCCCTCTGGGTTCCCCGTGTTGAGAGACCCTTTCTCACTACAGGGTGCTTTTTCCCCTCTGCAGAGGGAAGATCATAGCAAGATGGCGTGGAGCCTGCATTATGCAATGGGAATCCTACTGCTGTGGCTTTGGGCCCCCCTCCCCCGCCCTAATGTAAAGCCCTGCCCATTTGTTTTGGTTTACGTGACTACAGAGAAATAAGTGGATTAGAGAGAAACTTTTGCATGCTTCATTGCAGCTGGATGCCGACATCTGTCGTTCCTCAGCCATCTTCTGGATCACGCCAGCAAGAGAAAGGGAAGCTTGACACCTTTGATTTTTAGAAAGAGCCTTTTATTAGGGGGGAGAAAAGAGAAGGAAGGAATTGCATTTCTTTTGTGACTCCTGGAAAAAGAGAGAGAGAAAAAAAATTGCTACCTCTCTTGTGGGCACTATTTATTTATTTATTTATTTTATTTGGGGGCATGCCACAACAATAGCAGCATCCCCCAGCAGGCGGAAAGTTAACGCTTCTTTCTTTTACCTTCGTCATTTCCTATTGTTCCGGAACTCGTTGGTGGGGAATCGGGCAAACTAAGAAGATGCTGTTTTCAGTATATCCTGTCCACACATCTCTGTGGATGAAAATCAGGCACCGATTTCCTTCATGGAAAGAGTTATTTGTGATCCTCTCTCGCGTTCTCTTGCCTTTAGTCCCTTTGAACGGCCCTGCTCCTGACAGGCTGTGGCTGCTTCTGCCGCTGTTTTCAGAGAGCTGTCCTCCGCAGAGATCCCACCAAGCAGGACACACACTTGTATTTTGATGAAAGATGTGTGTAGGTAGTGGAGCCTCATAGAGAACCTTGGGTGCCAACTTCTGGTGGACTGGCGTTTTATTTACTGTTTTAGGGTTGTCCTCTTCCACTGATGGCACACGTCTTTTGGATGGAATGAGGTGCATAGCATACCTCGGGTGTAAGCCAGGCTACCGTATTGGCGCTCCCTCTCCCATATTTAAACTCTGCCACAAAACAGAAACTACAAGGAAGAGCTGCTGTGTTCATTTTCAGCGACACAATGGAAAACAGGAAGCCAGGGAACAGGCCGGGACCACCCACTTGCTTGTTTCACTGGGTGTGTACAGGAATGCAGGCCCGTCTGGTGCAGGAAGGGATATAAAACCCTCACCCCTCCTGCCCACTCACTGCAAGGTAAGGCTGGGCTTGTGCACAGGACTATGTAAAGCCGAGGCTGAAACCTCGATGCCCACAGAGCCTGGATGGGCACACACAGAGTGAAGTGTGCCATGGGGTCAGAGGGTACAAGTCCATGCATTCCAGAGTGGCAGGCACAGGAGCTATTTCTGACTTCTTCCGGGAAGCTGGGAAACCATGTTTTCACGTGGAATCTTTTTTGTTTGTTTGTTTGTTTTTAGACATTGCCAGCACACTAGAACTTTTTAAAAAATAGTCTTAGGACATAAAAAAATAATAAATGTGTATATGGGGCTGGGCTCAGTGACTTTGTAGTGACGGTAAGACCCCAAATGCTGCCATGTGACCACTGTGTGGGGCAGCTTTTTGGGCTGTGCAGCACAGGAGGTGGTGCCATCATGGCTCCCATCAAAATGCACCACACACTTCCCAGCCCCCGCCAATGCGCACAGTGCACTTGAACTTGACCAAGACCATGGTGTGATCCCTGAGATTGGAAAACTGTGGGGACAGAAGTGACCCAATCACAGGGCACTGGGGCTTTCCCAGAGAGGAAGACCAATAAAACAGGCAGAACAATCCCTGCAGGGATGGATGGCCCCGTGGGGGTAACCCCGTGGGGGGAAGGAAGCCCTCTAGAATGAGGAGGAGGAGCTGGGAAGTGGAGGAGAGCAAGGTGAGGTGTTGTGAGCTCCCCATAAGACAGCAGCTGAGAGAAGGGATTGTCTAAGGTTAGGGCCCCTTTCTAACTTCCACCAGACTGTCCCCAACTCATGAAAAAGGACGGTAAAGCCTGGGTGGAGGGAATCGCTCACCCCGAGGAGGCTGAAAAAGTTAACCAGCTCTGCTCCCAGTAGAGGCTGGATAAGGACAGAAGTCGGAGTTGTCCCGAGCAGGATATAATCAGGTGCCTGTTTCATGCCTTCAACAAGAAAGAGGTGCTCATGGGTTGTAAGGGGGAGATTGTATTGTGACGGGTTTGCTGGATGGTCGGGGCAAGCGGGGCTGCATTTCTAACACAAACGGTAGTATGCTTTGGTCAGGAAGTGGTCGTAAGTTAGACAGCCAGGCATAGGAGGCAAGCTGCCGTGGGGGGAAACAGGGAGGAGGGGTACACACAGGCACACCCTTTGATGGACTGGGTGGGCGTGACTGAGAAGTCTCGCTGTTATTCTGAAGGAGCCCGTTGGCCCTGTGGTCCTGATAGTGCTTTAGCAAAGCTTTACCCAGGGAAGAGCTGGCTGTTAGCACCTCCCAGGAATTCCTTCTGTTTGCCCAGGGGCTCAGATATCTGTGTTAGCTCAGCATCCATAAGGCAGAAAGACTTGGGTAAGACTAACAGGTGTTACAGCTGCTGATGCCAGAATCTCTTTCATTTTTGCCTTCATTTTCCTTAATATTGTAAAACCAATCTATTAAAAATATAAAAACAGCTACGATAGCCTTGTTTGAGTCATAGCATCTAGCTCTGACTCACTTTTTTTAAATCCTAAGGTCGTGAACCTCAAAAGTGCTTTACCCCAATGTCCACAGCCCCACATGCTAAAGATAGCAGAGTGTTCTGCCAGCTGGGGAAACTGCCAGCTGCCCCCAGTCCTGGGGTGCACCTCACCCCGAGGCTGATGTCTCCTTCATGTAGCCTCTCTTAACATTTCTCCCGATATTAAATGCGCTTGCCCAGAGACAAACCCTGAGTCTCATTAGAGTATTATTATATTACACATCTGAAAATCTTAAAAAAAAATGAAAGTAAGTTCATCGACCCTTTGAAGGTTATTTAATGATAAACGTAAATGTTTTCATAAAATCCGGGGATGATTTAAGATCCCAGATCAATAGTGGCTGTGGAGTGCGTGCCGCCGGCCGGCTGACCACCCAGGCAGGCTGGTGGCTCCACAGACCATGGCTGCCTGAGGCAAACAAATAAATGTGGTGTGACTTGGAGCCACAGGGAGCGGTCCTGGCATGGGAGTGGAGCTGACGCTGCTGGGGAAGGAAGGAAAGAACAGAGGGAGGGAGTGAAGGAGAAGGGGAGGGTGGGCTGAGAGCCCTGGTGGTGCCAGGGCTGCTTTCAAGGTGGGCAAGGTTGTTGGACTCTTGGACATAGATTGCACCTGGCAAAGTCCCCAGTAGCCAGAGACCCGTTCCTGCACTGTCCGGTTGGTGTCCAGCCACATGAACAGAACTTTCTTCTCAGCCTGAACCCTAAGCGACAGGGAGATGGCCGTGGTAGGTTCAGCTCTGACCACCCAATCAATTCTCGGCTCTGCCTCTGGCTCGGTGTCCCTGGTCAATCACGCATCCTCTAAGAGTCTCAGAGTCCCCAGTCATCCGGGGACAGGTCAGAGAGGAAGCGTTCTGATATCCTGACCACACCAATTACGACTTACTTGACTCTTCTGATGAGCCACACACTAAGTAGCATACGGACTTTCTCTCAATTCTCCCAAATGACGAGCCGACCTGTATTCCATCTTTTATTGGTCTTACGACACCCATTTTACAGATGAGAGAACTGAGACTCGAGGGATGAAGTAGCTTCCCAAAGGCACACACAAGCCCAGTCAGATAAGGTCTTGTGATGACTTTTGGACCCTCCGCTCTTAACCGCTCTGATTCAGTATATCAGGGCTCTAAAGGGACTCGGCTAGTTCCAGCCCCTCAAGGCTGGTATCTCCTCTGACTCTAGGTAGCAAATCCGGGGTAGGGGTGCTGCGGTGCTTTCCTTCCTCTCCTCAAGCCTGTGTGATCAGGAAAAGTTACGAGCCACCTCCCAGGCTCATTGTCTTATATTCGTTTCTTTGGCCTATGCTTGTGCCTGAGTGTACGTAGGTGCAGGGGGCCCTGGAGGCCACTGGGTATCAGATCACCTGGAACTGGTGATCGTGAGCCATCTGATGTGGGTGCTGGAAACCTAACCCAGATCCTCTGCAAGAGCAGTCAGCCCTCCTAACCGCTGAGCCATCTCTGTCTGCCCTACCTGCTAGTGTCTCACACCAGGACCATACTTACAGCTGTGGTATTTGCTTGAAGTTAAGTGTTGGGATTTTTCTGTATTCGAATACCAACTATCGGTCTCATCATCAGCTAGTGGTAGATGGCACCTAAGAAACTTTGGAAATAAGCCTTTCATTTTAGTACACACTTAGAGCAACAAGACGGATGCACAGAGGGTGAGGAGGCCCACAGCTCCCTCCATCCTGAACATCACACACATTACTGGAGTACATTCGTCATGAGCAATGAACCAATATTGATACATTGCTATTAAGCCAGCCCAGATTTTACTCTGATTGCAAATAATTGGATTCTATTTAATGTCCACACTCTGTTCCAAGCTCTCATTGCCGAGGCCACCTTGCACGAGTGTCGTGTGTCCTCCACTCTCCCTAGCTGTGAGGTCTCAGTTCATGATCACCTTGGCTGTCCTGAGATGTGCTTTGTAAAATGTCCCTCGGCTGCAATTTCTCATGTTTCGACTGGAGCTCTGGGTTTGGGGAAGAAAGATGACAAGCCAAAGTGCCCTTCTCCTACCAAACCAAGGATGCCTGCCATGGTGACCTTGAGCACCCGGCTAAGGTAGGCCTTATGTAGATTCCTGCACTGGCAAGTAACACGGCCGTCCTCTGCATGAGAGACACTGCACACTTCGGGATGGGACTGTGTTGCTGCCTCGTTCAGTAGTCAATGTCTACATGAATTATTTGCGATATGCCTTTGCAGATCCTTCCATACATATTTACTGATTCAATCATTTATGTCAGTGTGACTTGTGGATATTTATTTTATACATTAGGCTATGATTTGGTGCGATATTATTTACTTTGTTGTTGAAATGTTCCGTGTTTGAGCCTTCGGGGCTCCTATCCAGCTCCACGCTGTTTTGAGATGCCCTCATGCACCTATTAATGGAGGCTTTAAAAAGCAACAATTTATTTCACAGCACAAATGTTCTGGGCTCATCTTGTATATTCCCTACTCCTTGTAGAATCACCACTTTCCCAAAGGGCTTGTCATCCGGCCCCTGTTTGACCTATGGGTCCACAGATCATGCTGTGATTTTGGAAAACTGGGGAACCTTTGGGACTGCGACCTCCCTAGCAGAGTGAGTTTCTGGAGGCAGACCTTCTGGTTCCAGTGGGAGCTAGCCCTCTCTGCTTCCTAATCCTCCAAGATGTGTGAAACCATGGCAACATGTTCCTACCTCCTTCCACACTCCGATGGACCATATGCTTAACCTTCCTTCCTTTAAGACGCTTCACTCAAGTCTTTCATCACAGCAACAAGAAAAGGAACTTCTCTCTCCCTTTCCCCACCCGTCTCTTCCTCCCCTTCCTCTCCTCTCTCCTTCTCCCTCTCCATCCATCTTCCCTCTCTCTCTCTCTCTCTCTCATACACACATACACTCACACCTGTTTTGTTTTAGGATGGCATGAGAAATCAGTTTCAACCCTGCTAGGCCCTCTTGCTTGCTAAACACCATAAAAGAGGTGCGGCATCATGATAAAATATGTTTAGGGATGCTGTGTGCAGCACACCCATAGACTGTATATTAAGTGGAGCATGACTTCATGGTGATGTCACCAATGTGTTACCACCTGGATCAGACTCCAGTTTTCAAATTAATATGCTTTTGAGTAGCCTTGTAAATTTAAACCCACATCACATGGAATTTAAAACCCAAAATTATTTGTACTATTCCAAAGGTTTTTTTTTTGCATCTTTGATTAGATGGAAGAATATTTTCCTCTTGAAAATGGAAAACATGAATTACATACCAGACTGGAACTTACTTTCCTACTCAGAATTACGGGAAAATTTTAGGAAGTATAATATATGTGACCAAGGATGTGGCTCTTCTCGAAGAACCTGCTTGTATAAGTTAACTAGGCGCATTGCCCTGTTGGCCCTGAAATAAGAATATTGTAAGGGATCTGGACTAGGATCCTTGTACTCAACAACTTCAGAGTCCCAGCTGCAAGATCTAGCAAGAGCAGTGTGCAAGCACCGGGGACTCCAGGGTACCCAGGTGAAACCAGACCATCACCTCGAAGGCTGGACCTGTCCCTGAACCTGCATTTAGTGCCCCACCCTGTTGATTTTCCCCAAACACGGGCAGCTGTGCCTCCAGGGACTGAATTTCTAACATCTCCTAGTTGACCCTGTAGGTAAAGCCATTTCCTTACCTATTATCAGGCATTGTGCAAAAATGGCTTTTTAGGAGTCCAATGGGCTTTGACTTAGATGCTGCAGAGGGTCTACGGCTGTGTCGTGTTGTCATGAACCCCCTTAGTGCCCGTGGGAGGCAGCTCTGCCCAAGTCCTCCACCGTGTGTGCAGAGCCCTGTGAAGGCACATGCCCCACCTCATCCCTGCTGTCTTTAGAAGACAGCACCCTGATGTGGGTGCAGGATGGAACGGCAGTTATTGGATGGTCACATCTACTAGTCTACAGGTAGACTGCACGTAGTGGGGAAAATTCTAGAAAGTTTCACGACCCAAAGTGTGTTTTTAATTACATGCTGAGTGCCATAGAGAATCCATGTGAATGTAGTCGTATGTGGACACCCTCTGACTCTTCCGGTCTTCCAGCCTCTCTGGAGGACCACTGTCTACCTGGAGCCTCATTTATTACTGTGTGGTCAGACCTTTGGTGGTGGTGTCTGTGCTGAACATGCAGTACAGTTAACTCCTGACGTGTTCTAAAAAATATAGTACAACAGACATTCATATACTGCTTTGATTATATCCACTATTTCTTAAAGACTTGTCTTATTTTTAATTACATGTGTATGTGTCTCTGTGTGGCTGTGGGCATGAGTACAGTGCCTTTGGAGGCCAGAAGAGGGCATCAGAGTCTTTGAATTTGGTGTTATAGGTGGTTGTGAGTCACCTTTTATGGGTGCAAGAGCAGCAGGTGGTCTTAAAGTCTCTTAGTATTTTAATAACCTAGACATGATTAAAAGTATCTGAAAAGTCAGGCATAGTGGTGCATATTTATAGTTCCAGAAATTGGGCATATGAGGCAGGAGGATCGCCATAGGTTCAAGGCCATCCTGGACTATATAGGGAGACCCTGCCTCAGCAACAATAACAGTAACAAAAAGAGAGCTAGAGAAAGAGAAGGAAGGAAGGAAAGACGAGGGACACGAGTAGGTTCCACGTCAATGCTGCTGTTCCATACACAGGCTGCACATCCACAGACTTTAATGTCCGCGGCGGGAGGCCATCCTGGAGCCAACTGCTATGGATGCTCGTACTCTGCTGTAGCTTCAACCAAAGTACCTGGCAAAACCTAAAAGCAGAATGATGTATTTCGGGTCACGGTTTGAGTCCATCACTGTGGGGATGGCATTGTAGAGCCCAAGTGTTCACCTTATGGTAGACAGGAAGCAGAGTATGGCAGTTGCAGAAGGGGCCAGGCAAGCCCCTGAGGACACTCCCCCACCATCCTCAGTTTCACTACCTCCCCAGGCTCTAGTTAAATTATGAATCTGTCAATGGATCCAACCACCGACTAAACCAGACCACTCACGGCCTCATTGCATCTGGAAATCCCTTCAAAGACATGTTCAGAGGCATGCTTGTCTCTCAGTCCATCAGACTGACACTCAAGACCAACACTGAGGAAAGAATGTGCCTCCTGAACCCATATTCCAATACTGTCCCATGTGCTCAATGCAAGGATTTGATGGTCTACTGGAGAATTTTATGGGCCCTGTGTCCATGAAAGTGTGGTCTCTCTCTCTCTCTCTCTCTCTCTCTCTCTCTCTCTCTCTCTCTCCCCCTCTCTCTCTCATACTCACACACATACATACACACACGTACACTATACACACTTCCATTGTGTCTATGGACTACCTCCTGGAATATGTTTGTGGAGAATCCTCTGGCAAAAAGTGCTTGTAGGCAGTGTCCAGAGTGGTCAGACAGTTGAGTACGTGTTTAGCATCATCTTGACCCCCAATCTTTTTGGTTCAGGCTTCTATACCTGTGAAAGAGGAAGCCATCTTGCTGCCATTCCTGTCTCTTGAAGTCTGTGTGAGAACCAATGAAGGCGTCTACTTTGAGCACGCGCTGAAGAGCGCCCTCATTACTGGATGCCAGGGGCTGATCACCCACTCACCCACCCAGTGCCCACTCTCATCCTCTGCCCCCACATCCAAGAGAAACCATCAGCTCAGAAGGTGTGGAAGCACCAAGCCTCGGTTTTCCAGAGAGCCGCTGCCAGTGCTGAGCTGTAACTAATGGATGGCCCCTCAAGGGCAGGCATTTTCCTCTCCCCCTTAGGTGCAGGGAAAGAATAGCTATTTCCATCGGAGCAAGTAAGAAAAATATCTCATTCCCCCACTTTCACTATAAACAATGTACTGCTTGCTTTCTCCTCACCCCTCTTGACCCTCCACACTGTATACATATTTATATATTATTCATAGTGGATTAAAAATGAATGTGTTCTTTACCACGGCTCTACGGCACAGTGACAATACAAATTAACGTATGATGTACTTACTTTTCACACGGCAGTGATGGGAAATGTTCATGGCCTCAAAACGAGAGGTACAGAGAAGAGGGCGGGGGTTGATGGGGGCCATCTTGCACCATTCTGATGGGGGCTCCAGCTCCGGCAGACAAGGACTGTGGTGTCTTAGGCCACTGCGATGCTGAAGTACTAGGAAGGGCTGGTCACTTCCTTTTTCTCATGTGATAATATCCCCGTGGCCTGTGAGCATCAACACTTCCCCATTTCCCATCTTGAGTTACCCTGTTCACTTGTTCTAGAATCCTCCACTGACCCACTCACCGCCTGTGCCTGGCCCAGACTAAGACAGCTCTCTCTTTCCTCAATGGTCTTGTGTTTCTCCTCCCTCTCTGTTTCTTCTCTTGCATGTGTCATTCATATCTTCCTCTGCTAGAAACATACTGATGTCCGTGAGGTGCTTGTATCGTGCTGTGGTGGCTAGCAGCAATGATCAGAAACAGCAAATGAGACCCCCTCCCCTATGAAATTTCAGAGTCCCTGTCCCCGTGGGGTTGCCAGTCTTCTTGGAAAGGGGCAGTCATGGCCGCTTTACTTGTTCAGCTACTGATGTTAGAAGTGGTACTGAAGTCATGTATCTCACAGCCACCATGGTGGTTTTGGGATAATCAAGATCTTCTGGAAGCAGAGGTAGTTATGCTGAAGGATTAGGTAAAAGCAGAGAAGGAAGAATTCCACACTGGGACAGTGGGGAAGGGCTGTGCAAAAGCCCAGTGGTAAAATGGAGCAGGGAACAGCTGGAGACTAGAGAGACATCCTATATCGGCCAGAGGGGAGTAAACTGGAGCGGGGGAGAAATGATGTCCTGGAGGATTTATTGGGATCCCACTGGCCCTACAACAAGCCACACTGTCTCACAAGGCTGCTGTATCAGGCTCTCTCTAGTCTTTCCATCTTCCTGAGCTTCTTCTAGCAAAGGATCCTGTGCTCTGAAAGGACTCCCTGCTAGAACTGAAATGCCAGACTTCATCCCAGTGAAACGCATCCACCAACACTGGCTCCTCTGAACTCAGAAGATCTCACTTTCGCGGTTGCGGGGACAGAGAACTGGGAGATCAAACCAATGGACCAAGGTCATAAAGAGAAGGCACTTCCTTGCTGGTTAGCCACATGCCCACAAAGGTGGGAAGTGGGAGTCTGACTCCAAACTCATTGCCAGACCTAAATCTGTCACTCCTAAGAGGAGGAAGGCATCAGGAAGACAGTGAAGGTGTCAGACCAAGGGCCCTGGCATTTGTACCTGACCACAGACCATCCCCAACATGGGACACTGCTCAAAGGGACAAGCCTAGGCAATGTGCGTGTCTAGTGGGAACCGACAGGTGAGACCCTTAGTCTGAGGTTTAGACCTGTCGTACCAACTGTGCTTTTAAGTCCTTTCTGTATCCTAGAGACTGGTAGTCATTATCTGGTCTCCACGGGCACCCATGGACCCCAGAATCGCCGGTTCATCTGTGGTACTTATGGTGGTATGGGCAGGTTGGCCAGTCTTTGATCTCACTTTAAATAGATGGAAGCTTGCAGGCGACTGAGGGACTTCCCTGTCACCCCAGGTACAAAGCAACTTCACCGCTGCCAGCAAGACACTCATCTGTATTTGAAGACTTAGTTCACTCTAAGTCCACCTCAGTGACAATTTACCCAAGTAGATTGGTGCCTCTCAGCCCCTTCCTTTGCCCAACCATTGGACCTGAATGTACACAGTGAGTCATATGTTCTGTTGTGTTCTCTACTGTAGTTAGTTCGAAACCCTTGCTGACGTTCTTTTATCCAAACACAACAGACAGCAGCATGCATGAGTCTGTTCCAGATAAGGGTCTTTGAAGGGGCAGATGGGCGACAGAAACCGGGATGTAGCTTGATTCAGAAATTGATGGAGTATCCAAAAATGGCTTAAGAAATGGCACCTTTTGCTTGAGAGTCAAGGATCTGACCACCACAGGCTAACCTTTACACTTAACCTTGATTTTTAGCCAACATTTATTCTAGTATAGCATGACTTCTCAAGCCTCCCGCTATCTGGTTCACTCCCTCTTTGGCTGCCTCACTAGCTTTCTTATACGACTCAGATCTACCTGTATAGGGAATGGCACCACCCTCAGTGGGTCAGTCTGTACTACATCAATTAACATGTGGAGGCAATTCTTCGACTGTGGTCCCCTCTACTTGAGTGACTGTTGTTTGTATGGAGTTGACGGCTGAAAGTAACTAGGGGAATCCTCGCACAGATTTAGAGTGCATTGTATCCATTGGAAACTTGCTTTGAGTGCAAACCTTTCAGGTTGGCTGTGTCTTAACTTCCCCATCTGTACAATGGAGATAATATGACCTCTTGGCAAACTCCCATGAAGTGCAATTCTGAGGACAAATGTGCAGAAGTGGGTATAAAGAACCATGGAGTGAAGCTTTTGAGAGCTTTAACTGCTTCTATAAATTTCTAGTTTCAAGACCACAGAAAGACAGAGTTCTTGCAAGTCTAGCACTGCTCACGTCTCCCTCTCCAATGAATGCATTCTGAGCTCCAGGTGCATTTACAAACAGATTCCATTTCACTAAAGTTAAAAAGCCAACCAATCCAATAATGGGTTGACCACGGAAGTGTTGGAATCTGCTAGAATAATCGTTCATCATCTTTGTCTCTACCAAGAAATCAAGATTCAGAATGTAACCATAGGATCAAATCATGATGAATATTTAAAAAATCGATTAGTGGAGAAAGGGAACTAAGTGCTTTTGTGTAAAGTTGGCCAACGTGCAAAGACACTCGTTACAAACCAAGGTGATATTCAAGGCTCTCTGTGTATTGTGCCTCATGGCATGGCCTCTGAGGTGACAGGGTTTGAAGGGAGGGTAGCGTCCAAGGGTTGGAAACCAGGATCCCCAAACAGAGTAATTATTAGCAACGCTGGTAGGTGATGCCATGAAAGGCTTTGACTGTTCAACAAAAGTGCTCCAAGTACGGAAGGCTCCTCAAGGCCCTGGAGACTGAGCCTGG
This sequence comes from Ondatra zibethicus, assembly GCA_004026605.1. NCBI lineage: Eukaryota > Metazoa > Chordata > Mammalia > Rodentia > Cricetidae > Ondatra > Ondatra zibethicus. The sequence goes on from PVIU01000067.1 coordinate 60,232, forward strand.
CTGGTGAACTGAGCCTGCGTTTGCTCAGTTTGTCCATGGGTCTGCTGGCCTCTGGGATACCAAGCCTTTTGTTTTAAGATTGTTATTGGTATGTTATTTGAGGCCATGCCATGGTAATGACCATTAATTATAATAAATATATTAGTGACATTAATGGATCTATGTCATCTCCCTCAGCCGTCCGCTGCTGTAGAGCTGGGAAGCGCTAGGTGACATTTGAAGGTGTTTCTCAAGTTTCCCATTGTCTCCTTCCCCTCAGGATTCTGCGTTTCCTTTAATTTAAATATTTATTTTTAATTATATATGTTTGGGTTTGTGCCTGTGAAGGTCAGAAGAGGGGGACAGATGCCCTGGAGTTAGAATTACAGGTGGTTGTGAGTTGGTGGACATAAGAGCTGGGACTTGAACTTGGATCCTCTGAAGCAGCAGAGCTCATGCTTAACCGCTAAGCCATCTGCCAGCCCCCGGCCCCGAACTCTTCGGGAGAATCTTCCACTGCTCCTTCGTCAACTGGCACCAGTGCTGAGCTGACCTTTCTCCTGCTCAGTAGTTTTCCACTTATAAAATGAGTCTTCTTTTCGGCGAGGGCTGGACATACCTTTAGTGTATGCAGGGATGGTGACTTCATGAGTCAAATCATTGGGTTTTAGGGCCTCAGTGTAATTTTGATTGCTTGTGCAAAATCTGCTGAACCTTACTAATGTTAGGTCCCATTTGGAGTCCCAACAAGGGAGGAGAAGTGAACACACTGTGGCTTCTCCAATCATCTCCTCAAGGACAGGTGTCTATCAGAGTCTGATCTCCTTGGCTATAACAAACCTCCCAAGGTTGAGTTCTAGATAAAGAAAAGAGGTTTACTTAACTAACATTAAGATCTGAGAGCACAGGGCTGACTTATGTTTGGCTCTTAATAAAGGCCGCTAGCTCCATCACAACGTGCTGGACAGCAGCATGGCAGGGACATATATATCCATGAAGGAGTAATCACATGGCAGATGAGAAGAATTCAGATTCAGGGTTCATAACTCACACTCACAGAAGCTGACCACGATCTCATAATCCCTCCCAAGAAGAGCATCCCCAGTGACCAGACCAAATGCCATACGATTCTGTCTCATAAAAAGTCTATCACCTCGCAGCATTACCACACTGGGTACCAGGCTCACCACGTATGAGCCCCTGGGGGACACACTCCAATATAATCCAAACTACAGCAACATCCCAAGTTAGCTCACAGTCTACCAACTTTCCACATGATGAAGAACAAGGGCCATTTGCATCCCTGGACAAACAGCAATCTACAGAGGTATCCATCTCACGTGAATGTAGAAGGATGGGAAGGAAGCCAGTGGCCGTCGGGAGGTGCTGGGGACAGGAGAGGTTAATAGTAAACGAATGTGATCAAAGTACACAATATGCATATACGAAAACCTCATCGTGAAATCAATTAGCTCGTGCAATTAATATATGCTAATAATAAAAAGAAACGCTAGTCTCACATCTCCTGCTCAGGGCCTTCTCTGTTTCCATGGGAAGGTGGCCAAGCCCCGAGGGTAGAAGCAGCCAGCAGAAACACAGGCAGGAATCATGCTGGTGCTACAGTGCCTGCTGGCGCTCTGCATTCTTTCTCTGCAGCATCTTGGGAAGGGCAGAAGGCAAATGCAATCTTTTCTGTTGTTTCCTCTCCACATCCGAGAGTTTGCACACTGCTTTTACAGATGGCAAAGCTGACCACCCGAAGCCTCGTATTGCTGCATCCATAGGAACAAAAGCAGCAAAAACTCTATGCAAGATCTGTAGCCATCCCTTCAGACCCAAGGGAGACAGCGAGGGCTGTAGGACACTGGATATCCAGAGGCTGTGGCTCCACTCCTGGAACCCGGGGCCTCCCCCAAGGGATCCATTTCACAGTGAAACGGATCATGTCCTTGCAGGAGAGGTGGTTGAGATAGGGTGTGGAGACTGGAGACTCGAGCTGTCTGCGTAGACCCAGATAGGATGTTCTGAAATGGACTGGAAAACTCCTTGGGCTGAGCCCTGAGTGCCCTGGCGAGTCCTTTGGGATTGGTAGCCAGCAAAGACGGTGGAAAAGGAATGATGTACTGATCTTCTCCAAGTGGCCTTCCTTCTAGGGGCACAGGGAAGGTGGGCTGGATGGTCCCATGTCACAGTCCAGGCAGAAGCTACAGCATACCACATCTGGTCCCACATGATAAAGAGAGGGCCCCCTCAGGCAGGAGGAGCCAACTCTGGCTCTGAGGGAAAGGGAGAAGACACTGCCAAGACCCACTTAGAAAGAAGCAAAAGAGCCAAACCAGACTACAGGAGGACCAAGCCCTCAGGAGATGGAGGCAGGGCCATAGAACCTGAACTATACAGGGAGACTGGATTGAAAAACAGCCAAGCAAGCAGACAAGTGAATCAAGATAGTATCATTGAGCAAATGAAATGTGCTAGTGAAGGCCTAGTGTGGGGGCACAAGTCTGGTGTAGGGGCACAGGCCTGGTGTGCTGACGCAGACCTGGTGTGGTGGTGCAGGATGGAACTCCAGCATTGGGAGTCTGAAGCAGGACAAAAGGGAGTTCAAGGCCAGCTCATGTTACATAGAGAGTCCCTGTCTGAAAAAGAAAAGGGAAGGAGAGGGAGAGAGAGAGAGAGAGAGAGAGAGAGAGAGAGAGAGAGAGAGAGAGAGAGAGAGAGAGAAAAGCAAATAAATGAGAGAAAGGCAATATTGGGTGCTTGATTCTCAGGAATAGACTGCTCTGTGAAAACACACACAGGACTTTTTCCTGTGATTGAAGTAGGGAAACATCCCAGCTGTGCTGTTTGGACATTTAGGGGACTAAATGATAGACCCCCTTATGGGTTCACTTTTCTAAGCAAACAAAGCTGGGTTTCTGGCTGATGCAGGGTGGAACAGCTTTTGAGCTTTGGGTGGTGGACGCCCAACTTTCCTGGCATCAGAGGGACTGCACTTGCTCCCCTGTCACTTCCCAAAGCAGACACCTCACCGACTCTTCAAGGCGGCAGAGGTGTTTTAACCACCACACACAGGGCAGAGCGACCAAACTTTCAGGATCAAAAACCTTCCTTAAGAATTTGTCAGCTGTTCTATACAGGAACTTTTCTAGAAAACCATCATTTGGGGGGGTCACTCTTCAAGTCCCCCTTATTATTAATATTATTTTAAGATTTATTTGTGAGTGTGTGCATGAGCACACCACGTAAGTGCAGTGCCCGGGGAGGCCAGAAGAAGGCACTAGATTCTATGGCGATAGAACTACAGGTTGTTATGAACTGCCCAGCTCAGTTGCTAATAACAGAGCGAGACGAGCAGCCAGTACTCTTAACCCCTGAGCCATCTCTCTAGCCCCAGATCTCACTGCTTTGATGCTCAGGTTGACCTTGAGCTGATGGTATGGTCCTTGCTGTTTGTCCTGACACTTCCAGCTTCTAAAGCCGTGCCGCTCAGTCCCTCCTCACAGCTTTGCTCTAGCAGGGTTATTTGGCGTCCATCTCCTTCACTCTTCAGACAGAATCACTCCTCAGGCTTCGTCTGCCTTTAGTAAAGAGTCCGTGTTACAGAACAATGGGAAGTAGCTTTACCCTCAGCCTTGAGTATGGATACTCATACAGAAACTTACTGGGTTTGGGTGTGTCTAAAGTCAGCAAAGTATAGTTACTGATCAAATCTGCTTCTCGTCTCTTTTTTTGCACATACTGGTAAGTTAAGAATCGTTTTTACATTTAAAAACAAACAAACAACACAGTCGAGAGAGGAAGCCTTACATGAGATTATTTCATGCCACCTGAAATCAGACTTCAGCATCCATAAGTAAAGTTTTGAATCCTGTCAATAAAAAGCTGGGATATGAGCTGGTGAGATGGCTCAGCAAGAAATGGTGCTTACGGCCAAGTCTGCATACCTAAGTTCGATTCCCGAGCCCCGCATAGTGAAAGGAGACAAGGGACTCTCTCAACAGTGGTCTTCTAACATCTACACATGGCCTGTGGGCTCTGAGGGCACACATGTGTGTATGTGTATATACACATATAACAAGTAACCACAAAACATGGGATAGTGTACTTCATTTCTTGTTCTGTAAACATTTATATTATATCATCAGTTCTAAACTATTCACCATTTTACAGAAATGTTTCTAGGTATTGAGTAATTTCTCTTCCCTCTTCTGGAAAAGCTAAATTAAAAATTCTGGTCAGAATGGGAGGATCGTCTAAACCTCACTTGGTGTGCCTAATGGGCTTCATTCTTATGCCTTCTTGTTTGAATTTTGCCAAGCGGCTGTGATATCATTGACAAGGGTGATGGTGCTGTTGGTCCTGGAGCTCAGGATGGGTGGGGACTGAGGTGTGACACATGGCTGACCAAACACTCTCTTTCCACACAGGTCACAGGCCTTTCCAGTGCCACTACTGTCCCTACAGTGCCTCGCAGAAGGGAAACCTGAAGACCCACGTTCTCTGCGTCCATCGAATGCCTTTTGACAACAGCCAGTATCCCGACCGCAGGTTCAAACGTTCCAGGGTCGACTCGGAGGCTTCTGGGAATTTTGAGGAGTCTGCAACTGTCAAAGCAGGGGGCTTTGCCGATCTAACAGATGAGAGAGGCAAGGGCCAGGAGGAGGGCAACTGAGCAGGGCCTGTCCACTGCAATATTCCTCTCTACAGTTTTAAATCATGCATCTGGTCTTACCAGTTTGCTAACTGCATTCCAAGGGGGGAAATCATGTACGACCCCTCTCTAGTGTATAGAACATTTAAAAGAATTTTAAAAGATATCTCTATATATAAATATATATTAAAAAGAAAAATCCCCCGGCCCTTGAACATGGCTGCTACACTGTTACCCAGTAACAAGAACTTCCAAGCAATGCAGGTGGGAGAAAGTGATTTCAGAAACTGTCCCCGTGTCCTTCGGACTCTGAAAGATGGAGGCCTTTCCAACCCGAAAGTCATCTTGGTCCAAAAACCAAAAAATAAAAAATAAAAAAAACCCAAAACAAACAAACAAAAAAACAAAAAGAAAAAGATACCGTCCGAGTGATTTGCGCTGCCTCGAAGGGTCTGTGTTTTCCTTCTTGAAAACACCTCTATAATCTGAGACCAGCTGCTGTCCCTCGCCTAGCGCCCTAATGAGATGACTTGGGAGGCAGCTGAGGTGCCAGTCAGACTGGGGCAGTCACTGCAGGGAAAATCAATTCACGTGGTGTCAGTCTGCACTCTGGGAGAAATCCTAGCCGGCCCGCACGCAGCCAGCGAGCGCCAGGCCTGACCAGCGCTGCGGAGGAGGGTAATCTAAAGTGTGCTTTAAAAAAAAAAATTACACGGCCTGATGAATCAGTGGTCAGGAAGTGTCTGCAAATGTCCTTTGCAGGTTTGATGAGTCATTCTTTTTTTTTTTTTTAGATCAAATTGCAGTATGGAAAGAAATGCTTTTTAATTGTCTTATTTTCTTTCCTGGGTTGTTGTTTTGAAAGCATCTGGATGAAGAAGAAGCTTTGATATTAGAAGCAAATTGCAGGAATCATTCTAGAAACAGGTGTTAGCAAACCAGGCCAACTCAACTCCATAGAAAGTCCTTTGAAACAATGTCAGTTTCTTTGCTAATGGGGAAGACTGCTTTCTATTAGAGTTTAAGACACGGTTTACTTAAGTGAAGTCTCCCCTGGCCCTTGTCACTAGGTTTCTTTTCTCATGTGTTACTTTTTAAGTGTTGTGGGCATGAAGCAAGATTTTTCTTCTCCAGTGAGCTCTTCCAGAATAACTCGTATTAAAACATGAATCTAAACCCCCGGCTGTCTGTCACTAATGAAGAAAACAGTTTGGGTTAGAATGTTCATTTTTGTGAAACAAATGTGTTCTGTATTTTTGTAGATTATGGAGTGTCTGCTGATTGAACACTCAAAATTTATCCAGTTCTGCACCACACTGAGGGAGATTTTGAGGGTTGAAGAGGAAACACAACTCTTAAAAAACCAAAACCAAAACCAAAACAATGGCGTAGGAAAACTCATCAAGGGATTCTTCTTGAATCTGCTAGAACACTGTAAAAGTTCCCACCTTCTAACACACTTTCTTTGAGTGACATGCACTTGGCACTGTTGCTTGTGCCGGTGGAGACGTGGCGAAGTATTAACTTCGAGAATGAAATCATTTAGACTTGGAGAGAGAGGGGAAAAAGTCAATATTTCCTTGCAGTCTGGGAGCACACAATAAAACCCCAGGGCCTTAAAAACTTCAACTCTGCCTATAGCAGTTTACAAAAATACTAAGCTGCAATCAATGTAAATAAAATTCTTAGCGCTGTCCTGAGACCGAATTTCAGGCTAATAAGGAATCCGGTTTGCATATGCTGTCCAAGGGTGTCATCCAACTTGGTTTCACTGGAGATGAGGCCGCTGTGCAACACGGACCCATCTGGCATAAAGCAAGCTGCTTTCTTGCTGTTGTTCTTTCCTTTCCTTTCCTTTCTTTTCTTCTTCCTTTTTTCCCCTCTAGAATAGTTCTCACTGCCTTACTAAACTCAGTTGATTGACTGTGGCTGTCTCTGTGGTCCGAAGGAGGCCTGGAGATGCTGGTGGAAAACTTGGGACTGTAGTGAGCATTTAGGGTTTAAGTGCACTGTTGTGCTTGGTGACTGTGCCATTGGCTTGCTTTCTGTGTGTTTGCCCCACCTGTGGTATCTTAGCAAAGAGAAATTAAAAACAAAAAAAAAAGAAAAGAAAAAAAATAATAAAAAGGAGAAAAAAGTGGAAAAAAATGAGAGAGAGCGATCCACATTCCATGTCTAGCACTTTGGCGCTGGTCCAGTGTCTTTCGTGTCCTCCAAGCATCTTCAGACGCTACAGGCAATAATTCTGTTTGTGACACTGGGTGTGACATTGGGAACATACTCCCTTCTTTGTGGCGTGTGTGTTGACTCCATTTCGTCCAGTTCTACTAGCTGTCCTTCGTCCCCCCTGACACAGGCTTTCTTTCCAGAACACTTGTGACTTGTCATACAAGCCCATGACAGCCTCTGTGATGCGGTGTCGGTGTCGCGTGTCACCAGGCTCTCATATCTATACATGTCAGTCCTTCCCCCGTGACTTCTGTAGTCTGTGATGCTGTTCCTAACCCCGTCTACATTCTATCTTGGAGGAACTCTGAGATCATAGAGTAGAGGAGTTTGTCGCTATGCTTGTAACAAGTAGAACTTTGTATTTAAAGTTTATTCTTGGTCATTATTTATTATTATAATACATCAGTTGACAGAACTTTATTCTGGTATAGAAAGTATTAAAAGTTGTTTTTTTCAGCAATGACTGTTTTCTTTCTGCTGTTAGGAATAAAATGTCTTTGAAGCAGTCCAGTTTTATCCAGTGTTTTATGCAATAAAACCTCTACCTTTGCAAAACAAAAACAGGAACCAAAAAAGTACATTTTTTTCTGAGTCACACAAAGAATAAAACCTACTTTTTCATGTTTGTAAGCCCTTGGTGAAACTTGACCAGACTCCACTTGTAAAAAAAAGCCTGTCTTATTCAGCATGGCAGATATCCTCATGGCTTCGGGTTTTGTTGAACTTATTTTAAAAACGATTTATTTTCTTTATGTCTATGTGTGTTCTGCCCAGATGTACGTCTGTGCACCATGTGCATGCAATGCCCATAGAGGCATCAGATCCCCAGGAAATGAAGTTATAAATGGTGTGGGCTGCCATGGGGGTGCTGGGAATGGAACCCCAGGTCCTTCGCAAGAGCAGCAAGTGCTCTTAACTGCTAAGTCATTTATCTCTTCAGTCCTTTATTTGTTTGTTTGTTTTATTTGTTTGAGACAGGGTCTCTGGACTCTTTATCGTTCACATACAGTGCATGCATGTGTGTGCGCACGCGCGCACACTCGCGTGTGCAAGTGCATGTGTGATGGTTCCTTCTTTAGAGGACTGAAGCTGTAGATAGGATTCTCAGTAAGGTAAAACTTACAGAACCATCCAAGATCCTTATAAAATAGTAATTATATAAGGCACTTAAGTTACCAGGACTTATTAGTCCTCCTTACTAGTAAAAAGATGTGTTTGATTTTTGTTTGTTTTATTAATTATATGGAGCTGGAGAGATAGCCCAGCATTAAGAGAACTTGGTGCTCTTTTAAGGACCAGGGTTCGATTCCCAGAACCCACATGGTGGCTCCCAACCATCTGTAACTCCTGTTCCAGGGGGGATCTGATGCCCTCTTCTGGCTTCTATAGGAACTGCATGCACATAGTGCATACACATACATATGTGCAGGCAAAAACTCACATACATAAAATGATAAAATAAAAGTAAACAAATCTCTCAAAAAATCATCATGTAAAGGAAGTATTTTAATCTCCTGTCAAGCAGAGGAGGACCTGTATGGTTCTTCTATCTGCCGTACCTGTGGCTCCAGAAAAGACAGTGACCACTAATGATGCCCACGCTTCTGTTTGAGTTGATAAAGATGTTCTGGGGGCTGGAGAGATGGCTCAGAGGTTAAGAGCACTGTCTGCTCTTCCAGAGAACCTGAGTACAATTCCCAGAAACCACATGGTGGCTTATAGCCATCCATAATGAGATCTGGTGCCTTCTTCTGGCCTGCAGACAGACATACAGGCTGAACACTACATACATAATAAATAAATAAATGAATACATTTCTAAAATTGGGTAGCAATGGCAGTGTCCTGCTTGGTGACTGTGCTGAAGCCCACCAGCCTACATGTTTCCAAAGAGAGAATTATATGGCATCAAAATTAGTCCTCCATAAAGTTGTTATAAAATATAAAAATGAACCTGGAAGCAAGAAACAATTTTGAGAAGCACTGACATGTTTTCCCACCCAACTAAGCTTGAGCTCTGACACAGTTACCTGGCAGAGTTAGTGACATATAAAGACTGCACAACCTTTGGCAGTGGCGGCAAGAGGGGAGGCAAATAAAAAATAAAATAAAAAAAAGAATACATAACCTGAGGGTGTATGGGCAATGACTTGAAGGTAAATCCCACTGGATTCCATAATTACTGCCTGAGACTGAGTGACTTCCTAAAAAACAATTTCTCTTATTATTTTTTAAAATGCCTATCTGTGTGGGTATATGCATATGTGCATGCAGTGTTCTCACAGGCCAGAAGAGGGCATCGGATCACCTTGGAGCTGGTTGTGAATGGCAGGATGTCAGTGCTGGGAGTTGAACACTGGTCCTCTGGAAGCAGTTTGCTCTCTTAACCACTGAGCCATCTCCCCAGCCTGATGCTGAGTAATTGAACTGACCTGGGTTCATTGGTCACTACTGTAAAAGGGCAGCAAGGAACACACTCAGAAGCACAAGTCCCAAAGCACCTTGAGGTCAGGAAGGCCACTGCCCAGGGCAGCATTGGGAGCTGTGGATAACCTTAGGTGTGAACATTCTACCTGGGCAAAGTTGAGCATTGGCTTCAGCCCAGCTATATGGAAAAACTTCTTGGGAGTCCTCCACATTCATATCCTTCAGATAACACACATGTAGACACATGCCTGCAACGTGTACTTGCAGATCTCTCTATCCTTACACAATGCTCTCAAAGGTGGCCGGCATTTGGCAGGGGGAAGACGATGCAATTGGCAAAGTCTGGAACTGAGGTCAGATAGGGCTTTACGTAGTTGTTCAACCAACATTTCCCTAGAAGTTTCCATGGACTGGACATTGACCCGTGACTTACAGCTATAAGCTGGCCCGTAGATCACTGTCTAAGAAGAGAAGAGATTGGAATGAAATAATCACACAAATAGATACAAGCTGCCCAGAAGGGGAGATTGGAGGAGAAAAGGGGCTGTCTTGGAAGGCTCCTGCGAAGGTAAGAAGACACAGAGTAGAGAATGTGTGTTCTGGTCCTGGAAGAATCAGGCACAGAGCCTGGCCAGGTGTGGGAAGGGCTTAGGAGCTGGGTCTCGGCCTCCCTTTCTGGAATCATCGTGTTTTTTGTCCAAATCCATGGTTCCAACTGCAAAGTAGGAAACAGTCCAAATGCTCAAGGTCCTTCCAGGGGGAAATGAGACACTGTTGGCAAGAGCCTGTGTGAAGAACTTGGGGGGGGGGTCACCAGATCTGCAGGTGGGTCTCTAAAGTGACTGTGGCTGGGAATCTTAGGGTGGTACATTCTACAGGTGCACTGTTTTTGGGTGGTGTTCAGCTCAGCTGAGTCAATGCAAGGCAATCTGCATGACTTGTGTAACAGACCTGCAGGGCCTGAGAAAACGTTAGTTACATCCAGGTCGGCTCCCTTGTCCTCTGAGAAGGGAGACATCATTGGTACCCAATCTAGATAGTCAAAAAAACAAAACAAAACAAAAAACTACAAGTTTTTATTTTATGTGTACTGGTGTTTGACAGGCCCCACTTGCACGCCTGGTGCCCACAAAGGCCAGAAGAGGGCACCAGATCCTCTGAAACCCGAGCTATGGTCAGTTGTGAGCGGCTGCATGGGTGCCGGGGATCGAAACCTGGCCCGCTGGAAGAGCAGTCAGTGCTTCTAACTGCCTGGTCCATTTCTCTAGGCCTCCTTCTGTGGACATATATGCCAGAGACGGCAGCAGCAGTGTTCTGGCAGAGACTACAGAGGTGTGGCTTACTGTTTTGAAATGCAATGAGCCCCACCCCTAATATAAGGCTTTCAATGTTGTAGTCCCAGACAAATACAAATGGCCTGTCGCTCAGGGTCTAAGTCCTGTGCCTCTGAAGACATGGCTAAGCCAAACACATGGCTATCAGCAACCAAGAATATAATGTGAGTCTGTCTCCTGTGCCACAGAAGCTCGTGGACTCCAAATGCAGGCTTTGGCAAAGGGACCCTGGATAGATTCTCCCTCCTTACAGCAATGCTGCTACAGACACCGTCCCAAGAGAGGTAGGTGTTCTGGCGTCTTCTTGAGAGGCTGGCCCAGTCCTTCTGCTCCACCGTGAAGGTGGTTGGTGTCTCTAGGGTCAATTTCTCTTCCTTGCAGCCAGAAGCTGCTCATCCACATCATGAGACTATTGTGTATCAGGAACCTTTTCCAAAGCTGATCACCCCTCTGTCTCTGGCAGCCTGGGATCTGTGCACTTCCCTCCTCCATGTAACATCTGCCTGGCAACAGTATATCACACGGACCTCACCTGGTGCCTTGGAAGCCCAGGCACAAAGAAATTACTATTAAATATTGTGATCTTCATTTCAAGACGGGCTGGGCACATTTCACCAGATGAGAGCTCGGCTTCCACGGGGAAGGAAAAAAAATATGCTTCTTGTAATTTGATATTAAAAATGTCACCCAGCTGAGCATTCCATGTCGGGGTTTGGGTAGGGTTTTAATCTCTTCACCTGTTGGTGCTGAGAGAAAAGGGAGATGTTGATGGTGGGAGGGGGTGAAGATAGGAGGGAGAGGGAAGCCGATGTGAACAGGGAACTCACAAGCAAAGGGGAGGGGGAAAATTTAAATGATCCCAGACCGAACTGTTTTTGCTGTTAATACAGAAATACAGTGTAAGACACATTTAATGGGCTCTATTTTTTATTATACTATGCTGAATAATTAAGTTTGAGGCTAAGTGTCACATGGATTTATCTTTTAATTAAAAAAGCATGGTTCACGCATATTTGAGTGGTAGTCCAAATAAACGCAATATAGAAATTTATGTTTGTTTATCTAGGTGTTAATTACCTAGAGATTGTTCTGGATTACTTCTTTTTATAAAGTGTCATAGGCTCGTGTCAGAACGAATAAAGCCTTCCCACGGAAGCTTATCAATTTGCTAACTACAGTGCCGGCCTGACTTGGGGGGAGGGGTGGGGGGGAAACTTTGGGGACTGTTAATGTATTCGCACCCCTCCCCATTCAACCCACATCAAATAAAACAGTCGTTTTAGGAAATATTTCTAGGACATAAAGGCACAAATATATCTTTGTTGTTTTACAGCCTCTTGTCCACAGCTATTTATAAAACATGTGATTATTTATGCACGGGGTTATGTGAAGTTCGCCTGGTGAGGCGGTAAAGTGTGCTCCATCAATCCACTTACCTGGTACCCCAAGAGATGAAGGGAGGGGTTCCCAGTGGAATGGGGCCTGGTTTGGGAAGTTGCCTAGGATGATGAGTCTGAAATGTTGTCATCTTTGCTTCTCAAAAAGTCAGGAAACCGGGGAGAAAATGGCTGGCAAAGTTGTGGGCCAGAGGCCACACTAAGAAAAAACAATCAGGATGTACTGTTGAGTAGGAGAAAAGCCCACATGTCTGTGACACCTTCAGACGGTCTTTGCCCTTTTCTTTGTTTACCAAGTGTTTTTGAGGTGGCTGATTCAGGCAAATGGCCTGGAAGAAATAAGTTCTGTACAAAAGGTTTGTGTCTAAGAAAGAAGCATTGGTAGAGCAGGGCCCGTCCCTCCCTGAGGCTCGCTGCATTGCCTCACTCCTTTGCTCTGCCCATTGCTCATCCATTTGTTTGAGCTACCAAACACCAGAGAATAACAAAAGTAACTTCTTGAGCAGGTAGGATGCTGGGGCCATTTCCCTGGTGGAGTGGGAGAGCTGCCCTAGGCAGGGTAAGGGGAGCCTTGAGGATCCTCCCTCCCCAAAGAGCCAACCGGAAGCTCTCTGCTGGGCAGTTTTGTTTCCGGTTTCTATTTCCCTCTTCTTGCATCCAAGGGATAGATAATAGGGCAGATCTCTGTCAGTTGTATGAACTAGGAACTTGGCAGAGCAAGGTGGCCCAGGCTGGCCAGTTTGTGAGGCACGGTGTCAGGCTGGGGCACCAGGCTTTCGTGCTGCGAGAGGCAGGTGTCCTGGGCACAGCCCTGCTGCACCTGTAGCCTGTTAACCAGCGTGGTGACTCGGACGGCTCAGACTGAAAAGAGCACTGGCTCTATCCCTTGAGGGAGCATCTTTGGGTGAGGAAAGGGACCAAGGATGGGGCCCTGGTGATCCCTGCCATCCACTCCATTCATGCACACTAAGTTATTGACGCTTAACTCTGCTTCTCTTCAGATCAGTGCTGTTTCCTCCCTGGGCACCATTGCTGTTACCAGGAGTCACATCCCTGCTGTGATGGGGCAGCTGGCTGGAGCAGCCTGTGCCATTGTGCTGGGGACACAGCCAAGGACAGGAGAAGAGAGTCCTGTCTTTCCACAGCAGAATCCAGCAAAAGAAGTGACTCTTGGGATTGAGCAGAAAACTAAAAAGGGGAGTCCTGGTTAGTATTCCAGAGATGAGCAGCTGGGTCACAAATGTTCTGGCCTGGAAGAAGACCAAGCGGGAGAGGAGGATCCTACTGGACCTCCTCTTCCTAGAAGCTACTGGTATGAAAAGAAACCAAAAGTTCACATGCAACCAAATTATTTTGTTTATTTTTTGAAGTGATATTCATATAACATAAAAATCCAACCATCTCAAAGTGTGATATTGAGGCTTTCAGAGCAGTAGGAAGGTTCTGGGCCTACCAGGCATCTTCAGTCCCTCCACAGAAAGCCCTAGACTCCTGAAGCAAGTCCCCAACTCCCTTCAGCTGCTTGCTGGACCTGCAGGCTCCCTGTCCTGTGCTTCTCATCACCGTAGATTCACACATTGTCCGACCTTTCCCATCTGGCTTGTTCCACTTGGGCATAAGCCATTAAGATTCACCCACATCCTAGAGTGCATGTCATTCCTTTCATTTGGTGGGTCCTGCTTGATGTGGCTTTTGACAGTCTATCTGATTCCATCCCCCTTCCCCCAGGCCCTCTCAGGACAACCCACCTAGAGCCAAAATGGATTTTGTACTCTAGATTTGCCAAACCTGTTCCCACTCTAGGGCTTTCATACACATGGCTTCTCCTTGTCTTTACCATGCTTGGCACCCTGTTCCCTTCTGTCACCAACGGGCTTATGTTCCCCTGACTTCATACCACAGTAAGAACCTTATTTTTGTCTTCCTGGAATCTTTCTTTTTTCTTTTTCTTTTTTTCTTCCATTCTTCTGGTCTGCTTTCTTTGCTGGAATGTAAATTATGCGGTGGGAGCGGGGGGCCCTGGTAGAAACATTGCCTAGTACAACATGGGACCTCGTTTTTTAAAACCATAATGAGCAAATAAGAATTCCTAGCCAGTTGTCTTTGGTAGCCATCAATAGAATGCCGAGGACTTTGTGGCACTTCAAACAATTTCCAGGAGCATGGATGTACTTTGCTTAATCTCACAAACATGGCCCTGTGTTCTGTACCCAGAATTGTGGGGGGAAGAAACAAAAGAGGGGCTGGAGAGATGGTTCAGCAGTTAAGAGCACATAGTATTCTTCCAGAGGACCAGGGTTCAGTTTCTAGGCCATATTAGGCAGTTCACCGCCACCTGCGACTCCAGCTCTGACATCCTCTCTGGCCTCTGTAAGCAGTCACCTGCATTTGTGTAGACATCCTTACACACAGACATGCACAGAGAAACAAGTATAAATAATAAAATCAGCCTTTAAAGAAACTACACATGTGTACACACATATATTCAGCACACACGGAGAAGGAAGAGGAGGAGGAAGAAGAAGAAAGAGAAGAAGAGGAAGAAGAAAAGAAACAAATCTCACAATCCCCAGAGAAGATTCACCTCCACCCTGCACACCTACCCTACCTTGGACAAAGAATATCGACTTAGTTCAACCACAGACCAGCAATGTGTGGAGGACTTGGGTGTGGTCTTTCTTGCCTTTAGTTCCAGAGTTTGGATGTAGGTGTAAAAGGCTGCTTCCTGACAGGCTAATCTAATAGCCCCCACTAGGGTTGCCTGGGGCCAGTTCCCTGCATGAAGCCTTGCTTAGAGCTTGGCAGTAAGGTTTTCCTCATCTATCCCAGAATGACTCCAGCACGCAGCTTTGTGGAAGGTGATAGTGGTGTACCGGCAGAACATTTTTCTAATACTGTTTTGTTTTTCAGTGCTAAGGTCAAACCAAGGCCTCAGGTATGCTAGACAAGTAATCTATTGCCTAACAATATCTGTAGCCCTTGAATTTTAGAAGCGGAGTCTCGTTAAGGAGAACAAACTGGCTTTAAGCTCACTATGTAGCCTGGTGGGAACCTCAAACTTATAAGCCTCCTGTCTCAAACCCAAAGTGCTGGGATCACAGGTGCTTCCCACCGTGGCTATCTGAGGATGAGAATTCTGCCCTAGAGCGACTCTCCTGGCCACTAATGTTAAAGACTACATGGCCTCTGCTTGTGCTAAGTGTAGGCAGCAGGGACAGAGCCCAAGAGCCTGGCCATGTCACCTGCAGCCACCCCAGCCCCCTCTCTCACCCTGCTGACCCCAGCCACACTCATGTCTGTTGACCCTGGGGTCAGTGTCTCTCCTTAATGCCTTTCCATTTCTCAGTTTGCTGACGGGAGTGGTTTTCGGTGAAGTCCACATAAATACTTCAAAAAATAATTCACGGTGAAGAAGAACGCTCTGGAATGGATGATGGCATGATGAATTAAACACTTTATATGATGGAGCGTAAATTATTTTAATGCATGTAATAGATCCGACCAGGGAGACTTGGGGCCCTCTAGGTCAGGCTTCTTCACCCTTGGGACCCTGAGGGGTGGTGGGAGCAGGTGGCTGGGAGCCTGCTCTACCGAGGTGTGAATCACCTCCTCTCCAGAGACCCATTCCCCAGCACTCAGGTCCTCCTAACCCAAGTAAGGCATGGGAATGCATCTGCACTGGTCCAGGAGGAGACGGATGAGCAGCGGGAGAGCATTTGTTAGCTAAGACGATGGCCTGACCCATACCCTGCAAGTCCACCCATTGTCTGAATTTCTCCAGGGGGTGAGGAATGTCGCTGTGGGGCCTGGGCATTTAAAATATTTTGCTTCCTTTGAAAATGACATGAGCAAGATGAATGTTCCTGTTCAGGCCATCAGGAAGCAAAGGTTCTTGTGTGTTAGGGCCAAAGGAGTACTGTGGGCCCAGCACACACATTCAGGGGAAGGGTGGGCTGAGAAATTAGATAATGTGTGCTTTGTGAGCACCCACACCAGACATAAATATGCTTGCTCCTTCTAAGAGCTATACACGCCACGTATGCTACGGAACAACATCTAGAGACTTGTTACTACAGAAATTAAGCCTGTGACTGAAGAGTAAAGGACTTGCTGACTGAAGACTGTGTTAGTGACCCCTTGGTCAGGATGTCGGGGTCCAGCATGGTGATGAGGCCTGTGCCGACCAGCTGAACAAGCATTTATTCACTTGACCATGAAAGAGGACAAGATAAGACTTGGTGGAAGTTGCCGGGGTGGGGGGGTGGGGGTGGTGGCACACGCCTTTAATCCCAGCACTCAGGAGGCAGAGGCAGGCGGATCTCTGTGAGTTTGAGGCCAGCCTGGTCTACAAGAGCTAGTTCCAGGACAGGCTCCAAAGCCGCAGAGAAACCCTGTCTCAAAAAAAAAAAAAAAAAAGACTTGGAATTCAAAGACATGGCTTTTGAACTTCATAATCCTCCTGTCTCAGCCCCCAAATGCTGGGATTACAGATGTGTGCCACCACACCCAGCTTCGTGAGTACTTTCCATGGTCGTGTAGATCAGGATTGAACTGACAGATAGCTTGAACTCTAGATAGGCTGATGCTAAGGAAATCCCTCATGCCTTAATGTTTACCTATCAAAACGAGACCACACTATCTCTTATGAAGTTTCTAGAAAGAAAATCTTCAAAGCATTAGCAAGTACACTTGGCAGTTCCATGACAAGGTTCTCCAGGCACGGGGGGGGTGTCCTTCTGTTCAATCTAACACTGGACTTGTCCGTAAGGTGCACCCCACCAACACCAACAATGTAAAGACTGCAGGCTACAAAGGATGCTCTCGAAGATCCCACTCTGTGCCCTCTCCATCCACCTCACCCCCTGCCCCACCTCTGCCACTGTAATGAGATGCTACTCCAACTTTTCATGTCTCTAACAAACTCCCCCCCTGCCCCTGCAAATAAAACCTTAAAGAGAGAAAAGATTTCTTTTGGGTAGAGGTTTCAGAGCTTTCTGCCCAAGGTTAGCTGACACTGTTTTTCTGGGCTTATAGGGAGACAGAGAGGTCATCATGGGGTAGGAGCATGACAGAGAAAAGTTGTTCAGTACCAAGGATAAGTTGCCCTTCAAAGGGACCAGGACCTATGTCTTCTTGCTAGGCCTTGCTTCCAATAGTGCCATTGGTTAGGTCAGGGTCCATTCACTTCTCAGAAATTGGATCCCCAGGTAGGGTCAAATCCTTGAACAGATAAGCTTAGGTGGAGCATCTCAGATCTAACCCCTAACACAAGGATGCCTTCCAGTTATAGCTAGCTTTCCCTGGATGAAGAACCACAAGATCTTGTATTTTGCTGCAAGTACTGGAGTTTTTGTGTCCCCAAGGCTACCTTCAACCCCAGAAGTTCCTCTAAAGGATTGAGACCTCTAACTGTCACAGTGGCAACTTGTACAGAAAAATACCCAGGACTGTCTCACCGTCTCACAGCCCCTGGCTTGTGTGCCATTTTCTTAATGAGCTGTCTGCCCCCAACCCCCGTGTTCTGGTTTCACCAATGCCTGTTGTCTTAGTTAGGGTTTCTATTGCTATGAAGAGACACCGTGGTCATGGCAGCTCTTACAAAGGGAAACATTTACTTGTGCTGGCCGCTTCCAGTTCAGCGGTTCAGTCCATTATCATCATGGTGGGACACGGCCGTGTACAGGCAGACAGAGTACTGGAGAGGTAGCTCTACATGTTGATATGCAGATGACAGGAAGTAGACTGTGACACTGGGAGTAGCTTGAGCATAAGAGACTCAAAGGCCACCCGAACAGTGACACTCTTCCTCCAACAAGGCCACAATTCCTAACAGTGCCACTTCCTTTGGGGGCCATTTTCTTTCAAACCACCACTCCTGCTGTTTGAGGAAACCTGAATTAAAACAGAAGCAAAATAAACATATGAATATTGCTTGATTGATTGAATGCATGCTTGCACGAATGCAGTCACGGGCTGGGGGGATGAGAGAACTGTGAAGGCAAATTGTACACATTCCATAGTGATTTCCAAGATTGTCAGACAAGGGAGTGCCATGTCTCCCTCCCAAAATGCAGCCTCTCATGGAAGTCCTGTGTCTCTGTGGGCTACTGGGATCTGGAGGCAGTATGAAAGACCTTTGTATTCAGAGGAGAGGTCAGAGAGTTCCTGACTGACCTACTGTATGGTATGCATCCATATGCTGGACTCCACGCACAGCTCTGAGCTTAAAGTCTAAATGAATTTCCCTGATTTATGAAGACAGTGGTTGTAACAGGCAGAAAAACTGCCATACAGGTTCTAGCAAGACAATGGTAATCAGAATCTGTGTTTTGAGCCCAAACCTGTGAAAAACATAAAAGCCCAGCTAACTTAGATAGATGGGGAAGAATGCAGAGAAGTTGGGCTCGGCTGAAGAGAGGATTCAGTACCTCGTCCAGATGGCTCCTTCCCACCCACCTCCCCCCACCCATTCTGATATGAGGACAGGAACGAATCAAGCACCTGAAGGCAGAAACAGAAGGCTCCCCCAAAGATTGGGCAGAGAAAGCCAGACACTTCTGAACACTTCTCCCCAGAACTGGCTGTGAGCGTGGCTAAGAATAGACCCAGGCCAGGATGGCTGAGTCCTCCACGGGTGTTCTGGGGAGCATTCTCCCTAGTCGTGCAACACAGCTGCTCTGCCTGGCTGGGTGGGAGGGGCTGAGAGTGCGTTGAAGTCGGAGGCAAAGCACAGTGGCCTGGGCAGGTTCCAAGCATGGACATGTATTTCTCAGGAAAATACGAAGTCAAGGTACTCACACAGGCAGCTGCTGGGGAGAGCTCACGTCCTCATTCAGGTGGTTGGTGTTTCCTCTGTCTTCATGTGCCAAATAAAGGACTTGGGTTCTAGGGAGCATCCTTTTTATCAGGGCACTGAGGCAACTTTCTGCAGCTGAAACAAAATACCCAATAAAATCAACTGCAAACAGAAAGGTCTTTGGTCTCATGGATGCTGAGGTACGGTTCACAGTCTCTTGGCTTTGTTGTCCCTGGGCTCATGGTAAGGCAGATGATCATGGCCAGACACCATGATCAAGCAACACTGTTCAGTGATGGCAACCAGAAAGCAAGAGAAGGAAGCCAAGGACAAGAAGGACATGATCCCAAACACCTATTCCCTCCAAACAAGCCATCTCCCAAAGCTTCCAGATAGCCCAGTAAATTACACATCTATCAAGAGATGACTCTTTCCCTGAGTCTTCCACATTAAAGGCCTGCTTATGAAAGGCCTGGGGCCAGGCAATGAGCTTTGAGGGAAGATAATAGATACTGAAGGTTTGACCTCATCAATAGATTAATACTTTGATAGCCTTACAATATGAGGGGATTATTGAGAAGTAGGTCTGGTTGGAAGGTATAGATTGCATAGCGGAAAGATACCTGCTGTCCTTGGTCCTTTTCCATCTGTTTACAGGTTGCCATGAAGTAAGATAGTTTGCTTTACTGTGATGCCCTGCCTCACCACACCCGAGAAACAATGGAGTCAAGTGTCCATCTATGAAACACTCTGAAACCATTGCCCAAAGAGTCTAGTTTTGTTGCTGTTGCTGTTGTTTGCTTGTTTTTGCAGAGGGGGACATTCATCACGTCACAGGAACAAAGGCTGGCCACCAGATGGCCCACGGCTCAGAGTGCCTCTTGTCTCCTTGATGTGACTGAGAAACACTAGGAGTTTAGTTTAGCACACTTCTGTTAGGATGCTTAGAGGAAGGATTAACTAAATGAGGATGGTGTAGAATGTGGGTGGCACCACCCATAGGCTAGGAGACCAGATGGCATAAAAGGAGAAAACTAGTCAAGAGAGCATGGTGTCTCTGTTTCCTGGCCACCACCGTGTGAGCTGCTTTGCTCTGCCATCCCTTCTCCACCCTGATGGATTGACCAACACCTCTGAAACTGTGATCCAACTTCATCTTTCTTCTATAATAGTTTATTTTTTCAGTTTATCATTTCATGGCAATGAAAGACTAACCTTCTGCCCTTCTACTTCCTAGGGACATCAGGTTGGGTACAGAAGCAAGGATGTTGATGTCATCGGTTTTCAAAGGTTTGTGAAGAGCCTTCTTGCTGCTAGATGTGTGCTCATTCAGTGTAGGGGCTCAGTCTCAGGAAAGAGATAGAGAAATATTTCAGGATCTTAAACCCCATCTCAGAAATCTAGAATGACCCTAGTAACTTGACTGTGTTTTCACCTGGCTCCCTACTTAGGATCAGCCCCCCCCCACTCCAATACAGGGGCCTACGGGGTGAAGACAGGGAACCCTTGTCTTTGCTATCTAGCTGATGGGATTCAGGAACTGTCACCTCAGGCAGAGTGGATGCATTCATGTCAGAGTGGGGGACAGATATTTGTGCCTCCTGGGGAGGCCCCTTCTTGCCAACACCTCTTCTGAGAAACTTCTTCCTGGGCTGTTCTCCCTTCCCCTCCTTCATCTTTCAGAAATCCAATTTTACAAGCTGTTGGTCTTGAGTGTGGACAGTTGCATTTTATTAATTTGGAAAAATAATATTTTTAATGACCCTTGGAGTTAGTTCTTCACCCGTTGTTGCTGCTGCTGCATCCCAAAGCCCTTCGTTTGTGTTCCTTTTATTGTCAGGAGCGTGAAGAGCCTGCTGTGGGCAGTGTGTGACTGCTGAGCTTCTGTCGTTAAACACCATGGCCCTTTCCTCTGGTTGTCATCCTGAGCTAGAACGTGGCATTCATGCCTCTGGGGAGTCATCTCTGGACAGGATATAGCACTTTCAATGACACCGAGGAAACGCCTGGTTTCAGGCAAAAGACTGGCCAACCTCCTTGCTAGAGTTTCTGCAAAGGCCCACAGTCAAGATGGAAACACATGACCTCACCCCCAAATGGCTTCTCTCTCCCTTTCATAAACAAGGCTACTGTCTGCAGTAGATGAGTTGGAGGGTGTCCCTCTGCCTGCCTAAGGAATGGGTCTCAATGCCCAAGGCAGGACAACGGAACCCCTCAGCAGGTGTGCCTCCGATCTCCTGCTCCCAGTCCTGCCCCTCGTGGCTGATTTTAATATGGCCTGCTGTCCAGTCAGCACCTCAAGGTCATGTCCTTGCTTCCATACTCTGCTGTTCCTGGAAGATGTTCCCATTGGCTCCAGTACACGCCAGTGGTCTTTTCTCTGGACATTCCCAGAACTCGGCAAATGATGACAGCCTCAGGACACACTTGTCCCCTTGGCCTGGAGGGATCGGGGACAAGGCTCTTGATCTTCTCCTGTGCATTCTCAGAATACCCACAGGAGTGGAATCAGAATTCTTGCTATGAAGCTGAATGAGGGACCCCAAAGTAGGTAACTGGCTCCCGTGTTTTTGTGTATTTGGTTGAGTTGGGAGATCAGAAGGGCAGGAGGATGGAAAAACCCAAGCTGTGCAGAGGAGAATATTCCTAGACAAGCCTTGTCCTACATAACAAGTATGGACCATGGGGTGCTGACTGCCCACTGGCCACCAGTGTCTAAAACCCCCTTCCCACTGATGGAAGCATCATTTACCTCAAGGGTCCCTTTAATAGACCCTTGGGGCCTCAAATCAGCCTTGTGTGAGACTAACAGAATATGTAGCCCAGGCTGACCTTGAACTTGCAATCCTCCTGCCTCAGCTTACTGAGGGTGGGGATTGCAGACATGCACTTGCACTGGCCACCAGCAGCAACTGTCAGCAAAATGCTGGTTATTTTCGTGTACTCCTTTCAAGGCTGACTGGTTTAGGACTGCATCGTAATTCTAATGGCCTCTTCCAAAGATGGCGGCATTAAACAGATCACATAATTGAAAACAGAAATCATAGTGCCTGGATGTTAAGTGGGCTGTTTCCTTTTCACACAATGGTCACTGAATGACCACCCCTTCTTTTTCTTCTGCATGCAGCTATTCCTTCTCCCCTACCAAGTGTGTCTCTAAGTCTCGGGAATGATTCTTTTGTCTTTCTGACCCCCATCTGAATAGGTATGACCTTGACCAGGGGTTAATTTCTCTCATCTCTGAAATAGAGTGACAGCGGCTCTATGGAGCTGAGCTGTGGGGAGCAATGCATGGGTGTGGCACATCCAGGGGTCACGGACCTGGCTTGGCAACCCTGTGCGCACTCGCCATGTGCTTGCTAGTGAAGGATGGTGATTCCATATGTGTGTGCCGGGAGCAGCGATAACGGATGGACTCAGCCTTTCGGCTCACTGCAGTATTCCACCAAAGTAGATCATTATTCCCTATGGAATAAATAGCGTTATCGGGCTGATATGCTTAAGGCTAATGAGCCCATGTCTAGCATCTGAGAAGCCTGATAACAAGACATGTTTTTCTCCATTGGCTTCTATTGATGTATTAATTAATGAAATCCAAGATTCCCCTTTGAGCTGGAGGAGTGTTTAAATCACTCTCAAGCTGTACACAGTGCGGCTCCTCTCTTACTGCCGGATGCTGCGCAAGGCTGGGGTCAGCAGCCCGATCCTCTTGCTGCTGGCCTGGCCCAGGTTTCAAGAGGCCCCTCAGAACACCCCAAGGGTAATTTTTGTCCCATCTTTGCACCACACTGTAGCTGGTAGATCCCTCCATCACTCCTTTCTTCATGGTTGGCCATGGAAGACTTGCTTGGACAGCCTGTAGGTCCAGGTCTGACTTTAACCAGACCACACGCTCCGTGATTTCTGTTTCAAAGGTGGCGTAGGGTATGACTGTCTGTCAAATTCTTCCTTTCAATAAACAGAGATATTCAAGGATTTAGGGCTTACTCTGCTGTTTGGTTTGTTCAGCGCGATCAATGGGCCACAAGGGCTGGCATTGCTCATGCTGGGGCTCCTAGGACCCACAGCTTAGGAAGCTTCCTGAAATTCTCTGGGCCTCAACTCTCTGTGAAACGGAGATGTTACTATGCAATCTAAAGTGGGTTTGTGATAGCCATAGGAACTAGTGTGTGAAGTTGTCCTGAGAACCCAGAATCACCAGGGTGGGGTGGCTGCTTATAATTCACTGCAGGGATAAATCTATTAATTATACGATGATAAGATTGGTACAAAGAGTTTCACTTTTTCTGACACTATCAGCAATAGGATATCATGGAGGGTGCTGCTCCAACATTTAAATCAAATCTGTGATACTCAGTATATCTTCCATATAAGAAGAGAAGGGTGCTGGGTGGTGGTGGCTCAGTCCTTTCCAGCACCAGTGAGGCAGAAGCAGGCAGATCTCTGAGTAAGGTTATCCTGGTCTACAGAGAGAGTTCCAGGACAGCCAGGAATACACAGAGAAACCATGTCTCAAAAAACCAAAAAATAAAAGAGAAAGAAAGACAAAGAGAGGGGCAGTTTAAGGGGAGGAAGAATAGTGAGTATAGTAACTTGTCCATCTTCAGCAACCTTGATGGAGCCGTTTATTTGTTTCTTGTCTCCCAGAAGTAACCTGGGATTCTATAAGAAACACTATATGCCCGTTATATATACATAGGTAGCCATGCTCCATATACCTCTTACATTACCATGTGTCCCAGCACCCCAAATGTAATGATAGGCTCCCAGATTCCATACAAAACCAGGCACTCCACACCCCCTATGCAACCATAAATCCTATATCCTATAGGTTACCAGATATCCCTACCACACCCCACCCCCTAAAATCAGATCCAAACTTACAATTAAGTAGGATTTTCTTTGTGGTCTTATATGTGGACTTTTTAAGAATGTTAATGTCATCTTCCAATCCAAAGGAAAAAGGCAGCCTTAGACTGTCCCACTGTGGCCCAGCCTTAGCTTTGTGGCCTGGTAGAAGAAGGTCTCTGAGAAGCATGCCGAGGTATTATTTCACTGGTCTGTAATTGTATAATTTCTCCCTAACAATGGTAAGTGCATGCCTCAGTCATTGGCCTTGCCTAGCCACCCTCTGATGTCACTATAGACAATGGTGAACAGTGGACACCCAATGGCCTTGGCCACATACCCACTGCATATGATGTCTGACGTTCTGACATTCAGCACAAGCCACTGCTCCTGAACCTGCCAGGACCCTGAAATTGTCACACCCACTTCTTACCCCCACTCACATTTCACACCCACACACCTACCCAATGGTTTGTAAAGCAGACTAGACTCTATTTAGAATCAATAACCACTTAGAATTGAAATCTGAGCTGAACTATAAACCATAAAAGCCCCTGATTATTTCATTAGTAATTTGCTAATTGGCATTAGATATTTAATTACACATTCCAAATATTTGATGAATTATTTCAGCTCGACATAGAAAGCCTCGGATGGGGACTTTATCTTTTCAGGAAACAGAAAGCCCAGAGGGGGAACTTGCAGGAAGTGTTCCTGTCTAGTGTCTATGTGTGGCTAAAGTCTGAACAGCGGTGGAGGGGCTTGCCTCGGCTTTGAAGGTGCCCACCCAGCCGGTTGATAAGACTGCCTTGGATCCAGAGGCCTGAGTTTCTTCCTCTCCCAGGGCTTTGTTCATCGTCAGCACAGCTTTGCGCCCCGCTTTTCTTTTGGAGACATTATCTTTCCTGCTTTGATCTGCTTCCCACAACATAAGGTGATCCCTCCCCCTCGTCTTTTTATCCTCCGATGATGGGCTGTTTTTTGACGTGAGTGAAAAGGAACCAGCCCCTGGCCCCTCATCACTCACTCTCGCCCTGTCCCTTGTCCTCTCGGTTCACCTCTCGGCAGCAGGTCCTGTCTACATTGGACACCAGATGGCCCCCACAACCTTCTTAGAATGGATTTGCATTAGATAATGCTCTCTCCGTGTCTGGCTCCCTCCCTTAAGGTGTGGGAGCTGTTTCTTTAGTAAGAAAAAAAAATGATAATTTCGAGCACAAGTAAAAAAAAAAACACACAAATGTTCATTTCAGTTTCTTCTGGGATCCTTCTGAGGATAAGTGGGCACCAGATCCACACCCCCCCCAACATGCCCTGTTTCTTGTCTGCGCTTGAATCCCTTCTCTTCTGGACACCACCCTCATTGGCCAAAGTCTCTTGGGATAATTCCCAGTGGTCCAGACATGTGTCTGAGGCCAGGTGTTTTTTCTCAGTCAGCAGACAGTGTCCTCTCAGCTTCTTGTGTGAACCAAGAGCTGAATTAGGCCCAGAAGGCAGTTTCGCGGTGACTCGCACGGTGCATGCTTGGTCAGGCCAGGGCTAGGCCAAAGGCAGCATGCCACATATTTCTCCCCAGTTCTCACGTGGGAGCCTCCGCTATTCTCTAACAGATTGTGACAGGCCATATGTGGAGCTTCTAGTGACCATTCCAGGGACATCCAGAGAGGACGAATGGGTAATATAGAGGAGCAAGCTGCATCCAGGCAGGCCAGGGACCTGCAATACACATCAGAAGGAAGAAATCTGTTCTTAAAGGGCCAGCGCTGCTTAGTGCAGAAGAGCCAGGTGGGCCCCCACCTTCTCCTGCTCCAATTCTAAGATACAGAAAGGGACACCATTAGAAATTAGATTAAAATCCCCAAAGGTCCTTGTTTGGAAGATGCCAGTGTGTGTGTTCCTTAGACAGGCTTGTCAAGACATCATCAATGCTGGATGGATCAAATGAAGTCTGAAGCCCAAAGCCTCTGTGTCCACACGGAGAATCTGAGATCCTGTGCTCATCCCTGTTTTGTTCCTAACTGCTTCTTCAGATTGTCACTACCTTCTTAGGTTGCTCATCTATAACACAAAGACGGGGTGCCCGGTTCAGCTCACCAATCAAGGGAACCCTCTGGAAACAAGGTCTGCAAAAGAGACTCACACAAGACCCCAAGAGGTAGAGGAGGAGGGTTGGCTCCTGATCCGCTACCTTTTCACCCCTTATCTGGCTTCTGAGCTTTAAAACGTACCTGTATTCTAACCAGATTGTATAAATAGATGGGCCAGTTTTTATGAGAAGCTGCCTCAAATCCCCTTGGAAATAGTATGGGCATAAAATAGAAACCAATAAAGCAATGTTTTCAGTAGAAATCTGGCTGCAAGATCAGCACAGAGGAAGGCTAGTGCTCCCTCTGCACAGGGAGCCACTTGGAAATCATTGTGCATCCACAAGCATTTGAGTGCAGATAGGAGGCCCCAGGGCATGGCCCCACAGCTGAGGCCAAAGCAGGCCTTTCTCTCTGCCCCAGCTTTGTCTCCACCACTATCCTGGATACCACCCTCCACCCCCACCCAGGCCTTCTCCCCTTGCTCTCTCTCTCTCTCTCTCTCTGTCTCTCTTTTTTGGGGGCAATTTACCGTTTGCACCTCCTTCGGACCCTTGGAAGCCTCAGTTCTTCACAGCTCCAGATCAATGTCTAACAACTGAATAAAAGAGAAAATCCCATCGTTTAATTGGAAACAAAGCTGGGACTGAAGAAAGAGCTTTATCACCCGGGTAAATCTTGAAGTCAAGGTGTGACAGGCCTGATTAACCGATTAAGCCGATTCACTTCCCCTGGCTTGCTGCTTCCTCCTTCATTTTCTGCTTTCCCGGGCTCTGTGGGACCAATAGCAGGGGCATGTCTTTCTGGATCTTCAACACAATGTGTTTCTCCTCCTCCTACTGATCACACCACTCCCCTGAGGCACTTGGTACCCGGGCAATGCCTACACCACTTGCAGTCTGTGCTTTTGCTCCTTCCTCTCTGGGGACAGTTCGTTCCCTGGCCAGCATCACATCACCTGAACTGGATGCACCGGGAGTTTGGCCTGCAGTTTAAGTCTGAGCACAGACACCAGGTGTTCTCTGGATATTTTGTTTCCTTATGATGTGTTGACTTATTTGGGCAGTACTTGGGATTGAACCTAGAGTCTTACAAACTAAATAAGCACTCCCATTGGCCTCATCCTCAGTCCCACTGTTTTGCTTTAGAAAGAAGGGAGACATGAAATTAATTGCAGCTGAATGTTTTTGTGAGCTGGTGAGAGAGCCTCTTGGATCCATGGATGCCAGGGACTGACCCCCAGCTGCATGTCCGGAATCACCATTTCTGATTTAGGATCCAGAATGACCCTGAAACATTGTGGCAGGCGGAGGTAGGGTAAAGGTGCTTCTGCACAGGGCAGGGCCAGCCTATAGCCTTGGGGCTGGTGTCCCGTGGAGAAAACAGTAATGACAATGACACTGATGAAGCTAACGGAAGTCCCTAAGCTGTGGCCTCAGGCTGGCCTCAGGCAGACAACATCTGTCTTAGTTAGAGTTAAGGTGCTAAAACACCATGATCAAAAACAACTTGGGAGGAAAGGGCTCATTCCACTGCAGCGAGGGCAGGAACTCACACAGAGCAGGAACCTCAAAGCGGGAGCTGATGCTGAGACCATGGAGGGGAGCTTCTTACTGCCTTGCTTTCTCTGGCTTGCTCAGCCTGCTTTCTTACAGAAGCCCGTACCACCAGCCCAGGTTGGTACCACCCACAATAGGTTGGGCCCCTCCATATTTATCACTAACTAAGAAAATTGCCTGGAAGGAAGTCTTGCCTACAGCCAGATCTTATGGAGACATTTTCTCAGTTGAGGCTCCCTCTTCTCCAATGACTCCAGCTTGTGTCAAGTTGATAGAAAACTAGCCAGGATACGATCCAAACAGACTTTACCTGCAGGTATTAGCATCTTTGCACCTGGGAGTTCTGGGTTTGCAGAGTGCTCTTCTGCTTTGGGGACCAGCGCTTGGAGATTAGAGAGACTCTGAAAGGCAGCTGTATTGAGAGAGGTCATGAAAGGAGGTAAGATCCCCAGGATGGAAGTTTCCAGAAACTATCAACATATTCTAACAGTCCACAATAAAGCTTGTTTTAGACCACTTCAGTGGATAGGATTCCATCAAGGGAGCATTGACGCCATCCTAGCTTCTGGTCACATTCAAGGACATTATGTCTTGGGAAACCCGAGAGATAAGATTATGCTGTGTTTTCTGGTCCCACTATGCCTGAGCCCAGCACACATGTACACATGAACACACTCCAAAATACACACAGAGATCCAAGACTGGGATATAGGAGTCTGGGGTGGAACCTGGGCGTTTGAAAACCTCTCCAATGTGAGAACACATGTGTACACTGTTGGGCACTGTAGGGAAAGTACTTGCTTTATCAAGGAAGTGGGGAAAAGTGACATGTCCTGCCCCCCCCCCCACACACACCTCAGACTGCTAGGGGAGGCCTACACCCAATGAACTAACCAGACACTTTCAATCTTCAAGAATTGTCTCAATAGTTAATTCAAAAAGAAAAAAAGGGGGGGCTGAGGGGGACATAGAATAAGATTTCAGCCTGGAGTGCCCCACGTCCAGGTCATAGTAAGCTGAGCCTACCATGTTTTGATAGAACAGAAGATGTATTCAAATTAAAAATGGGGGAATCCCATTCTGACTGTTAGGCGCATGTACTGGGGAGCGGAGTCTGGAAAGGAGCAGAATTCACATCAGAGAGGGCATGGTTGCCTTTGTCCTGAAAATTGATATTTGGGGACCCGATGAGCTCTTCTTTCTGTTTTAGACGCTGTGCCGTGAGACGACGTCCTCACCACTTGCCTGCTCCATCAACCCTGCCATCCTGGCTGCCCCAGCAAAGTCCGAGAGTGAGTGTGCTTCAGTGGCTGCAGCTTCCATACACGGCTAGAAAGCGAGCTGACTCACAGTGGAAGCCAGGTAGAAAGAAAGACTGTAGAAGGCCTTAAAGCTCCCCTGACCAAGAAGTTAGAGTCGGAAGGCCTGAGATCCAGCTAAAGCATTCATCTAGGGCTGTGAGGTAGCTTGAGGTGGAGTCTAACTTAGGCTTTGGGTCACTTTAAGTCAGAGTGGTGGGGGAAGGGGGTCATCTGGCTACCAGGTACTTACACTAGTCTTACTTGAATGGAGGGAATCAAAATTCTAGAGTTGTTTTAAACAAAACCTTTCATTAAATCTGAGTATTCTCAATACCAATGCTAATGGCTGGGAAGTACGGACAAGTGGGTGTCCTGCTGCTCCCGCGCTCCTGAAGAACCTGGGGCTATTTATGAGTAGTGTGGAAACTACCAGCACCCTGAGGGTGGGCCTGTTGCACTTGAAAAGTAATTGTCTTAAAAGGTTCTGAAATGATGCCCCATGGTGTCTGCTCACAGTATCCTTGCTCAGCAAATCTTTGTGTATCGATGGAACAAACCGGAGTGTATCTGGCTTGTGACTGAACTTCTGTGTATTACATAATGAAAGCAAATTCGTAAAGGATGCTGTATTGGGAATTTGATCCCTTAGATTCTAAGGCCAAGAAGCGTGTGGCTGGTCCCCCAGTCAAAGAGTACAAGAAATGAAGTAGCTATTGCCTCCAGTGAGTCTCAGATGGACCCTGTTTCTGAAAGAACATGAACTGGAGATGTAGAAAAATTCTTTGGCATGAGGGCTGACCCAGGGTTTCTCAACCATGCCCTTGGAAACATCGTGCCTGATGACTCTGACGTGGAGACTGTCCCATGTGTGACAAGATAGTTACCAGCATTTTCATCCTGTGCCTATGGGTTGTAGTAACAGCAAACCAGCAATGTCCCTGGATGCTAACTGAGCATCCAGTGGGCGACTATATTTGGCCTTCAGTGAGAATCACTGATCTGGTGGTGTTAAGTCAGCTAGAATTTGCCTGTGGTTGTGTATGAAAAATTTCTAAGACTGGAGAGGGTGTGTGTGTGTGTGTGTGTGTGTGTGTACCTGTGTGGGTGGGTGTAATCATCTGGTCTCATGTATGTGCTTGCCAGAAGTTTATTTTTAGTATTGTCCCAGTTCGCTTCTCTATTGTTGTGATAAAAAGGATGATCAAAGTCATCTTGGGAAGGAAAGGGTTTATTTGACTGACACGTCCAGGTTTCCGTCCATCATCGAGAGAAGTAGGACAGGAAATCAAGGTGGGATCTTGCAGTAGAAATCATGGAGGAATGTTGTTTGCTCGCTTGTGCCCTCTGGCTTGTTCATCTACGTTTCTTAAGCAATGCAGGTCTAACTGCCTAGGGATGGCACCGCCTGCTGTAGACTGGACCCTGCTACATTGATTAGCAATTAAGAAAAGGCCCCATGGGCATGGGCATAGGTCAGTATGATGGAGGTAATCCTTCAACCACAGTTCCCTTTTTCCAGGTGACTAATTTGTGGTAAGTTGACAAAAGCAGCCATCATAGGTGTCTTCCTCAACTGCGCTCAATCTTTTTTTTTTTTTTTTTTTTTTTTTTTTTTTTTTTTTAAGATAGGGTCTCTTAT
Source organism: Ondatra zibethicus (assembly GCA_004026605.1). NCBI lineage: Eukaryota > Metazoa > Chordata > Mammalia > Rodentia > Cricetidae > Ondatra > Ondatra zibethicus. The sequence goes on from PVIU01000067.1 coordinate 90,478, forward strand.
TGAACCCAGAATTCACCAGTTCAGTTCAGGCAGAAAGCTACTTAAAAGATTCTATCCGTCTGTTCAGCAAGCCCATGGAGGCCTCCTGTCTCCCATCCCCTGACCCTCGCCTCAGTTCTGGGTTTCAGATCCTGACCACCACACCTTACTTTTCGTGTATGCTAATCATTGACCCCAGTTCCGCATTTGCGTACAGCAAGCATTTTACTCTCTGAGCCATCTTCCCTGACTCGTGTTTTGAATGCTTGGGTCCCCAGCTGGTGGCACTGTCTTAAAAGGCTGTGGCAGAGTTGGGAGGCATGCCTTGCTGGAGGAATTCGAGGGTGTGGGCGAGAAGGCCATATTCCCAGAAGTTATGACCAGTCCTCCACCCCAGCCTCTCTCTCTTCTTTTTCTCTGCAATGGAGTGAAGAACTCCCCTGACATGTGTCTCCCCCACCATGATGCTCTGCCCCACCACAGGCCCAGAATCAATGGGTGCCAAGGACTGTGGGCTGAACCCCCTGAAACCATAAGCCAAATTTATACATTCCTGCTTTTCATTGATCGTGTCCAGGGTTTTGGTCACAGCTATACAAACGTGGTTAATGCACTGCCCTCAAAGAGTTTAACTTTTGCTATAATGACAACACGCATGGCAAGTGGGTCAAAAACCTGGGGAGAGAAAAGCCAATATTCATTCTGTCTCATAATGGTCCTATAATTTCAAACCCAGCAAGTCCTTTCTGCTTTCGTCTTTTCTAAGAACTATATTTCTGAGGTCCCAAGTGACACATCGGACTCATTAAGGCCTCTTAATTCCCACATGAGTTATTGCTGGAAGGGTCTGAAGGCCCAGCATCTCCCCTTATTACACCTGTAGTTATGAGCAGTAACTACGGCCTTTATTGCAACATTCAGCACCGGCCATTAAATTTGAGGCATGAAAATGATTTTTTTCACCCCAAATCCACTTACCACTGGCACCTTTCCATGCATGTTCTCAGACCAAAGCGAACCCCTAGAGCACTCTGTCTCCAAAGCCAGCGCCTCTGTGTGACAGCGCCTGACTTGCAGAACCTGCATGTCAATCATTCTTTATCCTGGTACAGAGTCCAAGTTCAGGGGTTCCTTAGATGCTGGCATCGGCTAAAACTTCAGCTAAATAAAACACAAACTGGTGTTGTCTCTCATGGCCTGCTTCAACAAAGGATCTTTACTCTCCCTTAGCCAGTAGGGCTAAAACCTTCGCTGTTTAGCTTGAGGCCAAACACAGCTAGCAGAGAAAGCATCTAATTTTTTGCAATGAAAACCCGTGCCAGTCAAAGACATTTTGACCTATACTTACTTAAGAGGCATTTAGAAAAAAAAGTGCAAATGTTGACACCCCGGTTTAGACAGGCAATTTCCCATGCACACAGCTGTGAAAGGCACTGGGTTCTGTGGGCAGAACATGTTTGAAACCACTGAAGGGAAAACCCAGCAACGTGGCTTCATTTTTGTTGTTCAGCTTTTTTTTTCTTTTGGTTTTGTTTCGTTTTTGTGAGGAAATTGCCCTCCTTTTCATAAGGAGAATGTTTTGAAAAATCTGAATATTAATGTTGCTCCATTGTGGTATGTAAAAATAACTTTGGACACATACTGAGGCTTCTGTGTAGAACTCAGACTCAGAGCTTGTGGCGGACTGCTAGGGAACCCGGGTGTGGCGTAGAATGCTGTTCAGAGGGAAGAAAGAGAGGCAGCCTGGTGACAAAGTCTTTGTCTTTCTCGAAAGAGTTAACAGAAAGAAATAAAATCAGATATGTGTAGCCTCCAGACGTCCATTAAAGTGCAGAATGCTGTTCTCTCTCACGGAGAGCATGCCAGATGTTCAAACTATCTCTAATCATTGCAGATGTAATGGAGTAGAATGTTGCAGTTTGTGAGTTTACTGGCATTAATCCTATATACTGCACAAGGGAAAAGATTTTAAATATATAATTATATCTCATTAATACTCAGGTTTTATTTCCTTTCCACGAAACAGGACTTATTAAAGCAACCATTTCCCGCATGTTTTCTTTTAGTCTTTGGCCCTGGCTTAATTCTGTGTGCATTCCACATGTAAATACGTACTAGGTAACCTGGGTGCGGAGAAGCACCCAGGAACTCTTGTGAGCCCACCGCTAACCCACATTCACTTTTATATGCCTGAGATGTTTTTATATTGTAAATTGATAAGAGGGACTTCACCGAAGACTTTTTGACTCGCTATTTTGGCTTTTCTTCATGACAGAAATATTTGTTTTTCTTAATTTGAAAGGAAATTGCCTGTGTTCTTGCTCTTTATTGAGTGTCAGGAGAGGGTGTATTCCGGGCCCTGGAGGCGGGGGGTGCTGGAGTCTGGGCGTATGTGGGAGAAGACCCCCTGCCTGGCAGCCTCATTTTCTCAGGTACTTGTGGGGCTTGCTAGGAGACTGAAAGTTTTCTCTGGATTTTGTCCAGAAAGGTTACATGATCAGAGTGTGTCTCCAGAGTAATGTGAGTTGGGGTGTACGGAATAGAGGTCCCCTTTTAAGTACACCCCACTCTCCTCCCTCAAACGAAATAGCAATGTTTGCATCAACCAACTAAATCATCCTGAGATGCTGAGCACCAGTGACAAGCTGTCTCCAGAGTTGGCAGTCAGCCTCCTGCTCAGCCGGAGAATACCCGGCAGCCTCTGGCTTGGCTTTCCTTGTAGCCATCGGCTGCCTTTCCTGGCTTTCTCCCTACATGTCCAGATCCTCACTGTCCCAGGGGTTGGGGTTCTTGCCTGCGGTGAGTATACTGATGTAGAACTGAGAAGTGCTGGCTCACTGGTTTTCTTTTCTCTGTGGCACTCACCGGACCAGGCATCTTACCCAGGCCTTGTGCAGGTTGGGCAAGTGCCCACCCTTGAGCTACAGCCCCAGGCCCAGACCTTGTGCAGACTGGGCGATGCCACCACTGAGTTACATCCATAGATCCAGGGGCTTGCTTAGAAAGAAGACACCTGTGTCTGTTGTGTGTATGAATGTTTGCATATGTGTAGTCACTCATGTGTCTATGTGGAGGCCTGACATTGACATTGGCCATCTTTCTGAAGCACTGTGCTGCAAATGTACAGAATTAGTGTCTCTTGCAGTTTGATGAGTCTGGTTAGCTTTTGTCCTCTGAGGATTCCCTGTCTGCCCCCTTCTGACTTTTACATGGATTCTGGGGATATGAACTCAGGTCCTCTTGCTTAAACAGCAAACACTTTTTGGGCTGAGTCATATGCCCAGTCCCTGGAGAGAAGCTTATGGATAAAGAGACTGTTGGGTTTAGTGACAAGTCCGTGATTTCAGCATTTATAGGAGGCTGAGGAAGGATAATTGAGAGCTCAAGGCCAACCTGGGCTACATAGGGAGTCTGAAGTCAGCCTGGGTTACAAGCATCAGTTTTGTTCATAGTGGCAGCCATTTAATTTCCAGCACTTTCTTCTTTCTCTATATTACATGCTAGGTCACTCTGATGACTTACTTGGTAATTCTAGTAATGAACTCCTGTGCCCAGACAGTTGGAACCTTGGTCAAGGCCACTCCAGCATCAGGTACAGTGTCTGACACGTAACCAGCACTGCCTACCTCTTTTTTAAATGAGAGAAGAAAGGAATAAATTAATGGGCAGCGGAGGCCTTTTGGGAAAAGCTGGGTGGGGCTGACAATTTAGTCCAACGTCCTTAGCTATCATTTTTGGCAAGGAAGAGAGTTTGATGGATCCTGCAATAATGAGATTGACGAGACAGATGGTCGCTGCCAGGAATTCAGCAGAGGCCAGGGTGATGGAGAGGCGACTGCTTCGTGTCAGAACCAAGGGGCGGGGGCGGGAGGCGTCGGAAGCTCTGTTGAGGCTTCAGTCTCCCAGGGAAAGTGATCTGTGGGTCACATGGAGGGCGGGTGATGTGTGAGCCTGAAACAGGGAGGCTGGGCGTACAACTCAAAGGCGCCAGGGTATGTGGCCGGCAGAGCAGAGAGGGAGATTGGGAAGAGCCCCAAAGGAGCATCCTGGGAGGGGATGAAGCAGACTAAAGTAGGACCAAGGCTGAGAGGAAAAGGAAAGGCAGCTGGGAGTCTGTGCAGTAGAGTCTGGTCCAGCAGTTTCATCTCACCTGCTTTCATTTTTAAATTTTAAAATATTTATTCTTTTTATCCCTTCCTGACTCTCCGTAATCTCTCCCCTCCTGTCCCTTCCCCTCTCCTCCTCTCCTCTCCTTCTATGACCTGAGACACTATGTCCAGAAGGAACAAAAAGCTTCCTAATATGAAGAGCCAGAAAAAGCAGACCCATTGGAGAGAATGAGAGGATTAAGAAGGCTAATCCTAACTTCATTTTCTTACCTGCCATCGCAGTGGTGTGGAAGCCAGGACTCAGAGGGCAGTAGTTATGAAATGAGATGAGCTGGAAGGAGTAGCCAGTGCCGCACGCAGGAGGAACAGCCTAAGCAGGGGCAAAGAGAGTGCAATGTTCTGCCATACACAGGCCCCTCGCTATGAGGGAGATGTCAGGTGTCTGTGGAGGTACTGAGATCTGGAGGAGGCTGTCACCTGGTCAGGGCAGGTGGGGGTTGGGCTGGAAGGAAGGGTGAGGAGAAGAATTCATTTAATAAGGTCACAGGGATGCAGGAAACAGCAAGCAGTAAGGTGTACCACAGTGACTTCAAAATGGGACCATCCTACGGAACAGCAACAGAAAGGGAAAGAGAACAGCGATTCAAAGCATCTGATGACCAGGCCAGAGACACTCTTCTTCCTAAATAAGGCTGGTGACCTTCAACTATTATTTATTTATTGCTTTGTTGAACACAATGTGTAATTTTTATTCTAGCTTTTTAAAATAATCTTCACTATTCACAAATCTGCCTTCAATATAGGATCAGTTGCTCCAGACGGACGGGACCCAACCCTTGCTGCATATTTGCTGAATGCAAGAAGGATGCCCAAAGTGAATGAAGGGCTAGATAATTGACCAAGATGGATCTGCTCCAAGAATCATTATACAGTGTTATATTAATGAAACCCGAATGCACTTGAGAGTTTTAAACACGATGATATGGTAAGCCCTTTATGGAGAACCTGCCAGGAGCTGGTGAGAAGCAGGAGATTCAGCCGTAAGTGTTGTTGGGAGGGACCACTGCGGGTGGCAGGAAGAGATCATGGGATGGATTTTGCACAGGAGGTTCTGGGTAGTCACCTTGCCCCCGTGCCAATAGTGGTTACCAGGGAAGGGTGCATCAACAGTAGCAGCTGGTCTCAACTGCACAGTGTGGTGGTAGTCCAGATAAGTATTATGCTCGGGGGCTGGTCTCCGGCGGGTCCTAGACATAGCAAATGAGTCACCCTTCACAGTGAGAAACGGTCATGGAGCCTTCCTCTGGCCTGAGAGATGATGATCCATTTAGCAACAGAGCCCCCTTCTCTCTTCTTTTCGTGCAGTCCTGGGGGTTGAGGTTGTACCAGGGCATCATAAACACTGGCTAAGCTCTGACCACTGAACAATACTCCCACTGGCAGCTTCGAAGAATCTTCTTTGGAAATCAAGTCCTTGACTCCTGGAGTTGCACTGTGTGGGAAGCACCAGTCCTCCTAAATGTTCCCTTGGTGGGTAGGGCCCTCCCATTCACCTCTTAGGTCTAGAACCATGTAGGAGGCACAAGCTTGTGTCGCCATCTTTGATACTACAGATGGTTGTTCGTTTCATAGAATATTGTCTTCAGGATGGCGCTTTAGTGCCCCTGTAGGCTTTTCTTCCTTCCATTCAGTTGGAAGCCTCTAGATGATGACGCATGACATAACTGGAGCACTCCACGACTCTTAACCCACGCCTCAGTCTTCTCCCTGCTCTGATAAGCTCTTATTTGGAGCTCATTCTCGGCAGGCAGGGTGTTGCTAGTAAAGAAGTTTTTGAAAATAAACGTGAGTTCAGGTTTACCTCAGTTCATTCCTGACACAGGAATCCCTAGACCTTCATCACGAAAGGAGATCTGTGTCCCCAATGGTAGCTGATTGGTTTCCTCAAGGGGTGATGCCATATCTGATCTTGGTGCTGCTGTCTGTTGCTGGTAGTCACATGGACTGCTTCTCAGCTGGTAAACGGAAGCCCAGGCATGGTTCTCCAACCCTCCTACCTTGGTTCTGCTGCTTACATGTCCACGGTGCTGGGGTGTCCACTTGACTGTTTCCACGGCCAAGGAAGCATTAAATGATATAAAGAGTGTTACACTCACTGCTCATGCGAATCCATGCGTCTCCACTCTAGACCTCTTTATCTGTGGGCTTGTAATAGTTAAATAAAGCTTTTATGATAATTTAATTATGATGAGGCCAACAGGTCAGAGGCAGACCTCCACTGAGTAAGCAGTCTGTTAGAGTTCCCTGAAAAAGGGGCATAAAGGGAAGTGGTGGGGTCTCCAGGACTTAGAAGGGATGAGGGAAGGCACGGATGAGAGACTTTGTGGTTCCCATAGGAGGAAATGGATGACTCAGCACAAGCAGGCTAATTAGGCTCGGAGTTGGCTAGTTTGAGTAGTTTTGGCAGACTCCAAGGTATCAGGACTGACCCTGGTCGTCTGGTTCCTAGCTCTAAGTTGATTAGGGTAGGGGAATAGTGTCCCCAAAGGGCAAGAGAACGATGAAAGTTCAATAAAGGAGATGGTAGGAGAGGGGTTTGGGCTTTGGATAGGTTGATTGATTTTACTCTGAAAGAGATATATACAGGGGAGAAGTTGCAGACTCTAAAATTTGTCTAACCGTGGGAGAGGTCTATACTGGGTCAGCAAGATCTCAAGCTATCAAAACATAAATGGCAGAAAATTAAAAAAAAAATACCATGATGGCTGGAGAGATAGAGGAGAGTTAAGATCTCATGCTATTCTTGGAGAGGACCTAGGTTTAGGTGTGCATTAACCATCTGTAACTCCAGTTCAGAGGATCTGACACCTTCTGGCTTCTGGGGTACACATGTGATGCAATACATAGATGCAGACAAACACTTATAAACATAAATAATATTTTAATTAAATATACCTCCCTACATGATTAATTCATTTCTCTTGTCAAATGTCCTTGTCCGTCTAGCTTTTTTCCCACTGCCTAAGAGTTTTTTTCCCATTGCACATGCATTTTCTAGTGAGGATTTCTTTGTCTTTCCTTTGGTTTTTCAAGACAGAATTTTTTTTTTATGTATCCTTGGCTGTCCTGAAACTTGCCCTGTAGGCCAGACTGGTCTTGAACTCACAGAGATCTGCCTGCCTCTGCCTCCCAAGTGTTGGTATTAAGGGCATGTTGCTGTGATAAAACAACACTACCGAAAGCAATGTGGGTTTATTTCAGCTTATATTTCCATGTTGCGGTCTGTCATTGGAGAAGTCAGGGCAGGAACTCAAACATGGCAGGAACCCGGAGACAGGAGCTGATGCAGAGGCCATGATGGAATGTTGCTTACATGAAAGAGTGCTTGCTTCCCATGACTTGCAGCACGTTTTCTTACAACCCCAGGCCCACCAGCCCAGGGGGAGGGTACTGCTCACAGTGGGATGGGCACTCCCACATCAACCATCAGCCAAGAAAATGCACCACGGACTTGCGTAAGGCCAATCCGGTGGGGACATTTCTCAATCAAATTTCTGTCTTCTGAAAGGACTCTAGTTGCAGTAAGTTGGTATAAAGCTAGCCAGAAGATGCTCCATAACCGTGGTCTACTTCATCACCCATACAAATGGCACAGTCAGGTACTCGGGCTAACCCTTTCAGGGTTCCTTCTGTCCCCTCTGTTATAGCCATTTCTGAGTGTGGGGCAGTAAGGCAGCGACTGGCCATGGTCATCTTTAGTTTTCATACGAGTTTATCTATCTAAGAATCAACGCCCCTGGCCACCAGGGGTCCGCACAGCTGTGGAGTGGGCAAAGGGAAGGTGGCTGGCCCGTGAGTGGAGAATGACATGAAGGTCAGCTTGACCTGCTCGTGCAGCTTGCTTGTTCCTGATGTCCCTGCTGCATTTGATCCCAGATTAACTAACTGCTCTCCTCCTCCGGAGACTGTTGACCACCCGTTGCTGTGGCGTGAGGTAGCTCAAACGGCGACCTGTTCCATTTTAGCAGGGCTTTGGGTTCAAACCAAGGTGTTTTTGTTTCTTTTCTACTTTAATTTTTTTTGTGATTATAATGTAATTGCATCATTTGCCATTTTCCTTTCCTTCCTCCAAATCCTTCCGTAGATTCCCTCCTTACTCTCTTTCAAATTCATGGCCTTCTTTTTCATTAATTACTGTTACAGGCATTTATACACGTACACACACACACACACACACACACACACACACACGCACACTCATTCCTAAATATAACCTGATTGGCCTGTACAATGTTGCTTGTACGTATGTTTTCAGGGGTGTGCCCTTCCCTGGGGAGACTATTTCTCCCACTCTCAATACTCCCTAGTTGCCTGTTGGCATGTCTACCCTTACTGCCTACGTCAGCTCGTGTTTAGGCAGTCACACTGGTAAAGCTTCATGGGTGTACCTTCTGACATTACTAGGATACAAACTCCCAAAATAAATTACCTGTGTCCCTGGCTCTTACCCTCTTTCCACCATTTCTTCCCCAGCATTCGCTGAGCCTTAGCCTTAGATGCAGGAGTTGTCTTGTAGATGTTTCTGTTGGGAAAGGGAAACACAACTCCGCCCTTTGAATGACTGTGTTTTTCTGTAATGGTCTCTGTTTGTTGCAAAGAGAAGTTTCCTCGATGAAGAGTAAGGACGGCACTTACCAGGCTAGACCCTGGAGAAGGGCGGAAGGGCAGGGTTTTCCTAAAGGCACCTTCTCTGCTGCTGATAGAATGGTCTTGATCCCTAGTCCCAAAGACCCACACTATAATTCTTCCTCCACACAGCCCATTCCCTCCTCTATGACTCAACGCCTTCCACGGTATAGTCCCAGGCAATGCAGCTACTTGTGCTACAGACTGGGGCAGCATTGGAGACTTTTCTCTGTGGGGCCCTGTTTGAAGTTAGCAGATTTTCATACTTCCTAATATACTGGTAAAGAGGAATGTTTCCAGATGTAGAGTCCAAAAAGTCTAGAGCCTGGTTGTGCGCCATTCTCTTCATAATGGGAGGCAACCATTTATCATTTAAAGTGATGGATCCCCTGTCACTTAATACGGAATTCTTAAATATGCTATGGATTCAACAAATCCTTGAATCCTTGAAAAGCTGTTTAATGTCGGGAATGCCTGTGTTTTTACCAAATCCTCTGTCCTGGGCAGTTTGGGGTGTTATAATGAATGTACCATAGATGGAGTGCTCAGACAGCAGAGAAGCATCTCTCATAATTATAGAGACTGCCGATCCAAGATCAAGGTCATGATTGGTTTGCTTCTTGGCAAGGTTTGCAGATGGATGTGTTCTTCATGTCTCTTCATGTGGTAAAGAGAGCGAGAAGAGAGTGAGAGCGCATACAAGATGTGCAGAGGTGTTGTAGCCTCTTGCTTGATGAGGTACTGATGCTGTCATGGGAACTCTACCCCCATGAATTCATCTAAACCTAGTGCCCTCTGCACACCAGCTCCTAATGCAGTCCCATAGGGGTTAGGTTTCCACCAGGTGCAATTTGGAGAGACACAGCCATGTACCCCACAGTGGCCTCTGGCTTGCCTCTTCTTGTTCCATGAGCCTTGCTAAGCTGGTGTTACTGATATGGGGGATCACTGGGGTGTTCTGTGAGATGCTCGGGTGATTCGGATCACTTTGATTGCGTTACAGCAGAGGCAAAGAATGTTGACCCAGCTCTTGGGGAAACCTGTCAGCGTCTACAGCTCTTCATCTCAGGATGGGTTCTCATCAGAAACAGAAAAGCTTTCTGGTTATGATAGAAATGTAGCCACTAAACCAGAGGCTGCATACTATATTCTTGGAGACATATTCCTCTGCTCTGGGGAAGAGATCATTTAATAGGAGAACTGAAATTGGGGTGACTGCCTGGCTGAGTGTGAGGAGCTCAGGGTTGGTCTGCTCTTTTCAGTGACTAGACTAGTGAATTAAATGGAGACAGGATGCAAACTGCCATGGTGGAACTTTCTAGGTCTTTAAAAGGAAGTTGGTCAACTTCAGTCATATTGCTAGGAAACAGTACTTTGGCTTACTTTCTGCGTTGACTGTTGTTGGGGGATATTCAATCAAGGGACTCTGTTTCCCAATACATCTACACTGACACCCACAAAAAGAATGAAAAGTCACTACCGTGATGTCTATGAATCCAATGGAGTTACCATGAGGCAGACACTGGCTAGAATTCCACTGATTGGATGGATTTGGTAATGATTCATCCTGATGGTCAACTTGATCTGATGAGAGACACTCAAGTGATTAATACAGTACATTTTTGAATATTTTTGCAAGGCCCTTTCCTGAAATGATCAGGATGGGGCTATGCACTCTGAATGTGGATGGCACCATCCCACAGGCTGGGGAACCACACTGAATAACGGTGATTCTCCATCTCTGCTGATGCTGGGAGCCAAACTTTGTCTCTGGAGTTGCTTATGTCCAGTGTTAGTTATGTTGAGAAACTGACCAACACAAATTTCTTTAAGTCCTAAAATAGCAGACAGCTCTGACAACACTTGGATTCTCTGAGCGTCATTGTAGATTCAGACCCTGAGCCCAACAGCCTTCAACACATTTGGGTGTTTCCTCTTCTGTGGAGGTCAGCAATTCACTCTGGGAAAGAGCTCAGGGAACCATCTAGTGGTACTGCACACTTGCCTCAGGTCATGTCTTCATCTTTATTCTATAGGCTTCTTGTTGAAAAGTGTGCTGTATTTTTTTTTTAAGTCAGTGAAACACCCTGAGGCCTCCTGCCCATCCAGCTTTGATTTCTTTTGATAGTCTATTCTGGATAATGCCTTCTAGGATGCCCCTTTCCTTTGCTCCCAGAGACAGTGTTGCCTGCTACTCATATCGTTAAGTCTTTGGGAGCAGGAACTCCTGCCATTTTCTATCCTTGCCACTTATTACTGACTGATTTGGTGTCTGGTAAGGATCCAATTCATGCCTCATAGTAGAATGTCTTCTTACTAGGCCTCATAAGTTGGGGGAGAGGAAGATGCTTTTTGTGTGTGTGGTAGTTTGAATAAAAATGGCTTCCTAGACTCATATGTTGAAATGCTTGACCCATAGGGAATTAGCTGTGAAGACGAGCTTTGAGGTCATTTATGCTCAAGTTATGCCCAGTGTGATACACAGTCTCCCCCTGTTGCCTGTGGATCAAGATGTAGGACTCTCAACTCCTTCTCTAGCACCATGTCTACCTACATGCCATCATGCTTCCTGCTGTAATAATAATGGACTATGAGTTGAACTATGAGTCAGCCCCAATTAAATGTTTTTCTTTATAAGAGTTGCCGTGGTCATGGTGTCTCTTCACAGCAACAGAAACCCTGACTAAGACAGTGCTCACCTTCATAAGTTCACTGATAACCTTTCAAAAACTCTATCTCATTATAGCATCATGTTGAGAATGAAATTTCAATGTATCAACTGCTTTACTTTGTTAAACTATTACACAGAGGGTTAAATTTCACCATAATTGGGAACACACACTTTTTTGTCCATATCATTTCACTTCTGGCTTCCTGGAATCTAATTCCTTCTTGCTTTCAAAATACAGTCATTACATCTCCACAACCCCTAAAGACTTTGTTTATTCTAGCAATGACTTTAACATCTGAGTCCAAAGTCTTACCTAAATATCATCTCTCTATATGAGATGTGTCTCAGTCTGAGAGAGTGACTCATCCAGAGGCAAACTGCTTTTCAGAACTTGTGAAACCAACATGGTATGTTTTCAGACTACAGTGATGGGACAGGCACAGGGTAGGCAGCTCTACTGCAAAACCAAAAAGCAAGAAAGAGAAAATGAGCTTCTGTGTGGTGGCTTGCACAAGGAATGTCCCCTAGAGTCTCTAGCATTTGAATGCTTAGTCCCCAGTGGGTGGTGCTGCTTGGGGACATTTGGGACATGTGGCCTCGTTGCGGGGAGGGAGTCACTGGGGGAGACCCCCCTAGGTCACACATATTTCTATACACTGTGTTTGCTGCTTCATGCTGCAATTTAAGATATGATCTCTTGGCTTTCTGCTTTGGCCACCATGCCTGTCTTTTCTTGATGATGATGATGATGAAGACGATGAGGACGACGACAATGATGATGATGATGATGATGATGATGATGATGATGATGATGATGATCTCATCCCTCTGGACATGTGAGCTCAAATAAACCCTTCCTTCTATAAGTTGCTCTGGTCATGATGTTTTATCACAGTAACAGGAAAGGAACTAATATAACCCCATGCCAAGTAAGCTCTGAAACCCAGCATGACCAACAGCATGAATCCTTGACTTGAGAATAATCTGTTTTGACTTGATGCTGTGTCATTTAGACCCTCTAGGGAGTTATGAACACACCTCTGCCACTCTGTAGCTGAACATCTTGTGCACCTGCTTGTCTCCCAAGCTGACATCAAAGCTAATGGCTTTGCTGGTCTAAGATTATGTTACTAACTGCCACTGTCATGGCTCTGCTTGGCACTGCTACACTGAGGACTCTTGGTGATAGTCATGATGGTCCTGCCCCTGCAGCTGTCTCTGTTGGGCCTCCTCTATTCTCAAGGAGACCAGACTCCTTGTCTAGCATGCTCCCTTGCCTCTGCTGGGTGACCTTTGCAGTTTAGGTGGATGTAGCTAGACCTTCATTGCTCATGTACTGTGCACAGCTCTTCTTCCCTTACACTGCTTCTTGTTAGAAACTTGGTCACAGCAAGAGAAGAGTTACTGCAGCAGAACTCCCAAACATAGACTTTACTATAGATAGCTCTCACCAACACTCTTCAGTTGTAACTAGAGATTCTCCAAGCACACTGAAGCTTCATCTAGAACTTTCATATTTCCTTTCTCACCCTTGTAACAGGAAGGCTGCTCATTTGTTCCCAAAATCACTTAGCCCCGAAATCATCACACAGAAATTGTATTCATTAAATCACTGCTTGGCCCATTAGCTCTAACTTCTTATTGACTAACTCTTACATCTTAGTTTAACCCATTTCTATTAATCTGTATATTGTCATGTGGCAGTGGCTTACCAGCAAAGATTCAGCATGTCTTGCTCTGGCGGCAGCTCCATGGTGGCTCTGACCCTGCCTTCTTCCTCCCAGCATTCAGTTCCATCTTCCCCACATACCCAAATTCTGCCCTATCAACAGGCCAAGGAAGTTTCTTTATTCATTAACCAACAAAACAACAGACAGAAGGACCTCCCAAACCCCATCCTTTACCCAAATCACCCATAACAGTCCACTGGTGCAGTTCAGACTTTGTCTATCCTATACACCCACACTCATCCACACAGCCTCTACACAATTTCAATGACATATGTGCCCTGAGTGACAGTCTATTAGCAGCATGATGGGCTCCATTTAATGGTCAGGTTCCATTGGATTATGTTGGCCAGTGATGTCACCACCATCTTAGTTTGTGTAAGTGTACTTTGTGATGTTCATACAGCTGTGAAATCACGGAGTAACCCATTGCTCAGAATACATTCCTTTCATTTAATGATACATGACTGCATTTGCTCAAACATCACCCAAATCCTCAGTATCAATTTTTCTCTTACTTCATTCTGCCACTCTAACAGGATGCCATAAATTAAAACACTTAGAAATAATAGTTCTGGAGACTGAAAAGCCCAAGATCATGGTGTCAGCAGGCCCCGTGTCTTATGACGGCTAGCTTCTTAATACCCAGATGGCTACCTTCTTGTTTTCTAATGTGGTAGGAAGGATCATCAAGCTCTCGATGCCTCTTCTGAGAACAAGGACACTGTCTTACAAAGGCTCTACTCCAAACTCAGCATGTTCTAATTATAAAGATCCTACCTTGTAGTATCACACAGGGTGACCAAGGCTTAGTAGGCTTTCAATATGTGAATTTGGGGTATTTGCCTATGCCTTAAGTCCACTGTAGTATGCGTAACTCAGTTCTATGAAGGTGTGCAATTGACCTCAATACCTGTGGAATGCTGAGAAAGGAAGCATGGTGATGACTGAGGATGAGTGACAGCTCGGTGGGGAGGCTGGAAGAGAGAAGAGCTCTTAATAAGTGCACAAAGCCAGGCACGGTGGTCTATATTTATTATCTCACTTTTTTTTCAACTTAATTTATGATTTCCTCCAACTTAATTCTTAGAGGGAAGTTGGTTAAGACTCAGGATGTTTTAAAGCATTGCTTTTCAACCTTCCTAATGCGGAGGCCCTTCAATACAGTTCCTCACATTGTGGTGACCCCCAACCTTAAAATATTTTCATTGCTTCTTAATAACTGTAATTTTGTTACTGTTAATGTACCACAATGCAAATACCTGTGTTTTCTGACAGTGTTAGGCAACCCCTGTGAAAGTGTCATTTGACTCCCAAAGGGGTCACAAACAACAGGTTGAGAACTGCCATACTAAAGAGAAAAGAAACATACCATCCTAAAGGGAACTCAGGAAGTTGTAGTAAGTAGAGGCTCCATAAAACTTAGGAAATAAATAATAAAAACTTCAGGAAGTCCCTGAAACTGACTAGATTCACTAGAGTCCTCTTTCCATCACCAAGATTATGTGCAGTAAGGACGACTGAGAGACACTCTCAGAGAAGCTGATGTGCCTGCACTGCTGAGCTGCCTGCAAGTCCTGCAGTGTGCTCCAGGTTCCAAGTTTGTGAGCTGTCACCTGCGACAGGATGGGCTTTGGTGATGAAACTGTCTTTGAATCCTTCATGTTTCTGCAAAGCAACCCTTCCCTGATACTCAGTGGTACTCCATGTTCGGTTTTTATGGTATCCTTACTTTGATCTGCCATGACCCGAGGTGAGCTCATTTGTTCTTATCTCCCAGAAATAATGTCATATAACATCCCAAAACTTGGGGGGTTGAGGCAGGAGGATAGTAAATTTGACAGTTTAACCTGGTCTATACAGTGGGTGAGACAAAACTCTGACAAAAAAAAAAATAAATCCTTTCCCCGCCTCTTGTTCAGACTAGGAAAGGGTTTACCATCTCAAAGTCAAGTCATGTCATTAGTTGTGCAAGGATGGCCAGGAAAGATCCTGACCTTGGGAGAAGTGACTTTCTACAGTACAGGCAGTTTCCGGAGGGGTTGATAAGTAAGGGCTGGCAGCTGTATGCCCTCCTAGCAGCTGGGCCTCTGTGAAGATAAATCTGGGCCATATCACCGCATATTCACCACAGTACATGCCATGTTTCCTGTTGTTGGCATTATTGTCTCTCTTTACCACCCCTAAGATGCTCCATAGTACATGAGTAGCAGAAGTGAACGAGATGCTTCCACAGAAGTTTACAGAAGCTGTCCTGAGTATCGGCTGGAGCCACACAGATGTGGAGTGGTTGACGAACACATGTGCTGGCAAATCAAGGGGCTCAGGTCTACAGCTTGGCTCTCCCCGCCACACACACACACTTATTTAAGACAGGATCTCAATTCATAACTCTGGTTGGTCCAGAACTCGCTGTGCATACCAAACTGGCCTTACAGTCAGAAAATGCCTGACTCTGCCACCAGAGTGCTTTGAATAAAAGCATTTGTCATCATGCCACACCCACTCTTCTCCTCTCAGCAATGTAGCCATGGCAGACTCTCAGTTTTAGATACCTGGTATCTGGCATAGAACTGTGCTCGAGGCTAGCCTGTTGGAATGAGGTCATCTTAAAGAATATGTCTGCATGCCCTAGAGCAGGCATCCCATAATACCCATGTTTGGCCCACAAAATAAGCCAGAAGCATCTTTATACCCTCCAAACAAAAGTTAACCATTCTGCAGAAGCAGCCGGTTAGGGCAGCAGATCCCACTGAGATAGGGCTCCGACATTTAAATAAACCTGTTAAATAGCCTTCCTTGTCGATACTCTTGATTTGCACTCTGGCAAGACAAGTTGGACGCTTTTGAATGGCCTCAAATATGTCAATATGTAACAAGGAGATAAGGAAAAGAATTAGGTTCGACACCCTGGCTTTTGCTTTGCATCTTCCCTTTTCTTGGCTAGTTTGCTAAATAGTTTTATATGGGTATCCAAAATTGCTGCCTAATGCTAATTTGTGAATGATACAATCAGTGCTGAGGTAAATGATATAGAGAATTGATACTGGGATAAATTGGGTTGCGTCACTTTAAATAACAGTATTGACAAAAATTTGGCATGAAGGGCAGGGGTCTTTCTGAAGGGGCAATGCTGTTTCTGCAAGCTGAAACTTGGATTTGGAGAGACAGGCATCCCCAGGCAGAGGCAGGCACTCGCCCTGGTCCTCCAAGCACCAGCTGTGATCTTCACCCATGGCTCTTCTTTTCCCCACCTTGGTTTCCAGAAGATGAAGAACGAGTCTTGGGGTTGGTTGTTACATGATACATTACATTTAAACCATGTGTGCTTGGCACACATGACCTATAATGGCAGCTGATACTTTTAGTTAGGATTCTTCTTCTTTGAATCTGTGGTGCGAGTGCTCGCCTCTGGAGAAGAAGCTGAAGCAGCCACCTTTGCCAGGGTTTCTTCCTTCTTTTCTTTCTTTCTTTCTTTCTTTCTTTCTTTCTTTCTTTCTTTCTTTCTTTCTTCCCTCCTTCCTTCTTTCTTTCTTTCTTTCTTTCTTTCTTTCTTTCTTTCTTTCTATTTATCTTTCTGTTTTTCCTTCCTTTCTCTCTCTCCCTTCGTTTCCTTTTCTTTTCTTCATTTCTTCTTTCTTTCTTGTTTCTTCCTCCCTCTCTCTTCTTCCCTCCTTTCCTTTCTTTTTCCTTTTTTTCTTCCTTTCTTTCTTTTCCTTTCTTTCTCTCTCCATCCTTCTCACCCTTCCTCTCCCTCTCTCCCTCCTTCTGGCTCTCTCTTTCCCCCCTTCCTTTCTTTTTTATTTATTTTTTCTTGCATATGTTCGACAGGGTGAGCACTCATGTATGCACATGCAGAGGGCAGAGGAGGGTGTCAGGTGTCTTCTTCTATGGCGCTCTGCTTCATTCCCTTGAGACATGGTCTCTCACTGAACTTGGAGCTCACTATTTTGGTCAGGCTGACCAGTGATGCCCTAGGCTTGGGCTGGCAGCCAGCAGTGTCCTAGGCTCTGCCTATCTCTGTCTCTTTAACTATAGGATTAGAGCTGTGTATGTCCATGCCAAATTATTTTGCACCAATGCTGGGGATTTGAACTCAGGTCTTCATGCTTGTGTACCAAGTACTCTTACCTACTGAACGTTCCATGCCCTGCCCCAAGCTCCACACATGCCCAACGTTTTCTTGAAGGCAAGGACCCTCTTAAGAGAGTTCTTGGTCCTGTGTCTTATACAGCCCAGTAACTTAGGAGTAGGAGAACTGTCTGTTCTGCAACACTGTAAAGTACCCAAGGTCTTCTATTCCTCAATTGTTCTATCATTTGACTATTTGATCTTCTGACTGCTCCATGTGTCCTAGGAGGATGGGTTTGGTGTCTTGCTCATCTTTCAGTGACTGGGTTGGTACATAGGGTGGACCACAGACTCTGAAAAAACATGCTTGGAGAATCTCTTGTTTTTTTTTTTTTTAAATTGCTCTTGGTTTGGGGTTACTGATTTTAATGGTAAGAGTGATTCTCTGCTACTTGTATCACACATCCTTGCATGCCATTTTAATATCATTGTGAATTTAAGCCCATGACAATGTGTATTTCCAATGCTTCCCTTTAAGTATGAAAAAGCAAGACATCACTAAGGCCACACAGAGCATCCCTCATGAGTATCCTGGCTGCTGCCTGAGCCTGAGGACCAGTGCACACAGTGGGGAAAGCATCACTGTGTGAGCATCGGCACCTGAGTTTGGAAAGCACCCCTTAAGAGCTTGGCATTGTGCTGTGACCCTGTACCCCCAGCTTAGGAGGATGGAGAAAGGCGCATGTTAGTCTTTCACTGTCCAACCGGTCTAGCCAAACGGGCAGCTCTAGTTTTAGTGAGAAGTTCTGTCTAAAAGAAAGAGGTGAAAAAGCTAGTGGTGGAGACATCCTGACATCAATCTCAGATTTTCACCTGTACACACGCATCCACACACATGCGTGCATGCACGCACACTCAAGCGCACGCACACCCATACACACAGATAAGTGGAGTCGAATCAGTCGTCACTGGAACCGAAGAACTTCTGATCTTAGAAACTGATTTCGGCCATTCATACTTAGTTGAACTGAATCCAAATGGTAGCTTTGTAATAGCCATTTTAATGTGCTAAAATATTATGTCTAAAATAGCCATTTTACACAACCTGTCTGGAAGTTTTCTGGCGAATAGATATTTTTGGAATCCCTTTGACAGCCGGACCAGCCGACTCAGTTGTGGTAGAGAATGACTAATGAGTGCTCGGCATGTCTCTGAGCCCCACTTCCTACTGCCAAGCTTTACTGAGTGCGAGCGGAATGCTAGCCATGTTTTGAGTGGGCCAGCTCCACTGACGCCACACGCAGATGGCCTCAGTACTCCACGCAGGACAGAGAGAGTTGTGACAAGCCTATCTATACCTGGGTAGCAATAGGCTATACATTCACTTTCCAAAATACTTAGCAATTAAAAGACCTTCCTAAGATGCATGCTGTGATGGTGAAAGCCAGATGTCCCAGATATGTGGGAAACTGAGGCAGGAGTGTTGTAAGTAGGCCTACTTGGGAGGGAGAGGAGACAGAGACAAAGACAAAGAGAGTTAGTTCAAGTTAGCCTAGGCAATTTATGGAGATCTTATTTCAAGATAAAAATAAAAACAGGGTCAAAGAATGTAGCTCAGGGGTAGAACAGCTACCTAGCACACACAAAGTCCTAAATTCAATCCCCAATACTGAAAAAAAAATCAATCAGTCAACAACAAAAACAAAACAGTCCTTGCGGTACTCCATTTTCTCTTTAAAAGTCAATTGGTGTTTTTCAAAGTGGGTAGCCTTATGGTCTTTGGTTCAGTTATGGGGAAAGCTATATTGCAGTTTCTGCTAGCGTTGCAAGCATGAACAAGGAATGTTTGTCTCACTTTGCTGCATAGGTACAAGGACCACATAGGTCCCCAGTCAACTCTGACAACAGGTAGGCCACGGCTATGTTGAAGGTTCCCAGCACAAACTCACTCCAGCAGAAGGAAGAGCAAACATGCTTCTGAAAAAGCTCTTAAAACCCAGAGCAAGTGAACTCTCTGCATTGAGCCAGTAGAGCATACTGGACACAGTATCTGCTGATGGATGGATTGTCATCATCCCATAAACAGATGCATGCTTCCCCAGTCACTAGTACATTGGCCTCAGACAGCGAGGAGAAGGTCGGAAGGTTTCCCAGGCCGAGACCCTGCGAGGTCTGATAAGAGAGGGAGCAATTTTAAAAATCAATGGAATATTTAATAGAGACCTGAGTACAGTCCTCAATCTACTGTAAAGGGTGTGCACTAAGTATCTATAAATAAAAGAGGATTGCCTTTCTAGGCGGGTCTCTAAGAGACTAGCAAAAAAGTACAAGACAGAACAGAAGAAGAAGAAGTAAAAAGGACCCGCGCATATCAGAACCTTCCGAGATAGACGGCATCTCCAACTGACATTTTCATTAGCAGAAAATTTATGTTCCTATTTCTGCCCGTTGTAATGACCATTCACAGCCATCGCGTGGTGGAGGCTAATGGACAGGAATAGTGGGGGGAAGAATCCTTAATTAATGCAGAAGTGAAGCATTTTCTTTCTGTGCTTTGAGAAGCCAAGTAATTCACAGCAGTTCTTGGCACCAGCGTGGAGGTAAAATAATTATACGCAATTTCTAGTGATTAAAAGATTGTAAAATAATTTTAATTACATCTTAAAATTATTTGTCTTGCAAATGAGAAAGAGGAAAGAAATGAGAAGAGAGAGTTTCGGGGTTAAGAGTAAACCCATGCTAAACTTCCTTTGGGTACCGGGTGACCTTTGCACACTGGGCACTGGATTTGGGATCCAGAAGGACTCCTGTCTAAGCCAGCTGTAGCACGCACAGGTGGCCCTGGGCTTAGCAGCCAGTTGTGGTCCCACCTCTAATGCCCTCTTTGCTCTCCCTCAGTATTAACACTACTTTTGATTTTGTTCATTGTTTTATAGCAACAACCATGAGTGTCCTGTTATTTAAAGCTTTTGATCCTCCTCACATGCGACTGAAAGGGAAGTTGCCATTCCTGGATTTGTTATTTTTTTTCCTGCAAGTTAGAAAAGCATTTCAGTTTCACTTAGAAGGTAAACACACACACACACACACACACACACACACACACACACACACACACACACACACTCAGGTGAACACATACCAAGAATACCCCTCCACTATTAAAAGTCTTCTTTAAGAGCATTAACACCTACTTCACTTTAACAAAATTAATTAAACCTATTCTTTGACAATTACTCATAAGAATTAGCTGCCACCTTTAGTAGTCAGAGCGGCACCACTGGGTAGTTTGGAGGTTTTTTTTCTTTCTTTTGATCTTCATTTTTTGAAAGTCCAAAGTCAGCAATCAAAGAAGCCAGGTAGTTGCTGAAGACAGTACAAGGGGCCCACCAACGGGACTCACATGCCTTCTGAGGGCGGCTTTAGCTCTGTCCTGGATTTCTCTAGACCAAACTGGCCTCAACTCAGAAATCTGCCTGTCTCAGTCTCCTGAGTACTAGAATTAAAAGACCTGTGCCACTAAGTTTGGCATTTTTTTTCTTATTTTCTTTTCTTAATAAAGATTTATTTATTTATTTTTACATGTGTATGTGTGCCTGAGTAAGTGTACCATGTGTGTGAAGGAGCCTATGGAGGTAAGTGGGCCTCTGATCCCCGAGACTGGCATTACAGGCGACTGTGAGCCACGTCGGGGGTGCTGAGAACTAACCTCAGGTTCTCCACAAGAACAACCATTGCTTTTAACCACTGAGCTGCCTCTCCAGTTCCAACTCATGAAATTCTTTGTAGATCTTTTTTTTTTTTTTTTTCGAGACAGGGTTTCTCTGTGTGTCTTTAGAGCCTGTCCTGGAACTCGCTTTGTAGAGCAGCCTGGCCTTGAACTCGCAGAGATCTGCCTTCCTCTGCCTCCCAAGTGCTGGGATTAAAGGCGTGCGCCACCACCGCCTGAATCTTTGTAGATCTTTGAATGTGTTTGAGGATTATACAAAAGTTGAGCCGAGTGCCCATTCCCCACTGTTTCCTCTGCTACGAACGTGGTGGTGCTTCTTCACTGTGTGATTGTCCAACAAAGGAACCAGTATTGACAACACCACTTATGATTCAGTTCAACCAATTCCTATCAGGCTTCATTCTTCGGAATCGCCAGTGTTGATGGGACTTGCCACATGTGTGATGTCATGTGTTACCTTGTACCACTACATCATTGTGTAATACAGAATATAGTCTCTGCCCATTAACCTTTTCACTATGCTGTGCCTAATCCCTGGCAACCCAGGCCTTTAGAAGAAAGGTCTGTACTTTTCTAGAAGAAATGTCTAGTCTTCTCCTTTGTTCTGAAATGTTATATGTGAAGTCTTTTCAGACAGGCCCCTCCCACTGAGAAAGGGGTGTTGTGCTCTCCTGTGCTCTGTCTGAACACTGCATGCTTAGGTCTATGGCCACCAATATTTTTTTTGTGTGGAGATTTTTGTCTCTGCATCCATGAGAGATGCAGATCTATAGCTTAGATTTCTTTCCATTTTCTTAAAGAGGGTCTCACTATGTAACCCGGGGTTGGCTTTGAGCTTGGCATCTACCTGCCTTGCCTTCCCGGGTGCAGAATATGTGTGCTTGGCCTTTTGTTTTATTTTTGGTTGTTACTTCTTCGTTAGACTCTGGCTGGAAGATAACTCTAGCCTTTAGAATGTGGGGTAACTTCTACCTTCTGGAATTGGGCATCATTTTTTCTTTAAATATTTTATAGAATTTACCAGAAAGACCACTTTAACTTGGTAGCTACATTTGGAAGTTTGACTGATTCATTCTCCATAAATAAATATAGGTCATTGATACATTCCTTTTCCTTTTGTGTAAGATTTAGTAGATGAGTCCCTTAAGGAATTATTAAAAAAAATTCTTTGGCAGAACCTCATTGAAACTATGTATGTATGTGTACACACATACATGCACATTAAAGTAAGCA
Organism: Ondatra zibethicus; assembly: GCA_004026605.1. Taxonomy (NCBI): domain Eukaryota; kingdom Metazoa; phylum Chordata; class Mammalia; order Rodentia; family Cricetidae; genus Ondatra; species Ondatra zibethicus. The sequence goes on from PVIU01000067.1 coordinate 112,684, forward strand.
TAAACAATATGCTTCCTTGTGGCTTCTTTAAACAGCCTTGGTGTTGTTTGTCCCTCCTTCTTTACCCTCTCTTTTACCACCATCCCTCCCCCTTCCTCAATTACCCCTCTGGTGGTTGTTTGAAAGAGAAATGCCCCCCCCAACGGAGAGACACTATTAGGAGGTGTGGCTTTGTTAGAGTAGGGGTGACCTTGTTGGAGAAAATGTGTCACTGTGGAGACAGGCTTTGAGGTCTGTCATATGTGCTTAAGACACCATCCAGAATCTCAGAACACTTCCTGGTTGTCTGTCAGTCAAGATGTAAGAACTCTCAGATACCTTTCCAACACCATGTTTGCCTACATGCCACCATGTCCCACCATGATGATGGACTGAATCTCTGAATTCTAAGCCAACCCCAATTAAATGTTTTCCCTTATGAGAGTTGTCATGATCACAGTGTCTCTTCACAGCAATAGAAACCCTAACTAAGATACCTCATTATCCCACCTTCCTCTTCATAGCATCTGTGTCCTACAACCCCCTCCCTCTACTCTCTCCCCCCAGCATGATCCCTTTCTGTTTTCCTGGTCTCTGCAGTTACTCCAGGTTACATATTCATAAGTACAGATTCAGAGCCCAGATCCACAGGGAAGGAGAACATGTGGCATTTGTGTTTCTGGGTCTACTGATCCTCAGTCGGTATGATCTTTTCTTGGTCCATCCATTTCCCTGCAAAGTTCATGATTTCATTTTTCTTAATAGCTGAATCGTATTCCAGAGTGTGTATATACTACATTTTCACTGTCATTTTTTCAGTTGAAGGACATTTAGGTTCTAAGGATTCCCAGACTATTGCTAATAGAACAGCAATGAACATGGATGATCAAGGGTCTGTGGAGTAGAACGTCCAGTCCTTTGGCCATACGCAAATAGTGGTATATCTGGGTCGTATGGTAGATCTATTTTTCGCTTTTTGGGATTTCTTTATTCTCGCTTCCAGGACTGCTCTGGTTTGCAATCCCATCAACAATAAATGAGGGTCTATTTCATGGCCTGCAACCTTACCAGTGTTTACTGTTCGTTGTTTTCTTGATCTTAGCCACTTTGAAGGAGGTGAGGTGAAATCTCAAAGTGGTTTGAATTTGTATTTCCCTAGTTTCCCAGTTGGTAAGGATGTTAAATACTTTTAAAGGTATTTCTTAGTCATTTTAATTTCTTTAAATAAAGACTAATATCTGTAGCCTTTATTTAAAAACTGGGGTGTTTGCTTACTTTTTTATGTTACTGTTTATAGTTTTGAGTTCTTTGTATATTCTGGGTATTGCTAGACAAGGTTTAATCGTGTGGCCCAGGCTGGCCTCAAACCCATGATACTTCGATGTTAGCCTCCCAATTGCTGGGATTATAGGTTTATGCTACCATATTCAGTGAAATTAATCAATTTTATCTTGTGTTATCAAACTGTGGACAATGAATTTTTTGTAATAATCTATTACTATCATTTTAATGTCCTTGATGCTGGTGGTGATAATCATTTTAAATTCCTTGCACCCACACCATAAGTCACAACTATCTGTAACTCCAGTTTCAGGGGCAGGTACCCTCTTCCAGCCTCCACAGGTACTGCACACATGGTAAACAGACATACACACGCAAGCAAACATCTACACACATGCACAGTACATGCCACCTTGTGCCCTCTAGCCGGTGCTTTCACTATGTTACTTACATTCAGTAGGCCATTTATCTTTCCTTTAAAAAATTTTAAAATTTCTCCTGAGACTTTTTGAATCTCCAGACACTTTGGTATTGTCAGCTATATTTACATCACTGGTGTCTACTCTCATTCCTTTGTAATTCTAGATCATGTTTTCTGTGATTTGTACCGTTTGGGTATTTGAAGGTGTGCTTATTGCCCGAATGTGTTCCATTGTGACGAATGTTCCCTGCAAGTCTGAAAAGAATGTGCGTTCTGTCATTGTTGACTGAATCTGGAAAAGTCAATTAGATCTCGCTGACGGATGGTACTGTCGATTCAACCATGTCCTCATGATTTTCTGCCTGCTGAACCTGTCAGTCACTGGTAGAGGGTATTGAACTTTCCAAAGATGATAGTGTATTTGTCTATTTCTCTTGCAATTTTATTATTTTTGGCCTTAGGTACTTTAAAGTTTTGGTTAGGGGCATATACACATTAAGAATGGTTATTCGTTCTTAGAAAATTGACTACTCTGTCTCCAGGTAATGCTCCTCATTCATGTATGGCAATTTTCTTTGCTCTCAAGTCACCTTTGCCTGAACTTTACAGTTACTCCAACTTTCTTTGGGCTAGTGTTAGCATGATGTATCTTGCTACGGCCTTTTACTCTTTAATTTTTAGATTTCTTTATATTTTGTGTGTGAGTGTTTGCCTGCAGATATGTCTATGTACTGTGTGTGTGCAGTACTTGCAGAGGCCAGGAAAGGGCACCGCCTGCTTTGGAATTGGATTGACAGACAGTTGTGAGCTGCCGTGTGGGTGCAGGGAATCAAACCACATCCTCTGCAAGAGCAGCAAGTGTTCTGAACTGGAGCCATTGCTCTGTCCCCTCAAGTTTAATATGAAATGACACTACTGTTTCATAGCTAGTGTATCTGATGGCAGGATATTCCCATCTTTCCTCCTGTCCCTTGTTATCATTTATCTTCCTAAGCCATGAGCTATAATCACTGTGTTGCTACGTTCACTATTTCCAACCAAGTCTTATTTGTTAAATCGAGGAGAGAATAAAAAAATGCAACTGTTTTATTTTGCCTTCATTTGCTCCCTCTTGAAGACCCCTCTTGCTCTTTTTGTAGACATGAGATTCTAACCTATACTAATTTCTTTCTTCTTGAGAAACTTTTAATATTGTGTACAAGGTAGACCCAGTGGCAATACATTCTCTCAATTTTTATTTGTAAAGGTCTTTGTCCTCCTTCATTTATGAAAGGTGATTCTATAGGACATAGAATCCAAGCAGGCAGCTGTTTTCTTTTTAACATTTAGAATATTTCCCAAATCTCTTCCTTTGCTTGCCTGTTGTCAGGAGTGTCTGTGTCATTCCTAACCCCTGTCCCCCTTCACCTCAGCTGCTTGTCCTCTTTGATTTCTTTCTAGGTTTTCCCATTGCTGTTGCGTTTCTGCAGCTTTGATAGGACAAGTTTTGGTGTAGTTTGGGCATTTATCCTGCTTTTATTCTCAAAGATCAGCAGTTTGTCATCTATCATTAATCTGGAGAATTGCAGAAGCATTCTAATCCAAAGGCTTTATTTATGCCTCCTCTCTGTTTGCCTTCTGGTATTCTCATTCCATGTTTGCTGCAGGGTTTTAATACCTTGTTCCTTTTGATAAATTCTGTTCCAGGGATGAAGAGATGGTTAAGAGCACTGGCTGCTCTTGTAGAGGGCCCAGCTTTGATTGCCAGTACCCCCATGTTGGCTCACAACCATCTGTATCTCAGTTTCATGGGAGTCATCACCTTTTTCTGGCATCTGTGGTACAGCATGCACATGGTGCCCATACATACATGTAGGCAAACACTCATACACATAAAATGAACATGAGTATGTATAAGAAGGATTTTGAAAAGTAAAACTATATTTTGAAGAATTTTTAGTTGAAAATTGCATTGTATATAATTGCTGTATACAGTGTGGTATTTCATTAGGAATACATTATGGAATGATCAAGTCAGGCTAACTTCCATAACCATGATTGGAATAAAATAATAAAATATTTGCCACTTTGAAGGTTTGGGGGTGTGGCTCGGTGGTTAAAAGCACTGACTGCAATGTCAGAGGACCTGCATCCAAGCCCCAGGACCTATGATGGATGTTATTAGGTACCAACCCCTTCTTCTCAAAAGAATCCTTTAGCATCTTTTAAAAGTAGGTAATAGTGATTACAATTCTTTTACACTTCCTTAACCCGAGAATGTTTTCATTTTGATGATTTTTTTTTTACTGGATATAGAATTAAACTTCTACTTTTCAAGCTATCAACTGTTTTCTCTTACTTTCCTGCGATCACCATGACCTTTAATGAAGAATCTTTAATTACTCAAGTAATTGTTTACTCTGTAGTTAATGTATCAGTTTTCACGGGATGCTTTTGTGTTTTGTTTTGTTTTGTTTTGGCAGCAGGTTCTCATGTATTCTCAGACTAGCCCATATAGCTGAAAGATGGACTCAAATTCCTTATCTTACTGCCTCCAGCTTCCAAGTGCTGAGATTACAGAGCCATACAATCAAATTCAAACTTTCTCTGGCCAGTGTAACTGTTTCCTCTGTTCAGGGTTTTGATATGACACATCTGGGTACAGTTTTCTTTGGGTTTGCCATTTGAGAATTTTTTCAAAGTTGCTTAAATTTATAAGTTTAACCCTCTATGAAGTTAGGAACTTTTGACCCATGATTTCTCCCTCTTTTTATTAACAGTGTTATCTAACAACTACACAGCACCTTGCTGTGTCTTTGCTGGGCTTTAATAATGTCCTCTCCGATCTCTCATGCTCTTTTGCCATTTCTGTCTCTCTGTTGTTTGGAATGGACAATTTTAATTTTCATGATTACATGTATGACCATGAGTGTGCCCCCATGAGCGCGCACACGCGCATTTGAGTGCAGGCACCTGTAGAGGCCTGAAGAGGGAAGCAGACTCTCTGTATCTAGAGTTGTAGGCCACTGGGAACCATCTGATGCTGGTGCCGGCAACTAATCTCATATCCTCTCCAAGGCTCTTAATCACTTAGCCATTTCGCCAACCCTAAGACTGGGCAATTTTTATTGACCTGCTTTCAAGTACAGTAAAGTGACTCTTTCATCTGATATGTCCATTCTGATATTGAATTGATCTGGTGAGTTTTAAAAATGGCAATTTTGTAGTTGTAGAGTTTTCCTTTCGTTCTTTTATATATATATCTTAGCATTACCATGCTAAGAGCTCATAGCGTTCATTTCTAGAATGTTTTCCAGTTTCTTTGGATACAGTTATGGATGTTGCTTTTGTCTTTATTTGATGTTTTCAACACTGTATCATCATAGCTCTGGGATGATTTCACCCACCTTCATCCTCAAGCGATGCAGAGCTTTTCCTGATTTTTCATATGCAATTTTTGAAGTGCCTTGGGCATTTGAACATCACACTAAAGGACTGTGGGTCTTGTTTACAATTTTTGCAGAGTGTCGATTGTCTTGCCTATCTACATCCTTAGCTTCATCTTAGAATAAGGCCCGTTTTACTCAGGCTGGAAGCCCATACATAGCCTGTAAGCTCTGGTTCTAATTTAAATTCAATTTTCAAGGCATTTACAGAGTTAGTCAGATCTGTTCTCTGTCCATGTCACCTCGTGCCTTGTCTGGGACCTGGAAGGTAATACATTCTGTAATGTAGGTCTCAACACCTTGGATGCTGCTTAGCATCACACACTGCTGGGCACTAACCCAGGGGTCCACACACAACATGAGGGTCACTTACCAGTAGCCTCTCCCTTGCACCATCCTCTGCCCTTGTTCTCCTGACCCCACTGCTCACTTCCTGCAATTGTGTCCCCACTGGGAGCCGATGGCAAGATGGCAGAGAAACAAGGCATGTCTCTCTACAAAATTATGGAGCCACGGCAACTCTGGTTATAGAGAGAGCCTCCGCTCCTTTGCTTAGGAACCCTGAGAGCCACACACTCTCTGGCTTTGCAGGCTAAGTGGGTGGAGCAGGAGAGAATGGAGTAAAGGAAGAAAGGGCTCCCCCACGATCTCTGACGGGCAGGAGTCCTCTGTGTCTTTCTGATCAGAGGCAGGTCGTATGTTAGAAAAGCTTCTCACTATACTCGGTGTATAGTTCTAGATTTTTCACTGCTTCTAAGTCGAGGCTAAAAAGGCTGGACTGCTAGGAGGAGAAACTAAAGAAAGATGCACTGCCATTTTGCTACCATTTTGATATCTATTTATCTTTCCAAATTTGCTTTCCACATTTTCTTTTGAAAGTTCTCAGATCCCTGCTCCATCTATTCTGCCCTTGGTTTTAACAGTAGTTGGTGAGATGGATGGGGTGGGGTGTGTTTTCTTCATGTGAACTTGAACTGGAAGTCAAGCCACTCACTAGTCTCATCCCCCTTTCTTAAAACAACAACAACAACAAAAAAAACAACCCCAAAATCAGAATACTGCTGTTTCCAAAAGATAATCATATTTTGCTTCTGTGATAGTCTTAATTGTCTACTTGACACTACTTGGAATCATTGAAGAATGTTTCAATGAGGCATTCTCTGGATTAGGCTGGCCTGTGGGCCTGTGGCGGGGAGGGATTGTTTTGATTGCTTTACTTGACATGGGAAGGCCCACCCACTGTGGGCAGCTCCTCTCCTAAGGCTGGGAGAAGTTGAGGGACCAGCATCTGAATGAGGAAGTGAGGCCAGCATTAGCAGGTAGGCGCTCATTCTTTGTCTCCTAATGATGTGGGTATGAATGAATGACTATGTAGCTGGAATTTTCTTTGGGCTGCTAACCAGCTCCCAAATAAAGACATGGGAACTTATTATTAATTGACACATGTTGGATGGAACTCTAATGTGTTCTACTTGATGGGCACACCAGATTTATAAACAGGAAGGGATAGGATTATGGTAGATAACTTATTAGCATATATTAACTATACAAAGGGGTTTCATTGTGACATTACCATACATGCATATATGCATATAATACCCTTTGTTCTTATTCACCCTTTCAGCTACTCTTTCCTAGCTTTCTTTCCCTGCTCCTCACCAATGGTCTTCCTTTTAATTTCTTGTCCATTTCTTTTTCCACGTGGTACTAGTCTCTGGACACAGCTCCCATTTTAAGGCATCCAGCAAATTGTTCTCTTCTGTCTACAACAACCTTAACACCCTTCTCATGAGCTCCATTCTGTGTTTTCAAGTTGTACTAAGGGCCAGTTTGAGAGCAAATGTGAAAACCATTCAAAAATCATGGTCACACCACCCAGTCCAATATCAACAGAGACTTTTATTTTGAAACAATCAGGAAAGGGGAGCTTTATTGCTCTACTGCATTCACTAAGCTGGCAAATGACAGCCTAATGCTCCTGATGGCCATCTTTATCATCTTGAGAGAAGAGATTCTGGAGAACACAGCCAACACTGAGCACCAGGAGCCAAGGAGACTGGGACATCCAGAATCCTAAAGACGTTCTTTGAGCCTCTGGATTTGGCCACGTCAGAAGCCAGCTACTCTTTATGTATTTTTTAAGATTGCATTTACATACATTAACAAATTCTCTTTGTAGTTAGATCATCCTGAATTGAATTTCTTTCACCACTTTGGACTGGATCTGGAGCAGACTCAGAAGATACACGGTGAGCCTGGGGAAGAAGTCAAAGAGGAGCTAGGAACTCTGGGAAACTGCAGAGGAGGGCCGACAACAGAGATGCGGAGAGAGAAGAAACGAGCTCAAAAACATGTGTTTTGCTGGGACCTAGGCTCTCTACTCTACTAGGCCAGGGCATTTGAATTCTTTTCTTGAAGAAGAAAGAGGGTGAGAAGCTGGTGTGCTAAACTAGTACAGTTTCAGGTGTTCAAAGATCATGGCTGACCCTGACAGAAACGTTTGGTGGAGAATGGAATGAGGTATCCCCAGAATTGAGGGTGAGGTGCCGTTCATCACTGTAGCTATTTTGTGATGGTGACCAAATATTTACCAGGTGTTGGGACAATGGTGTCTCAGACACTTTGAATATATTTGAGACAGAGATTCACCATGTAGCTGGTCTGGAGCCCACTGGCTCTGTAGACTAGGCTGGCCTCAAACTACAGAGATCCACCTCCTTCTGCCTCTTGAGTGCTGGAATTAAAAACGTACAACACCACACCTGACTTTATACAGATCTTGATGACTCCATCCATGCCTCATCCTTACCAGTTCTACTACCCTTGGAGCTGGTCATTGAACTTTGACTTTTCCTAGAGTCTATAGCTTATCTTTTAAAGGCAATTTTGGTTTTATTTAGCTCATAGGTTCCCTTGTATGTGAAATAAAGTGATCTTTGTCAAACAGCTTTGGTCCTGAAAGATGCTTAAGCTGTATCTTATTCTTTTCCACCCCTTTTTGTCTGGCTTTGGTTTTCAAGCACACCATGAGAAAACAAAGACTTCTTAATTTTAAACAGCTATGCTTCTGCTCTAACTCAACTTGGAGAGAAGATAACTCCAATTCTATTAAATCAAGGATAGACAATAGGGCATGCTAAATTAGTCATGGCTTCCTTGGGAGGTGGTGAGCCTCCTATTATAGGGAGGATTCAAGAATCTAAACAGACACCTGTCAGGGGCTCTATGGAGATTTCTATATGCTCTGTAGATATCTTGGGTCCTGCACTATTTGGGATGCTATGGTCACATATTCCCCAGTCTCTGAATCCCCAAGATTATATATTTCCACTTGTGACCCAGGTAATGCTGAAAAATTCATGTGTCATTTCATGATATACCTGTCATGAATGTAATGTGTCATTTAGTTTGTTTAAATTATTTTTTTAAGAGAAAGTTCTTCCCCTGACCCTCAACATTCCAAACCCCTAGCCTTCTCGTTTATAAAGCCCAAACACATTGTCCAGCCTCAGCAATAATGAAATCTATAAGAAAAGATTCATGGTGCTTGCTAATCAGTTTAATAATGGAGGCTATCTCTGCCACGTTCTATGAGAACGAATTAAAAGGGCAAGGAGAGCCTTCCAGAAATCATCTGTTCATGTTAACAAAGTGAATATTAATGAAAAACAAAATTGAGTTCCTCTTGTGTCTGAGTTTCATCCAATTGTGCAGGTATTAAAAAATAGCTATCAGAATCCTATCCATTACTATTTAATTCAAAATAATGTTGGCCTCTGCTCTCTTCCTGGATGTCACCTCTGTCATGGGCAGGAGAGGCAGTCCTGTTGCTGGGCTCACTGTTCCATGGGAATTAATGATGGAGCTAACTCATACTTGTATGGACCAGATAGCTTCATAGTAGAAATAAGTATAGAATTAGTGTAAGAAAAGGATGCTGGAGATCATTTTGCTTTCTTCTAGGGACCACATTCAAGTTACCTGGGCAATTGTCCTAGCCACTGTTCTATTGCTATGAAGAAATACCATGACCAAGGTAACTTATAAAAGAAAGCATTTAATTGAGGGCTGCACTATAGTTTCAGAGAGTCCATGGCCATCATGGTGGGGAGCACGGCAGCAGGCAGGAAGGCCTGGCACTGGAGCAGTAGCCCAGAGATTATATGTTGAGACAACAATCATGAGACTGAGAAAGAGAAACTAAAAAAGAATGGTGTGGTCTTTGGAAACCTCAAATCCTAGTCCCCAGCCCCAGCGAAAGGCCTCCTCCAACAAGGCCACACCTCCTGATCCTTCCCAAACAGTTCTAAAACTTTGGAACAAGTATTCAAATATATGAGCCTATGAGGGCTAGTCTTGCTCAGACTGCCACAGGAGCCAAAGTTTTAGTTCTCCAGAGACCCAGTGCCTCCCTCAGACCAAAGGACCAGCAGATACATTGCCCACGGGAGGAGTCATGCCTGATTCCTCAGTATGCATCCTCTGGGCACCTTTCTACCTTCCCAGGAGGAAGAAGAATCTGAAAGGCCCAGTGTAGTGAGATGAAAACACAGAGATTCCGGGAGAGCCACAGGGGCCCTCTGAACTAGCAGAAGATTGCCACTACTACCCTCTTTAGGGTCTGGTGGGATTGAGGTTTGAACAGGCAGTGTCCTCCACAGGCACATGTGTATGAATTTAATTTAGAGACATTTAATTTATTTCACTTATTTGAGTATTTTGCCTGCATGTACGTATGTGCATCACATGTGTGCAGGACCTTCTGAGACCAGAGGGAGCCTCAGATTTCCTAGAACTGATTACAGATGGTCACAAACCACTGTGTAGGTCTAGGGAACTGGACCTAGGTTCTCTGTAGGAGCAACAAGTGCTGCTACCCACAAAGATAATTATTCAGGCTCAGGGTTTGCATTCTTTTTTTTTTTTTTTTTTTGGTTTATCGAGACAGGGTTTCTCTGTAGCTTTGGAGCCTTTCCTGGAACTAGCTCTTGTAGACCAGGCTGGCCTCGAACTCACAAAGATCCACCTGCCTCTGCCTCCCGAGTGCTGGGATTAAAGGCGTGCACCACCACCGCCCAGCTCTTTATATTTTTTTTTCAGGGTTTGAATTCTTGATCCCCAATTGGTGGTGCTATTTGATGAGGTTATAGAGCCTTCGGGAGGCATGGCCTGGGTAGTGGAGGTGAGTGTTTGGGGTCAGGCCATGAAGGGCTGTAGCCTGCTCCTACATGTGAACCAGCCATACAGCAAACTCCTGCCAGCACTGTCCCAGCTACCCCAGTTTCTGTACCTTCCACACCGTGATGGACTTTGAGGCAATGTGAACCTCTTTTTCCTTGAGATGTTTGTGCTGGGTGTTTTGCCATAGCCATGAGAAGCTGTAGACACAGGAGGGAAGGCAGGTGAACGTCTCCCTTGTGAGGTTCAAAAGATGTATTTGAAACTTAAGGATGAAAGGGTCCAGAGGCAGCTAGGTCTCCTGAGGACCAAGTAAGAATCTTTGGTTCTGTTCAGACCCTGGGATGCCTCTGAGGCACTGTAGTCTCTAGAGGAAGGAGAAGATACAAGGAAGAGGAAGAAGATGGAGAGAAAAATGTGGTACATTGGTTACTTCACTGCTGCTGTGGCAAAATACAACCAAACCTAAGGCAACTTGAGGAAGAAAGGGTTGACTGTGAGAGTCTCTGACAGCAGGAAAGATGTAGTAACAGGTTAGAAGTAGAAGAAGCAGGAATCTGCTTGACCACATTTTCATCCATGCATTGGGGCAGAGAGAGAGAGAGAGAGAGAGAGAGAGAGAGAGAGAGAGAGAGAATGAGATTATAAACTTTCAAAGCCTGCCCCCAGTGATCTAGTTCCTCCAGCAAAACTTCACTTCCTAAACGTTCCAAAACCTTCCCAAACAGTACCACCAATTTGTGACCAAATGTTCAAATATCTGAGCATAAGAGGGCTCTTTCTCATACAAACCACCACATCTGAGGATCTCAGATCTCACAATACCGAGGTAAACCAGATGTCTCCAAGTGTCATCATGTCTGAGGTACCAATTTCTTACTAAGAATGCTGATCTCTACTGTGTTCATGTCCTCTCTAGATATTCCTAGCCTGCAGATGGCCCCTGTGATTGTGGGACCCCAATGAGCTACCTTATCTGTATCTCAGAATCCATCGTCTGTGGCCCTGCCTCCCTCCACCCTTGCCCATATTGAGTGCCACAAGATTCTGACAGTCATCACAAGTGGCATGGGCGTGGTTAAAACCTAGGAAGAGCTGCCTTTATCGCCTGGGGTGTGTCCCTTAATAGGGCACAGCTTCTGTTCTGGGGTCCTACTCTCTGAGGCTCCTTGTAATGCCTAGTGTGCTAAGGGACTAGCCTTCAGAAAGGTTCCCACCCTGGCAAGGAGCAGAATGATGTGAGGCCCTGAAATTGCCTGTTGGCAGCACCATGTTGTGGTGGTTGTGGGTATGGCAAAGGCTTCTTTCCATTAATGTCATTTATCAAGTCCCCAGGTTATCCTGGGACCAGACTAGTTCTTGGTCCCTTCTCCCTATGTTGGGGATCCCATGGACTAACACATCTATTTCTTCCAACAGAGATTCCCTGGGCCTCTAGATCTCTCTGAAAAATAGTTCCCTGAAATGGCACAGGCCTCTCTGCTTACCTATAATGAAGGATTCGTAAGTTTTCATTGCGCCCTTGGATGTGAGTCCTTCTGTACTGAAGTAGTTTTTGTCTAAATTTGAAGGCCAGCTTGGGCTACCAAATAAGAACCTGTCACAAGCAACAGAGCCCAATCAAACAACCAAATAGGCAAAATCAAAGCATAGCAAATCATACCAGAGACTTCTACCTCAGCCCCACGGTGTTCAGATTAAGCAGAATTAGCTAAGAACACCTTCTGTTACACAGGCTAGAAAGCCAAACAAAGGGTTTGGAGACATGGGGGCTTTGTTTTGCATATGTAGTGATCACTGTAATTACAGGTCCTTCTGTGTGTCAAGAATACCTCGTTTTTCTACTCTATATCCCTGGGGAAGTTGGCTTTTATTCTCACGCTTGTTGCTTCATGGTGGCAAGGTAGTTGCTCAGTTTCAGACATCCCGTCTACATATCTGGCAGGAGAAAAGCTAGGGGAGCCAAATGTTGTAACCTGTCCATTTGCCGGGGAAAGAAAGCCTTCTTTGGCAGTCATGTCTCCACTGAGCATGGCTGTTGGGGCCACCCACATGGAGGCTGATTTTCATAGGATTGGTCTAGTCCTAACCTGTTTGGGCATTCGGTGCAGCAAGCCTCTGAGTGTCAGACCCTATATTAGAATTGGGGAGGGAAGGGATGGCTGTTAATGGAAGACAAGTTAATTTTCAGGATGCAGTTTCACATAGTCCCTAACCCTAACCCAACTAATGAGTGTGAGCCACCCTGCACACATGTTACATGACTAAACTCAAAGTTCTTCACGGGGGATGTAGAGATAGGGTGCACCCCAACTGACTCTGGCTTTATCACTTTAAGTTTTCCTAGTCTAGGAGCCCTCCCTGTCTTCCTTCAAAGTCTTCTGAAGGGGCCAGGAGGCGGTGTTGAGTGTATCAAGGTTGCTGGTCCAGTTTGAGCCTTGTGTCCCAGTCAGCTTTGCAAGCTAGCTGGCAGTCACTACCCTTAGCTGACCAAGGCGAAGCGCACCCTCACCTTTGAAAACTCTTGGAAGACACGCTATTTTTCTTTGCTCAAGTAATTGTTGAGGACATAACCGGAGAAGGTATTCTAATTAATTAGAGCATGTATTTGAAGCTGTCGCAGTGTACCGGACTCAGGACCAGAATCCAAATTTCCCACTTATCTGCCTCCACCAACCATGACCCTGCAGCTCCCCTTTCCTTCCCCGCATTTGTATTTGTGTGTAAGCTGCAGCCTGTGACCGGAGCCTTATTAGCTGACGGAAATTTTACTTTTAAATGACCATTAACTTACCAGGAGCCCACAGGGTGCTGATAAATGAACCCGGTCAGGACCACATCTATTTCTCTCCATTATCCCTCAGATGTCTAAAGAACATTCCATCCCTAGGACTGCTCAGTCTAGAAGGGCTTTCTATACCTGTCTGGTTCACCTGTCATTGGCATCAACAAGTCTCTCTCTTTCCTGTGTTGTGATCAGAGTCCCCATCATTGAAATGGAACTAGCTGACCCCTTCTGTTTGCTTGTGGACCATCAGAGAGAAACCTGAGCCACAGTGCAAACAATCCAGGGCTCTGCTCAGGTGTGATGCCTCCCTGCTGGATAGCTCATGGGGCCTCCTACTCAAAGAGACTGAATGTGGAGGTGGGTCTGAGATACGCAGCTCTACCAATCTCCTGTGGGATCCCCAGGCAGAACTCCCGCTTAGCTGGAATTCCGTCCACTTTTGGCAAGGCTAACTTCCTGTCTCTAAGGGAGAGGGCCTTATAAAAAGGCATAAAAATGAGGCTTCTAAAGACATCCTGGACTTCAGCTAGATGTTGCAAAATTACATTTTGATGAGTTCAGTGCAAATGAACCAGAAACATATGGATTCAATTTCCCTCGGAGTCCACATGGATTTAAGAACCCAGAGGGTGGGGGAGAATGTATCTGAGGAAGGACATTTTAGGTCTCAGCAAATGCCCCACATTTGTAAACAGCAGTTTGAGGTCTGTGGTGATTGCCTCCCACACTGGGCTCCCCACCCCCAACAACAGTATGGACAGGATATATATTACAGAGGCCTTACAGAGTGTGTACCTTGGGGAAAGCACCCCAACATTCTGTTCTTTCTCTTGTCCCTGCTTCATGTCTTATAAACTATGGTGGCACCCAAATACCCTGTTGGGGTTTTGTACCCACACTTTCTTCCCTCTGTCTGCTTCTGCAAAGATGAAATGTCACAGGGGTCACCATGTGACCACCAGGTGCCAGGCCCACATTAAGGATCTCAGCAGGTGCTGTTTCTTTGGAGAGTGGAAGGCTTGCCATTTAGGGTGTGCAGTTCAAAGCTGCTTAACCAGCAGGAACCAGGGCCAGGGCCAGAATGAGTACCTGGAGCTTTTGAATAAAAGGCCAGGAACATTTCCTTCACACAGAAATGTGTCCAATCTCATTTCAGAAAAGACCTGAGAGACCCTATACCCACCTGGAGCTATGGATCCAATGGGCTGGACCTAGTGCTAAAATGTTCAAGTGGGGCTCAGAGAAGTTCTGGAAACTTCCATACGTTCCTTGGGTGAAAAGGTGGAATAATAAAGGAAAGGTGAATTAGTTTAAGCCCCAGCCCAAATCTCTCTGTGTTATTTACTGGCTGCAATGGTAAGATTTTGAATTGGAAACGTTTGTGGTTAACATTTGAACATTGGGAATGGAAAGAATTTGGGGTGGCTTCCCATGCGTACCCAATCAATCCTATTTTGCAGATGGCCAGGTGAGTTTATGGGCTGCTGTGGGTTTTCTTGTTTTCTCTTTGCATTGTGGGTTTGTATGGCTGCTACCAAGATGCTGGAGCTGAGAATGAACAAGACTGTCCATTGGATCATTTGGGTAACTTCCCTGCTCAGACCTGGTACCACGCGATGAGCAGGAAAGTAAGATTGAGAGTCACTTCTAAGAGTCACCTTGGGAAGAGGACCATGTGAGATAATGAGCTGGCAATGAGTTCTGGGCATCAGAGAATTTTGGCTCCATATACTGATATGCTAATCAAGGGGGTGGTCCAGTAGAAGCCAGCTGTATGGGCCAGGGCTTTGGAGTTAATGCTTCTGAATGCTTTCGGCCAAACTCCCGGCCCTTGCAGAAGGGAAAGAGCCTTCTTGGCTCTTAGGTATTGGAGGGAGTCATGAGTCTGCACTGTCTTGAGTTCCCTGGGGAGAAAACCGCCTGGACCCGCCTAGGTACATCCTGAGAAGCACAGCCAAGCCTGAACCCCATCTGATTGCTATTAGACTCTGCGACTTTCTTTATTGGCAAACAGTCTGTCAGCAGCTTCTCCTTGCAGAGCGGCCCAGATGTGCTTACAAAGAGTCCCACACTCAGCCCCACGCGCATTGCCACTTTGCCAGACTGCATCCTGCCCCAGGAGTCCAGCTGCAAACAGAGCAAAGCCTAGTTGGGAGCCAGGGAAAAGGCGCTGGTCCTCCATGTGCCAGAGAGTCCAGGCCTTTGAGGTGCAGAGCTTGCCCTGGTCGGGTGGAGATAAGCTTTCTTTATGTCCTGGGCACAGTTCGAGGTGACAAAGACAAAACACGCCACTGTGGGCTTTCTTTTGCTTGTGTTCTTCAAGCCTACAGCATCAGGCGGATTTCGTTGGGACAATTTCAGGAAACATGAAGGCTGTTGGTTTCGGTCCTTGACCTCGCTTAAGATGCTATCCAGGTGGCCTCCACCAGCTTGTTTCTCGTGATAGAAGCCACCATCAAGGAATTTCTCTATGTGAAAGGGTGATGGCTGCAAAACTGGTCCTAAACATGCTGCTGTTGGAGGTGGGGAGGGGGGAAGGCAAATGGAGGCACATGCGCATGAAACGAATTGCCTATCCCTCTCTCCTGGCATCCGCATGTATTCTTGCATGTTCGAGAATCCTGGATTGACTTTGGGGAACCCATGCTGTGAGTCACCCCCTCTTTCTCTCAGGCTTTCACTCACCTCTGCTGTCTCCTGTAGGCAAGGGTACAGATTGCCTTATAGCTATGTTTCCATCCCTATTCCTGGGAGGAAGCTCTCTGGTAGAAAGGAACAGGGAAAGACGCAGGTAACTTCCCTTCCCATGTCACCTTCCTTTGGCCAACTTCTATAAACCCTTAAAGTCAAGGACACTTACCTTTGACCCAGCCTGAGAAGAATGTGTGTTGAAGGGAGGCCGCTTGTTTGTTTCCTGGCTGCTCAGCCCTGAAATAATCACACAGAAACCATATTATTTAAATCACTGCCTGGCCCATTAACTCTAACTTCTTATTGGCTAATGCTTACATCTTAATTTAACCCATTTCCATTAATCTGTGTATTGCCACGTGGCAGTGGCTTACCGGGTAAAGTTCCCAGTGTCTGGCTCCAGCAGGGCTATATGGCTTCTCTCTGACTCTGCCACCTTCTTCCTCCCAGCATTCAGTTTAGTTTTCTCCGCCTACCTCTGTTCTAACCCTATCAGGCCAAGCCAGTTTTCTTTATTCATTAATGATAATCCCAGCATACAGAGGGGAATCCCACATCAAATGTGTGCTGCAGGCATGTGCTCACTAAATGCCCAATGCTAGTGGACTCAACAATATTCTTGCCCACACTCTTCTTGTCCAGAAGGGAAACTGGGGCCAGGAAGAAAGGCATTTCTTCAGAGTGTCTCAGACTTCCTACATCAGAGGAAGACTCAGTTAGGCTTGGAGGTTCAAGCCTGCAACCCCTGATACTTGGGAGGACTGCAAGTTCAAGGCCAGACAGAGCTATGCAGTGAGTTCAAGACCTATGCAAGTCAACAAGACTCTGTCTCAAGAGGGAGAAGAAAATGCCAGGAGGTTAAGGAATAAGCTCAGTGGCAGGGTGCTTGTTTAGCACATGTGAGGTCTTGGGTTTGGTCCTTAGTCCCGAAAGCAAACTTTTCAAGGCCGCACTGACTGGAAAGCACTGCTGTCCCTTGGGGCCCACTGCCCACTCAGGTCTTGCATAGTCTCTCATCAAGCCGTTCTTATTCCAAGAAAGCTTTGCTATGTACTGCCCTCTGCAACCTGGATAGTGCAACCCCACCGTTGTGTACGCCAATCATGTTAAATGACATCAGTTCAGCCTTCACTGATGGGCTCACCATAGAAACAGGATTCATTTTTTTGGCCTGTGAGGCATAAGCCAGTACCTTCTAAAAACAGATTTTCTTCCCTTAAAAGGAGATTAAGAAAGTGGCGACCCCTTATATTCGCTCATGCTCTCAATCTTATTTGTTTGGTAGTTTGGGGGTTAATCTTGATTAGCAACTTGATTGGACCAAGAGACACCAAGGAAATTAGCAAAGAGCACTTCTGGGTGTAGTTTTGAGGGAAGAGGGGAGACACACCCTGTAGCTGGCATCACCATCCTCTAGGGGGAACATCTTGGTGGATTAAAGCAGGGGCGGGGTGGAGTGGGGGGAGGAGTCATGTTGATGAATACCAGCATTCTGTTCTTTCTACTTCCTGGCTGCCCTGAAGCACTCAAGTCTCCCTTACCAAGTTCTTCCTCCATGGTTCTGCCTCAGCAGGGGTCTAAGAGCAATGGGACCATTAACTGAATCCTCTGAATCCATGGACCGAAACAGGTATTTTATCCCTTACTCATAGCCTCAGTTATTCCGTGACAGCGGCATAAAGCTAACAAGAGTACTGTGGGACGGACCAACATTGCACCAGGAGAAGAAACAGCAAGGACTTCAAGTCGAGGGCTGTGCCTGTCCCCTGAAGTCAGAAATGGCAGGAAGCAGGAAAGAGCTAGACACTTGCCATTGCTAGCTTTCCCACTTCATGTGACATTGATGCTTTTGTTATTGACGCAAGTCAGAATTGGCTTTAAATGTCATTATCAGGTATGATAGACCACAGGCGATTGCAGTAGGGTCACTCTGTACAAACCTTTAGCACGTCGTTGTGACCCAGTAGAACAACATGTGTGTCTCTTCCTGCACTGGGGAACTCTACCTCTAGCCAGATGCATTGTGTCTGGCAGCCTAAGGTAAGGGAGTAAAGGTTCTTTTGGCTTACAGCCTCAGAGGGGTTTCAGTCCACTGTGGCAGGAAAATTCTGTCGCTATTTTTAAGATCAGGAATTAGAAAGTGTGACACAAAACTAGAGCCCAAATATACCTAGAGAGGTTTACTTTTAGGGGCTTGACTCTCCTGGCCCTCTTCTACCAGGAAGGCTCCTGAAGGCTGC
This sequence comes from Ondatra zibethicus, assembly GCA_004026605.1. Taxonomy (NCBI): domain Eukaryota; kingdom Metazoa; phylum Chordata; class Mammalia; order Rodentia; family Cricetidae; genus Ondatra; species Ondatra zibethicus. The sequence continues at coordinate 130,687 of PVIU01000067.1, forward strand.
ACGGCCTCTCTCCCAAAACAAAACCAGTAACTGGGGAAGTGTGTTGAAAACATGAGCCCGTGGGAAACATTTCCGATTAAAAACGAAACACATTTCATGTGTCCTTCTCCTTCCTTCTCTGTGTAGAACAATAGGCAGTTGCACCTAGGGAGTTCTTCCTCATCCAATTGGAGGAAGTAATGTACAGAGGGAGGAGGGGCTTAGTGACTTGCTTTGTAAAACACAGAAAAGCTCGAAGCCCCAGCCGCGTGGCAGCAGCTCTACCATCCTTCCGGTTGATCCAGTCTTGGTGGCCATGCTCAGTTCCCCTCTGTCACTTCCTTCAGCCCTGTCTTTCTCCCCTGCCCAAGGTACATGGAACCTTCCACTGACTAGCACATGCAGCAGCTTTACTAGGGATGTGAGCTGTCCGCAGGGGATGTGCTAGGGAAAGAGGGTCACTTGGACATGTCACCAGGGTGCTGAAGAGTAGTCACAGGTGAGTTGACCCACAGACAGCATTCCAGCATTGGGAACTGACTCTGTGGCCCAGCTTTGTGGGTCAGGTCCAGCTGTGCCTCTTCTCATGCCATCCTCATCCCACCCCACTGGCCTGCAGAGATAGCTGGATGATGGAGAGTTTTGTGATTTTGTTGTTTCTTCTTCTTCTTCTTCTTCTTCTTCTTCTTCTTCTTCTTCTTCTTCTTCTTCTTCTTCTTCTTCTTCTTCTTCTTCTTCTTCTTCTTCCTCTTCTTCTTCTTCCTCTTCTTCTTCTTCTTCTTCTTCTTCTTCTTCTTCTTCTTCTTCTTCTTCTTCTCCTCCTCCTCCTCCTCCTCCTCCTCCTCCTCCTTTTTTAATTTATTCTTCTCTCATACAATATATCCTGACAGCAGCTTCTCCTCCCTCTGTCCCTTCCAGACCCCTCCTCCACTCCCTGACTTGTCTCCCCCAGAAAACAGTAGACCTCCCAAAGACATCAACTGAACAAGGAAAAAAAAAACACAATAAGAACAGGCACATTGTTCTTTTTTTTAAAGACTTATTTGCTTTCATTTTATGTGTGTGAGTGTTTTGCATACATGTATCTATATACATTGCATGTGCACAGTACCCACAGAAGCCAGAAGAGTATGTCAAATCCCTTGGAACTCAAGTTACAGGAAGTTGTGAACCATTGTGAGAGGGTTGGAAATGGAATTAACCTCCAGGAGAGCAGCCAGTGCTCTTAACCACTGATCCATCTCTTGAGGCCCTTGTTTACTAATTCTTAATAAGAAGATTGTATTTTAGGAACCTCTCCTTAGGTGTTTCTGTTCATTTAGGCTCAAATACAAAAACCATGTATCTACCCACAAAAAATATGCAGATTTCAAAATTAGTATTACAGCCCAGGGCCAGACTCCCTTTGAAGGCATGGGCACCCCGTGTGGCCAGAGGTGACCATCCTGCAGTGCAGTTTGTCACCGGTGAACTTTCACTGTCTTCACTTTTGTTCTCCCCATGGGTCCTTTGCTGTCAGTCCAGGACACAATGCCTGTGGCTGGGGACAGTATTCCTCAGCAGATGCAAGAGACACAATTCTTGTCACAGGAGGTCCTCGTCGTGTGGGAAGATGAGAAAGAAACTGATGTCTAACCCTTACATCAGAGTAGCTCTTGCACTTGCTGCTGAAGGAGACATCTGTGAGCTATGTGCTCACTGGGGGTTTGGCAGCTTGACACAGCCAAGAGTCATCTAGGGAGACAAAACCACAATTAAGAAAATGCCTCCATCACTTTCCTTGTAGGTATGTTTGTGGGGGCGTTGTTTTTTGATTAATGTTTGGTGTGGCACAGCAAATGTTTGGTGGCACAATCCTCTGTGGGTGGTATCACCCCTGGGCCGGTGGTCCTTGGTACTATAATAAAGTAGATTGACTAGGGCTGTTACACAGAGAAACTTTGTCTTGAAAAACAAAACAAAACAAAAAAATGAAAAAAAGAAAGGAAAAAGAAAAGAAAGTAGGTTGAGCAAGCCATGGAGAGCAAGCCAGTAAGCAGAGTTCCTCCATGGCTTCCGTTCCAGTTCCTGCTTTAATTCCCTCATGATGAACTGTGATCAGGGTGTGTAAGCAAAGTCAACCTTTTCCTCTGCAGTTGCTTGTGGTCAGTGTTCTATCACAACAGCAGAGAAGCAGCTGAGGAGAGCCACCAGTTCTGCTACGGGCAGGAGGCTGTTCAGAAAGGTTGCTCAAATGATCTTTGCGCAGCTACAAGTCCTGTGGCTAAGGGCCTCCCATCAGGTCTTGTTTTACCCAGTCTTTGCTAAGCTCCAGCCTGCCTCACCAGCCCTGCGCAGTCGGCCTCAGCCCTACTGTACATCGAGTAAAAGGAAGATACTAAAAAGTTTTCTCCTGCCCCACTCTCCGCAAACAGTGCCCTATCCCAGCATCCCCTGGTTAGGACTGATGTCATGGAGTAAGTGTCTTCCAAGGCCCATCCCACCTCAGGTGCCTGAACCCTGCCCCTTGCACTGTCTGGAGATCCTTCAGTTATGCCCCCTTGCTTAGTGTTTCTTCCCCTGGAACGTTTCAGTTCACCTGTAAATGCCTTCCCTTCCCGATCTTTCTATACCAGGTTTGATTCTTCTATACCATGAGCAATTTATTATAACAAGGTCACCAGTGTTCTTTGGGTTATTGTTAAGTCCAAAGGATAATTTTCACTTGTTATTTTAGTGGGATTGACTACACCTGAGAGTAAAACACACACACACGTACGTACGTACACACACACACACACACACACACACACACACACACACACACACACACACCACTCTTCTTTCTCTCTCGCCCCTTCCTCCTGGCTTACCTATAAACTTCACCATATTGTCTCAATACATATCCTTCACCCAGCCACTAGACATCAAATTCCTCTGAACTGTCTAAATAAAAACAACAAACAACCCCCTTCCCTCCACAACTCTCACATCAAAGGGAATAAAAATAGTCTGCTCTGGAAGTAAGCATGTATGACCGACCATAGCCTGGGAATATTTAGGTCTCCCCAAATACAATGTATCATGGAAGCAGTTTCATAGAATTTTTATGTGAAGAAAAAGAAGAACAAAGAAAGCTATAAATAGGACAATTAAAAAATTCATTGGTGGAAACATAAGAGGCATGGGTTACAGCGAGATGGGGGAATCTCAATCTCAGTGTTATCTGATAGTGTTCGTAACCCTTCTGTTAGTGGAGAATATGGTGTTGTTATGTTCATACAATCCAAAGGATTTTATCTGCTTATCAACATATCAATTCTGATGCAAGAATTGGACAAAATATTTGTTTGGGGATTAAAGATGGCCCAAACAAATTGTAATTAGGCTATAGCTCCCCAAACTCTCCATGGTCATTGGCATGTTTATCAGCCTATGCAGACAAGGTCTTTCCAGGAATCCTCATCCATAGGACTCATGCTTACATAGCTTTTCCTTTCTACCTCCTCAGCGTCTCAGGTAATTCCGCCAATCCTTGGAAATGTTACCTACTGGTTACTCCCAGCTGTGTATCTTTTGTTTATGCTTCTCTAAGCATCCGGGTTTGACTTTTCACAAGTCGCATTGCCACAATCATGGAAATCCCTATACCCAAAGCTTAATTCAGATCCTTGAATCAGCTCCAGCCAACCTTATGTCATAGGGAGAATTACAAGTTATCGCCAAAGACTTATGACTCATCTGGTAGATGCAAGTTACGCCATCCCTGGGACCACTTATGCGATGGATTTTGATTTCCTTGTTTAGGTTATATACCATACCTTAAGAGGGGGAGATTTGTTATGTAGGAATTACTGAATCCCACAAGGCCTTTAAGAGCAGAGTGATACCCCCAGTCTGTGGGAGAAGAGGAACTCAGAGGGATTCAAACTGAAGGAGGTTCTTTGTTGCCATGGCTGCCTCTACAGAGAAGCTTACCTAAGAGTGGCCTCTAGCACCTGAGCAATAAAAAAAAAATTAAACAATGTGGCCACATTGGGAAGAGGGATTGTGATGTTTAAAATTGTGTTTTAAGATTAAATTGCTGTGCTTAAGATATCTGCAAAACCTGTAAGGCCTATTGGCTCAAGGACAGTTAACATCCAGGAATTCTAGGGGGCCGTTCTTCAGACAAGGCCACAGGCCACATGTTTTTGCTTTTGTAAACAAGCTTGGTTGTCCCAACTGCACAGGATACGCTTGATCACACATAGGCAAGACATACATCAGGATATAGGTTTGCCCCTGATTGGATGAAGGCAGGAAGTACGTAGCCTTGTGTGTTTTGTCTTTTTAAGTTCTTGTCTCATGTACTTCATTCTCTGGGAATCCTGGGTATGTACCTGGCCAGTGCCCATCGTCCTGGCCAGTGTTGAATAAACACTTCTTCAAATTTGGCTCAAAATTTGTGATAATAGTCTCATTCTTAGCCTGATGGGATTAACAGGACAAGGACATCTGTCTTCAGGAGATGTATTAGTCAGAGCTCCCTAGAGAATATATACCAATTATAGAATATATACCAATGCAGATATATAGATATAGATACACATATATGTATAATTTATTAGAGTGGCTTACAGGCTGTGGTCCAACTATTCCAACAATGGCAGTCTCCTGACAGGAAATTTGAGAATTCAATAGTTGTTCAGTCTATGAGGCTGGACGTCTCAGGGGTCTTCAGTATAAGTTGGAACCCCCGAGAAGTAGGCTTTAATATCAGTGAAGAAAAGAGCTTGCCAGTGAGGATGGGGACAGACGGGCAAAGAGCAAGACATGTCTTGTATGTAGGCTGCCACCAGAAAGTGTGGCCCAGATGTAAGGTGAATCTACCCATCTCAAATGATCCAGTCAAGAAAAGTCCCTCATTGCTGTGCTTACCCGCTTGGGGGTTAGTTAATTCTAGATGTAGTCAAGTTGACAACCAAGGTTAGCCATCATGGGGACTTATGGGTAGGTTTAAGTAGAAATCAGGAACTATGTGCAACTAAGCACTCCAGAGGTATGGTCCCTGCTCACCCCAGTCTCAGTTACAACTCTTCCATGAAAGATCATCTGATTTGTTGTCTATTTTTCCCCAGGAGACAGTTCTTCCCCTGACTGTGTCCATTCATTCCTTCATGGCATCAGTCAGCCCTTCTCCCAGCAGGAGACTCCTGGGTAAATACTAATTTCTTGGGGGTCCATTCTTCCAAAAAGAGATACAAGTGTCTCTTTAGATAACACCCATTCCTGCCAGATAGGCTGCTGACATCAGCAGACATCACCATCAACCAGGTTTTTTTTTTTTGTTGTTGTTTTTTGGCCAACCTAATTTTTTCCTTTCTGCTTTATTTTACTTCAGAGTCCAAACCCTTAGCAAGCCTCCCTCTTCTTTTTAAACTTTATTTTGTTTTTATTTATGTGTCTGAGTATGCATCTGGGAGGGGCTCTGCGCATATGAGTGCAGGTGCTCATGGGAGCCAGAAGAGGGCATCAGACCCTTTGGAACCCGAGCCTCAGGAGGTTGAGGGCTTCCCAGTGTAAGTGCTGGGACTCAAACTTATGCCCTCTGTAAGAGCAGTCTGCTTCCCTAACCTCTGAGCCATTTCTCCCACTCCTTCCTCCTTGTTTACTGTATGATTTCATTCTGTCTTTTTACCTTTCTTGTTTCACCTTGCTCTGTTGCTTTGTGTCTCGTGACTCCAACAGTCATGCACCTCCTCGTCTGTCTGTACTGGTCAATTCATTTTCCACTAGCAGCCAGGACACTGTTCTAAAAGCGTACATCAAATCACACTCTCCCTTGCTTGTTTAAAATGCTTCCGCAGCATCTGGCACACAGAAAATAACATCTCTTTCCACCGTGTTCTACCATATTCTCCATAGCCTGGCTTCTGTGTGTTTCTATGAAGTTGTTTCATGGCTTCTTTCCCTTTGCCTGGAAACCCCAGCTACTTCCTTTATAGTACACACAACAATTTGAACTTTAAGTTGTGTGGGTAGGGTGTGAACATGTGGGTGTCCTCTCTACTAGACTGTGCACTGCACAGTGCTGAGGTCATTTCTACTGTATGAACCTTGCAACCATACAAGGAAATCCCTTGCATTGTCTTTGCTGTTGGGCTAACATAGAGGCAAATCCTCTTCTCTAGTCTGTTGATGTCCCATGGTGTGGATATCCGAAACTCTTGAAACACCTTCGTGCAGTATAACCATGGCAGACAGAGAGGAACTGGGAAGGAAGCTGGGAGTCCTCATCCTTTGCTGACCACTTTGCCCATCTATTGGTGTCTGCTAGACTCCTCTCTCCTGTGATGATGGTCTATACAATTACTTTGCTGTGGGAGATGAGCATTGATCTCTCGCGTGCATCCTTGGTGCCCTGTGGGATCATGTTGAGAGGTCTGCTGGAACCAGATTCTTCCCTGTAGGAACCTCAAAGAGAAACAAACATGGGAAGATACCCTCTGTCATAGAGCCAGCAGGGACCCAATTCAGCACCTCCAGCGCTATGAGTCACAGATGTCTACTTTCCCCCTTTAATGGCTAAGTCAGTGTCCTTCTGCCACCAGGAGCCTCTGCAAGTTGCTTGTGGGCAAAGCTTGGCGTGACAATCTGTGAGATGAAAGGCTGTCCTGCTCTGCTGAGGACAGATCTCTCAAGAGCCCTCTGTAGGCTCTCCTGGTCTGTGGAATCTCCGATGAGCAAATGAAAGTCCAGGCTTCCCATGGGCTGGCTGTAGTTTTTTTGGAAAAAAATGCTAGTGTATTCTCTGAGCCTCAGATTCTGTAGCATAATTGGGACTAGCCATTTTCTCCTTTCCCTGACCTTAGAGGCCTGTTACACAGATAGCACGCGATAGAATAGGCAAACTACTTAGCACAGTTTTCCATCTTCCGCAACCGAGAAAGGAATTTAACGCTAGGAAAGGTGATGGGTCTAATGCAGCACAGTCCTCAACCTGTGGGTTGTGAGCCGTCGAACGACCCTTTCGCAGGCGTCTCACAACAGATATCTTGCATATTAGATATTTACATTACGATTCATAACAGCAACAAAATTACAGCTATGAAGTAGCAATGAAATAATTTTATGGTTGGGGGGTCACCACAACATGAAGAATGTATTAAAGGGTCATGGGGTTAGGAAGATTGAGAACCATTGTTCTAACATAATGCCTCTCCACAGGCTCCTGTGTTTGAATACTTGGTGCTCCTGTGGCAATGCTGTTTTAGCATGTATTAGATTCTTTAAGATGTAGGTTTATAACTCACAGACATAGGCCAATGGGGTGAGTCTTGAATGTTATGTCTGCCCAAGCTCTTTCCTTCCTAATCTTTCAAGATGTGAGCAAGCCAGCTGCAACAGTGGACTGGCTCCCCTGAAACTGTAAGACACAGTGAATCTCTCTTGCTTTTAATTGCTCAGTCAGTCCCATAGTTAGCATGACCTGTCAGCTTAAAGCAGATTAGTGTCACTGAGAGGGGAGTCTCCATTGAGGGACTGCCCAGATAAGATGGGTCTGCGGGCTGGGTTGTGGGGATTGTCTTGTTTAGGAATCAATGTAGGAGGCCTGGCTCACTGTGTGGTGCCATTCCATGTGAAGGTGGTCCTGGACCCTGTAAGAACAGCTGAGCATGAGTCAGCAAGAGACTCAGCAAGTGGCATTCATTCCTCTGTGACTTCTGCTCCAAGTTCCTGCTTGACTTCCAGCCTTGACTTCCCTCAATGATGCCAGCTCTCAGCTGAAATAAACCCTTTCCATTCCTAAGTGTGTTTAGGCTTGAGGGTCCTAACACAGTCACAGGATAAGCCTAGAATGGTCGGGAATTTTGACACTGCGGCCAGGAAATGCTGAAGCTCTACAGCTTTACTATTATTATCATTTTTCCTTTTTATTGTTTATTGTTTTTGTCAGTGAATAAATTCTGCCTCAACCCTTCATTTGAGATTTGCCATCAACAATATGTTGTAGGGACAAAAATAGGAACAAAACATTGAAAAAGTCCAAAGGGCTTGGAACACATTTGTGAAAGTATCAGGTTGTATTTTTCCCTGGGCAAGTTCTCATAGCCTCTAGAGGTCACATAGCTCCTCTGGGAGCAGGGAACCCTAGGGGACAGCAGCCTGGGCCTGAGACAGCAAAGGCCTTGTCTTGTCCTGGCCCCTACAGAGCCTAGGGAACCATGTGTCTAGTTGAGGCCCCCTTGGGGGAGAAAAGTAGTAAGGAAAAGGAAACATGTCAAAGTCAGAGTTTCCCAGGCCCTGCAGAGAGCTGTGGCTTTGAAGGTGCTTTGAAGCAAGCCTGTGGGAAATCTCTTCAGGCCAACATGGACTGGAACACGCTCTCCTGGGTGGTTTCTCCTGCATCCACAGAGCTTTCCTACCTGGCGAGACCACATGTATGCAGATCAGAATCCAACCATCCCGAGGAGTGCTCTTGGTTAAGAGTTCACCAGGGGCTGACTGAAGTCTGTTACAGCTCTCGCACCCTGCCTGCAAAGATGCAATGGCAATGCTTGTGACCCAGTTACACACCTGGTCTGTCACAAACAGAATCCATATCTGGTGGCCTTCCCATGGAATCACCCATGTTTCTGGCAGTAATGACATGAGAAGCATGTCAGATATGAGGTGAGGGGACCAACAAGAAGTCTTCCAAGGAGAGAGCTCTATATGATTTAGAAGAAAAATGATGATTGACCTTGTGACTTTGGGGCAAGAGAGCAAGGGATGCCCAGATGGGAAGATGGCTGCTCAGCTGCTCTGAAGAAAGCCAGGAAGGGTGTGTACCTTGCTCCCCCAAACAGACAACACAAATGCATGGATGACAGTAGCCAGGCCCTGTTGGGTGTGATCCCTCACTGTGACTTCCAGTGCTCAGTAAATGGGAGATTAAACTCAAAAGTCTTGGTAGGAGTGGAGTAAAGTTGGAAACCACAGATAAATTCATGTCTCAACTTAGACTTGACTCAGAGGAGACCAGAGGCTGCTGGCTGAGGCCACAAGTCAAAGGCAGCAAAGTCTCTGGGCAGCCACATGAGTCAAGGAGCTGGAAATTTACCTTCTCATGAGCTGTGTAACTGGTGGTAAAGATGTAGATTTTGGTCAAGCGTGGTCAGATCTCAAAGTGGCAGTGTCATCCAAGGGACTGTCAGGATTTGTTAGAATTTGGCCCAATCCCTGGTTCCTGGAGACAGGCTAAATCATTGGGGTTTCCTAAGTGGTAGGTTAGACTGTCTTAGTTCTTTGTGAGTTTCTTGGGTATCACTTGAGTTTGGACTTACAAGAGAGCTCAGGATGTCTGGTCATCAGAAGACTGACTATGGTCTTTGAGTCACCATGCCTTCCAGGGGAGAAAGGGGGGTGCAGTGGGGACTGAATTCAACTACTTGACCAATGATGTAATCATGGTCATGCCTCCAAAATGGCACCTAATGAAAAGTCTGAAGCTGGTTATGGTAGCCCCTGTCTGCAGTCCCAGAACTCAAGAAGAAGAGACTGATGTGGGAGGATTGTGAGTCTAGCCTGCAGGTTGAACAGCAGCCTGAACTTCATAGTAAGATTCTTTTTCACAACCAAACTAAGTTACCAGACAACATCAATGACGGACCCTGGTTGGTGAGCATCCTTAAACGCTAGGGCCTGTCTCAGCCCTCAGCCCGTGCGCACGTTTCTTTGTCTGGTCCTAGTTAGTATGTTTCCTAATAAAATCGTGGTCGAATGCATAGTGATCTCCCAGCTGTCACTGTCATCTAATGAATGAATGAGCCAGAGAGATCATGGGACTTTCCCAGATTAGCGACAAACACGGATGACCCCTGAGCTGGTGACTGGTGTCTCAAATGAGGTCAGTCTTACTTGGAATTGTGCAGTTTATACTTAACTCCACTGGACAGAATCAGAACTGGGTGGCTGCACAACTAAGCAGTAGCAAGAGGTCCCTTTCTTTTTTTTAAAAAAAAAGATTTATTTTATTTTAAATTACATTGATATGTGCATGTATGGGTAAGAGTCTATGCACATGAGTGCAAGTATTTACTGGGGCCAGAAGAGGATGCCAGATTTCATGGAGCTGGAGTTACAGGTGATTGTAAGTTGCCTGATGTGGCTGCTGAGAAGCAAACACGGATCCTTTGCAAAAACAGCAATCTGTTTTTAACCTCTGACCCATTTCTCTAGCTCTCAGAAGTGGTCTTTTCCACTCGATGAGTCCTTCTCTCCTCTTAGACCCCCTTGGTAAACACATACTGCAACCCTGAAAAGAAAAAATAAATCCCTCTTTGGCTCAGGATCAAGTGGAATGTAGTCTTTGCAGCAGTCAAGTTATTTCAAATGCTTGCCACGTTCTGTTCCCAAAGTCAGGGTGGCATGGACTTGTGGCAGTGCTCTTGCTCTGAGGCCGCCTGGCTTCTAGAAAGAGCACATGCAAAGCATCTAACAGCTTCATTTCCACAGTGGCAGGACCAAGAGTTCTGTTTGGGAGGTCCCCGAGACCACAGTCTGGTTCTGAGATGTCTTCAAGATGCTTATGCATACAGGCGTATGTTTTTGACTCCGTATGTTTATTGAAGAGGCCGAGGGAGGTCTGGTGGACATTACGGGGTGGGGAGTGCTCATGTTCAATGGAAGCCACGCCTCGGTCCAGCCGCTATCCCTTCAGCTACATAGCGCCCCTAAAGAGGTAAGCATCAGACAGAGTCCAGATGATAAATCTTTTCCCCAGAGCAATATAATTTCATTGTACTTAAAAAATAATTAAACAAATATGTAAAACATGTTTCCGTTGCATTCATTTACTTCACTTGGCCCAGCGACGTGAGGCTCCTAATTACTTAAATATTTCCTTTTACTATTTTTCAAAACATTTTTCTAAATTGTCAAAAAACATTCTGGAGACAGTTGGGTAGCAAACATAGTGAACATGTGTCTGATTAATTTTTTAAGACAATCAAGATCAAATGGAAAAAGAAAAAGTGATTGGAAAGGTTTCAGTGCGACAGTAAAAAGACAGACATCTCAGCCGGGGGAGCATGGTGAGCCACAAGGACAGAGGATTCATAATCTTTACTGCGATATTTATTGTAACTTGGATGGCAGTCAATGCACTGGCCTGGGGTGTAAATTGTGGGACATAGAGTATGGTCTTAAGGAACTGTGAAGGTGGGGGCATTCTGCCCAGGGTGCTATAGGAAGTAGGATGTCCCCCGGATGCCCACCACCAAGCTTGTATAAAGCACAGGATCACTCGGGACAGTCATTCTTTGTCGCTTGTCATTACAAACAACTCCAGGGCAGTCTGCTGGCTTCCTGACAAGAGGATTCGTCCCTCATCTGCCAGCTGACGGTCGGGCCACCATCCCGAGGCCATCGATGGAGCTGCTCAGTGATGGAAAGCCACTTGTCAGAGGAGGGTTTATGACATTAACTTTCAAGTGCTTCCTCACTGAATTTTATTTTACTTTATTCGATTTATTTTGTTGAGTCTTTTTTTTTAAAAAATAACAACTTATTTTTTAAGTCCCAAATAAACAATTGGAATGAAAGGATGAGGTTTCTCTTTCTAGCAAAACTACTCCTGTCTCTTTGCTTTCTTTTTCTGACATCCAGGGCTTGGCAAATGTCGCAGGGGATGAGAGGTAAGGTCTCCAACTGAGTTTGTCTACCCTCAGGGAAACTGGAAGATGGTTCCAGGCAGGAGTTGACACTGGGGGTCACACCATCTGCCAGCACAAATGGGGCAATCCCTATTTTGCTTATGAGTTTAGGTCACCAAGAACTGTGGAATTCACACTAGGCACCCATCCTGTGTCCCATGCATGATGTCCTCTGAAGGAAGTAACAGAATGCAGGTAATGGCCCTGTCTGTGGCTCTCATATCTTCACCACCTTTTCTTTATTTTATCTTTGTGTGTGTGTGTGTGTGTGTGTGTGTGTGTGTGTGTGTGTGTGTGTAGGCTCATATGTGACACATCATTCATATAGCAGTCAAGCGGTAGCTTTTCTGGAGTGGGTTTTTGCCTTCTACCTTGTTTGGAAGCAGGGTTTTTCATTCCTGCCACTGTGCTGTGTACCCTAGGCCAGGTGACCCACGAGCTTCCACATGATTGTCCTGCGTCCACCTTTCTATGGGAATTCTGGGAGTGTGGCTGCAGCCAGTGTATCTAGTTTTCTAAATGAGTTCTGAGGCTCTGGATTCATGCTGTCAAGCTTGTATAGCAAGTGAGTTTACCAACCAAGACATCCATCTCCCCATGCCCACGAGGATTGTGTTTTTCTGTCATCTGTAAGTCGTTGCTTCCTCTTACCTGGCCCCAATTCCAGGTGAGTGTCTGAGTTTCCCTCATCCTTAAGGCATGCTTATTTTGATGCATTTTACACCTATAATCTGGTGAGGATGTCTTGCCAATCTTTTTGATCAAAGGAGACTGTGATGTATGAAGATTTAATGGCAGGAGTCTAGACCCACCACCCAGAATGCTAGGAGGAAACCTGGTTGCTCTGCCCTGTGTGCTGAATGGCTCCCTCCTCTAGAAAAGGCTCCATTGACTCAGGAGCCACCACACAATGGGCATAGGGTTTAACTGCACTCTCCAACATGGCATCCATCATGTGTCACCCTTGTTAATGAATCTGAGGTCTTCTGAATAATTTAGAGACACTACTTAGGATACTTGTTGCTCCTAACAGTTAATGACAATATCAAGGGAATTAATTAACAGTCAATTATATCAATTTTAGATTTGGACATTGATTTCAATGCTCAAAGGTAAATTTGTGAGTGTGTGTGTGTGTGTTTGTGTGTGTGTGTGTGTGTGTGCTAGTTTCTCCCCCTAAATTTCAGCTTGTCCAAGTCATTTCTAATCAAAATTGTACACGGAATAGGTTCAAATTATTTCTCTTCCCTTTCTCTCTTTCAGCCATCTTCAGATGAGTAAGGATTAAAAGTCTGGGTTAATATTCCATATTTTCAGACAGCTGTGGGCACGCAGTGTTATCATGGTCTCTGTATCTCACTGCTTGGGGGAAAAGGAAAAGGAATTTGAATGTGTGAATAATAAATTTAACCAAAAAGGAAAATTATGGTGGATGTTATTTGCACAAGTGTGTATCTGTTTTATCCTAATCATTCCACGGAAGAGCTTGCAATAGATGGAGAGACAAAGAGAATGATAGGTGCCATGTCCTCTGCTTACTTGTCACGGCCAGAATGGAGGCATTTGTCTGTTCCACAAGCAGGACGAGTTTGCTAACCATTTGCTGAACTTCACACATAAAGGAACTTTTACAACCTTCTCTGATCTTTGATATTACAAAATGGCATCTCACTGAAAACAATCTTTGCTGCGTGATTTGGCAGGAGTCGGCTAGACTGCTTTATGAAAAATGACAGCTACTAGGAAAGTAATTAAAGATGTATTTTGCCCAAAGCAAAAGTATTTTTGGAATCAATACCAAACATCTTTAATTTCTCAGCTCTTTCCACAGCCATTGTTCAAAATGGGATGCATGTGGGGAGTCTTAACTCTAGAGGACAGGAGACAGCAGCCCCTTTCTGGTTTCATTTCTGGGTCTCTACTGGTGGTGTGGGGTGAAGGAACCACCCAACCTCTCACTGGCTAGCTGGCATCTCTTCTGGTTCTTCCAAGAGCTGTTGAAGTCTTTGAAAGTAGTAAGGGTGCCTGGTGGCTGAGTTTGGGGCAATATCTTTCGGTTTGAGTTAGAGACAACGAGAGCCCTTTGCCACAACTTCTCCTGATGGGCAGCATCTTTGGTGGTTGGTGGAGAACCCCAGCAGGTCAGGGTTCGGCTTTGCTTCCAGACTTCCATGGGTGTGATGCTGGATTGCCTGAGGACTCTGAGGCTGCCAGGATGGGCCTCTTTCCTCTCCTTCTCTTTCACCTGCCCGACTCCCATTTCCCTTCCAGCTGCCTCATGGACGCCCCACAAAGTTGTCTTAGGGTGCCTTGCCTCTTGTTGCAGCTCTCAGCATCAGCCCCCTTCCCATGGTTGGTGGCTCACTCTCCCTGAAGGCCATCTCTTTGGACAAGGCCTACAATTTTCTTAACCTATTCACACTCCTATCTTAGACTGGGACTTTGAGTCATCACCCTTGGATGTGGGTGACACAGTCAGCTTAATTGTACGTGCAGCTACGTTTGCCCTTGGGTCTCTCACATCTTTAGCCTAGACTTACCCGAGTTTCAATTTTGACAGACTCTTAAAGTATGAAGACACTAGCTCTGCTCTCCTCTCTCCCACCCTCCTCCCCTGCCTCTCCCCTCATGCGTTCCCTTCCTTGCCTTTTGCCTTTTCTCTTCTGTTTTGCTTTATTTGTTTATTTTTTAATGTGTGTGAGTGTTTTGGCTGCATGTATATCTGTAATACCACATACACGCCTGGTGCCCAAAGAGGCCAGAAAAGGATATGGGATCCCCAGGAACTGGAGTTCCAGACAATTGTGACCCATCATGTGAGTGATGAGAACTGAACCCAGGCCTCTAGAACAGCTAGAGCTCTTAACTTCTGAGCTATCTCTCCAGCTCCTACTTTGGCTTTTTTATGTGTGTGTGTGTGTGTGTGTGTGTGTGTGTGTGTGTGTGTGTGTGTGCCTGTTCATCATGACAGTGAAGGATTCTGAAGAGATCAAATCCCTTGAAACTGGAATAACAGACAGTTGTTAGTTATGAGCTACCATACGGGTCCTGGGTCTGCTGGAAGAGCAGCCAGTGCCCCTAACTTTGGAGCCATATCTCCAGACCCTGCTTTGCTTTTTGACACATTTTACTCCGGTATTGGGCTTGTCTTGGCCTTCTGATTCTTCTGCCTCATCCTTTCAGGTTCTGGAATTACAATTGTATATTGCCACTCTCAGGGTCTCAACTGGGTTTTCCTATGTCCTCCTGTATTAGAACTGTGAGTACCCCTCTATCTTGACCTGATAGAAAGCCGTGGGGTAAACCCTACACAGCCCAGAGGAGATGGCAACTGACAGTTGGGAGCACTTAGACCACTGGGGTGATGAAGCTATTGTTGCTTCGGGCACTGTGATGGATTTATCAGACTCATCTCTGCCATAGTATTTTTGGACTCTCCCAGGCCACAGGGTCTAGGAGACAGCCTGGGCTAGTAGGGTCACTTCAGTAGCCCAGGACATGGGTTCTGCTAACAAGGTCAGAGGTTTCTGCCTTTCCACTGGTGCCCCAGTGTTCCTCCTGGAACTTCAGCAGTTCTCAGCTTGGAAAGGGAAGGACGGCCCCGTTGGCCTTTGCCTCTGCAGCTCTGGGAACAGGCTTTCATCTTCCTGTTTAGTTTTCATTAACATGTCACCTCCCTCTTCCCTCCCCCCCCACAACTATCAAATAAGTGTCATATATACGCTTGTGGTATGTGTAGGCAAATGTCACTTAATGATGGAGATCTTTGTGGAGGAATGGAGTTGCTAGGCCCTTTGGTGATTGAGGGAACAACACAGAATGTTCCCCTGGAAGCTAACATGGAGATGACATCATAAGGTAAAATAGCCCACGGGACCATCCTTATATATGCAGTGCAGAGGCAGCATTATATGGTTCATGACTGTGTGAGAGGAGAGAGAGAACCGCATGTACACGCATTTACTGTTGCTTCTTTGTTGTTAAAACCACTTCTGCAGAGCAAATAATACCTTGTGTCTTTGCAGTAAAGTGTGTCGACATTTCTCAAAGTCACATGGACAGCTGTGTCGAGGACAGGCCCGATTTTCACTATCTCGGTGCTGTGGATTTTCCTTGCTTCGGATCTTAACAAGGCATTAATTTTCCTCTCATTGATATGCACAGTCAGACATAGTTAATCTTTGGGACACTTGCTGGTCAGATGCCTGGGATAAGCCTGGATTAAGGGAATTCTGATTGCCCATCTTCCCAAAGTGCCAAACGGCTCAGGAATCCAGAAGGGTGGGCTCGAAATCAGCAGAGCTGCCAATGGACACCACCCATGACGATGTTGGCGGTGTCCCAAGGAGACTTTGATCCCTGGCTGTGCTGAGAATGGCAGTATGGAGCAGTTCTTGAGAAGATGGAGCCCCATATACTACGGGTGGAATCTGAACTCAACTTTACTGGGGTCCTTTCCTTGTGGTTGTAGTTTTATAAAAAGGTGCCACGTGCATGAAGCAGTTGCTGCCCTTTCTGCGTGTGACAGTTATTGCTCTGATGGGAGTTCCAGCTCTGGGCTAGTCCAGAAGGCGATGGAGTTAAAGGAATCATGGCTTGCCAGACAATAGCTAGTCTTCCTCACTGGAACGTGAGCTTCAAGAAATAGTATCTTAAATGTGTCAATGAGTGTCTTCTACTTTGTGAGGGCAGCTCTGAAACAGACTGCGTGCCTTCCTTCAAGACTTCCTTTATCTTTGGGCCTCCCTCAGTGTGCCAGCCCCTGGGTGGCCTGAGAAGAACTTGTGAATGCTGCATCTTTCCTTCTCTCAGTTGGTGTTCTGTGTGGGGTAGGGTGGGTGAGCTGAGCTCCTCCACCATCTGATGTCTTAATGAAATTGCAGGAGACTCTGCTTCAATCCTGTTCTCCCAAAGATACCCCCTCCCATCCAAAATGACCCCACCTTTGCTCACATGCACCATCGGCATCAGCATCAGTATCAACATTGGTAAAACTGCCTGGGTTTGAGTGGGGTATGGTGGTTCTTAACTTCGACTCTAAGGTCAGACCAGAGAGATTAGGTAAAAAGATGCTCCCATAGCTGCTAGTCAAGTGGAGACTGGTCCAGGTCTGTTGGAGAAAGACGTGGAAATAGAGACCAAAAATAAGGACTGGGGCAACGGCATAGCCAGTCAAGTGTTTGCTCTGCAGGAGGATGAGAGTTAGTTCATTACTAGAACCCTGAAGTTAACATCATCAGAAAATCTGGGATTAGTGGTGCATGCTTGTAACCCCAGCTCTGAAGAGGTGACGATACCTGGATCATAAGGATCACTAGCCAGCCAACCCTGCTCAATCAGTGATCTTCAAGCCAGAAAAATACTGTCAAAAAACAAACAAACAAACAAAAAAACAAGGTGGTGGTACTTAGGGAAGACCCTACAGACAGAGAGACTTCTGACTATGACATACTACCATCTACACATGTGCACCAGCATAGATACAAATACATACATATATACATACATATATATATGGCGCCGGGGGTCGGGGGAGATACATAGATACATAGATAAAGAGAAAACATACTACAGTGGCACAGGTTTACACTTATAGGTTTACACTCCCAACACGGGATGGGGGTGGCGTGCAGGAGCGGTGGTTGCAAATTTGAGGCCAGTCTGAGGCTACATAGAGTCATAGAATCCTCTTTCTTCTGCTGAACTCTGGCTCTCCTTTCCTTCCCTCTTCTCTCCTACTACTCTCCTCCCCTTTCCCCTTCCCTCGCCTCTTTTCTTTTTTCCTCTGCTTCTCTTTCCTTTCCTCTGCTCCCTCTTCTATCTCTCCCTCCCTCCTTCTCTTCTTCTTCTTCTTCTTCTTCTTCTTCTTCCTCTTCTCCTCTCTCTCTCTCTCTCTCTCTCTCTCTCTCTCTCTCTCTCTCTCTCTTTCCATCAGAGTGAGCTTTTGCCATCTCTATGCTTCCTTAGGCATATCAAAGTAGATCTGAGAATTTTTATTCTAATGAATTTGAAATGGTGAAGAGCTGACTAGAGTTTTTATTCCCATGAATGCAGGAACTAATACAGCAATAGCCAAATAACCCTGGAAGCAGCTTTGCTAGAGAAGAGCAGGCACCGTGGAAAGAATAAGTGTGTATGCAGTCCAAGGCCAAGGCATCAGCTGTGTGCTGAGTGAGGCTGTGTGCCGTGCTACATTTGCTTGATGGTTTATTTAAAATAAACGAAAGGCAAAGAATGGACTGTAGTTTCTAGACGTACATATCTGTTTGTATCTTTGGGGATGACTTTAGGATGTCCTGGCGGGCAAGCAGCGAGGCCAGCCCATCAGACCCACAGTAAAGTGGGAAGGAAGAAGGAACAGAGGACCTTGCCAGTTTTTGCAAGAAGAAGAAAATATTGGGATTTTAACATTCTGAAAGAAAAAAAAGGCTCCAACCCATCTCCAGATTCTCTTCCCATACAATTCGTTGTGCTGTCCCTCAGAGGATTACAGCTATGAGACACCATTTGTGCAGCCTCAGCTCTGAATGAATGGCTTTGCTGTGGAAATGAAAGAGTCAAATCCCTCCTTTGTCCTCCAGGGCAAATAGTAAAACAGCCAAGGGTACAGGGAGCAGAGAACCCCAGGCAGGTACTGTGGTGGAAGGGGAAGGATGCATCCTGCAGCCCAGGTCTCCAGGCCCAGACTCGCCTTAAGGGACATCTGGGGACGCCCTTAGTGCTCTTTCTTGAGCACTTCCACTTTTAAAACAAGGTCCTTGTGTTCATTACTTTTCAATTGCTGTGACAAAATGCCACAACCAAGGCAACTTATTCTAAACAGAGTTTCACTGGGCTTACAGTTTCCAAGGGTTACAGTCCGTGAGAGTGGAGCAAAGGTGTGGCAACAGGAACAGCTGAGCTCCTGTCCTGATCCACAAGCAGGAAGCAGAGAGACACAACGGGAATGACTCACGCCTTTTGAAACCTCAAAGCCAACACCAGTGGCACATCTCCAACAAGGCCAATCTCAAACAGCTCCACCAGCTAGGGACTAAGTATTCACACATAGGAGCCTAGGAGGCCAGTCTCATTCAAACCACCACAGCTCCTTCATGCTTCTGAGGTCCAGAGAAGGAAATGGTGTGTTCTTAATAAGGGTCAGAGGAGTCTTAGGGGAGTTTCCCAAGGTGTAAGGAGGTACTGGAGAATCTGAACTTTTAGGCAAGCATTTTTTTTTAAAAAAAAAAACAAGCTGACATAATTGATAGACTCCTATAACAACCTGGAATGTATCATTTCTCCTGTGGCTAGGGTAGACGCCATGTCCAGTAGCCAGTGGTTCTGCCTTCAACAAAGAACTGTGCATGTCAGGGAGTGCTAGACGTTCTTGAACACAAGGAAGCCCTCTTTCTTGGAGCAAAGGCCTTGGGTCTTCAGCTAGAGCTGGATTGTGGTCCTTTCTGTTGATTCACAGAGGTGATGAGGGACATCTGATGCCAGAAAGTCCACCTTGCAGAGTGGCTGACACTATCTGACAAGAGCATGGACATTTCATCTGAACACTCTAAATGTCAATCTCTGAGCTTCATTTTGCAGAGTTGAAGGGGGTGATGGGAGATGGCCCATGCAAGGAAGGGGCCTAGTGCTCACAAGACGTTTCATGTGCAATCCTTGGGCAAAACAGCCCCGTGCTTTGCCCAGGATGAATAAACACCACGTTCTTCAGTGTCACCGTTCCTCTGCCTTCCAACCACGGAAGCCAGCTACTTGCTCTCTGCCTCATTTTCTCCTCCTAATGAGAGGAAATCTAATGCCAGCTCTAGGCTGGATGTAGAGTGGTCCTCTGATGTGGGGGGGGGAGAGACTGTGTAGGAGGAGGCCGGCTCCTGCCGTCCTCACCTTGCCTGCCATCGCTGCTGGTGTTGAACGAAGGTCCTTCAGCTTGGGGGGATGCCATACCTCAGAGAGATGGCCTCACTGTTGCCCCCACCTGCACCCTTAGCTGACTTCTTAATGCCATGAAGCAGAGGCTGGGACTTTCCTCTCGGCCATGCAGAGAAACCTTGGGTGTCTGACCTCAACTCCACTAACATTCAGCCACTCTCTCTCCAATTGTTTCATCAGCGCTGGGACTGTCAGCTCAGACCTGACAAGTGACAAGTCTCAGGCTCATGCTGACTAGATAATCAAAGTCTTGTCAGGGCTGTCAATACCCTGCAGATGGAGAGGACAAAGGAAGGGTTTCCACAGAATCCACTGCTGCACACAGCCTGCCAAAGCCGCTTACTCCGATCACCTGTTTGTTCCTAAATGCCTTTTGGGGCTGAGTCCAAAATGAACTAATATTAAACAGTGAACATGCAAATTTTCTATTTCACACAGTATTATCCAGTCACTTTACACATAAAAAGTACACGTCTATCTTTTGGTCATATCAAATAGTGAAAACCTTGGCAAAAGATTTTTCTGTTAAAATTATATTTTTAATCTATCTAGGTGAGTGTGACAGTTCGTGCCAATCATCCCCTGCACTCGGGGGGCCAAGGCAGGAGAAATGAAAGTTTGAGGCTAGCCTGGGGTACATAGCCTGACTCAAAGCACAAAACAAATAGAAATCTAGACAGGAAAATGCCTACATTGCATCTTGTAGCAACACCAATAAATAAGCCATTGACAGC
Organism: Ondatra zibethicus; assembly: GCA_004026605.1. Lineage (NCBI taxonomy): Eukaryota > Metazoa > Chordata > Mammalia > Rodentia > Cricetidae > Ondatra > Ondatra zibethicus. The sequence continues at coordinate 150,983 of PVIU01000067.1, forward strand.
AACACTAGGTCTAAGCAATAACGCAAGGGCAGCTTTCCCATGCTCACACTTTGGTGTCCCTTCCGAAGAGTACATGCCCATGAGCAGCAGCCCTTGGATGAGAGTGGTAGCCAGTCAACCCATCTATCCACACTGGAGTCTTCACAGAACCCGACCCCACTTGACCAGTCTCTGAGGGAAGAACTTGACCTTCTACTCAGGGCCCTGGGGGACATCAGGGACTGTGCTAGGAGTGGTCTTCTCCTTTCTTCTTTGCACAGCCATGGGCCAGCATCTACTCTTCTCCCTCAAATAAAAGCACAGCTGTCACCATGAAAGGTCTCTTGTCCAGTGACACCAAGACACTAAACTATCTGCCTTCTTTGCCCAAGAGACCTCCATCCCTCTCTTCTTCCACTCCTCTCCTTTTTTTCTCACGTATGTATACACAAAGTCATGTGAATATGTATGCATGGGCATGTGCATACGTGCATGCATGTGTGTGTGCATTTGTATGTATGTGTCGTGTGTCATTGCTTAGTAATGAGATCTCATGGACCCACTGGAAATCTCACTGCCCCGCTGAGGTGAGGTGGCGGGTCTGAGGATGAGCTCTGCAAGCAGAAGCACACTTCCTTCACTCAGATCAATAGCCTACCTTCTCTGCATGCACGTATGCACCTCAGCCTCCTGTGATCTCACCCCTTCTCCCCAACTCTGGTTCTGTGTCTTCAGCCATACCAGTTACCCTGTGGTCTCACACTGTCCACGTCTGGTCAACCAAGACCTTTGAACTTACTGCTGTGGCTGCTGCCCCTCACTAGCTCCTGACTTCTTCTGCAGTCTCCGAGGCTTCCCTGCCTCTCTCAGGCCAGGTTCCCGCCAGCCCTGCTTACATCTAGACCTCCACTGGCCATGTCACCCGTGCCCACTCGCCTCTTCAACCACTGCCTGTCTGGATTTTCTTGATGACAATGACTGCTCTTTTTCCTGTCTTCTGTTTGATTGTTGTCCACCCCCCCCTTCACAGAGACAGGAAAGTGCACATCTGCAGGGACCCCTGTGGCTCACTGTTGTTCTCTATGTTAGGGGGTGCCTGGAGCACGGCAAATGCTGCAGATACCAGAGTAGAAGACGCCAGCTCTTCCTGCTAATCACACAACTTGCATGGAGCTTCTGGCTCCAGGTGGGAGCTGACAGCATCTCACCTTTTGTGAGATTGGGGCAGAGTTTGTCTCATCTCTGGGGACTCCCATCACCTCTCTTGCAGCCTTTCCTGCCTGCTGAGTGGGCATCAGTGCTTAACCCTCTAAGAAAGTGGAACTTCTCAATGTTCCCTGCTGCATCTCCATTCAGTACATCTAGGTGAGGGGCTTTCTGGGGAAGGTCAGGTACCCGTCATCACAAATGGTCATTGACCACTGTGCATCATATCTTGTGTGGTCGCCAATGTGAAGAAGGTTGGTGCCTCCTTCTTGTGTTACATGATTCAGCAAAAGAGATGGGATCGTAACCATAAGAGAAAAAGTATACCGCCGCTCAGGGGTCACAGCAAGGAGGGCTAGCGTGCCTCAGCCTGGAGCATCATGGGAGAATGCTCTGTTGGAAGTGACACCTGACCTGAACTTAGATCCCATGCTGGCTGGTTTCTGTCAACTTGACATAAACCTACACATATCTGGGAAAAGAGAATCTCAATTGAGAAAATGCTTCTGTCGAATTGACCTATTGGCAAGTCTTGATTAATGATTGGTGTGGGGTGGGTACCTCCCCAGGCAGGTGGGCCTGTATTACATAAGAAAGAATGCTGGATGAGCCATGAGCAGCAAGCCAATAAGCAGCACCCCTCCATGGTTCCTGTCTCTAGTCCTGCCACCAGGCCCCTGTTTTGAGTGGCTGCCCTGACGTCTGTCAGCAACAAACTATGATCAGGATGTGCAAGCCAAAGAAACCCTTTTCCCCCAGGTTGCTTTTTTGGTCAGTGTTTTGTTGTTTGTTTGTTTTTTTTCTGTAATCACAGCAACAGAAATCAGACTAAGATAGATGTGAAATGAAAACGAGGCGAAAAAGGTCCCATATCTCCCTCGCCCAGCTGATGACAACCAAACAGGTCTTTGCGAATATAGTGTCTGGTGGCTGATAAACCATGAAGAAACTGCTAAGGGAAAGGACTTGCCATGTGGGGTGTTAGCTCTCATGCGCTCCTACTCCTCCTGACTCACGCAGTGATGTATCCAAGAGCATCTGAGGTCAAGTCTTCCAGTTCAGTGTTTCTCCAGCAACATCCTCACAAGGTCAGCTCTGTGGACCCTTTGCAAGGCCTCACAGAAAACTCCTCTCTTCCCAGTGGTGTTTTCCTGTCTCAGCCATCTCTACAATCCCCGAAGCCAAACTGGACTGGTCTTCTAGAAGCCAGCTGCACCAACAGTGCCCCCCAGCCCTGCTTTTATGGCACTATCTAGGGTAGGAATTCTTGTCGAATTATAGCTCCCCACCCCCAGGTTCCATCAACTCTCAGGCAGCCATATTTAGGAGCGAGTCACGGGGACAGGGGGCGTGCGTGTGTGTGCAAGCCAATATTCCCCTGTCTAATTTATATTTTACATTCCTGTAAAATCATGCTTAGGGTATTTTGGTAATCTCTGCTGAGATTAAGTATAATGCTGTACATTTAATTGATATAAGTGGTTTCAATTCTCCTTAATATGACAAATCTCCAGTGTGAAATATTCTTAGTTAATGATCAACATAAAATAGAGTTCATTTTTAATATGAGTACAAGATTTGAATTAATTTGTAGCTAGAGCAGGGGTTATTAAACTGTGTGTTCACACAGTGTGAAGTTACACATGTGGTCATACATGTGGGGGACACGTGTGGTCATACATGAGGATTGGCACATACATATGTATTTTATATAAAAACATAAAGGGTGTGCTGCTTCTGGCTTGAGCCAAGAGTCCCCACCCTTCCTCCATTCTCTGTCTTGTAAAGGTATCTTTTAGCACATCGTTTATAAAGAGCTGTCCAGGTTCTTCATTTCTGCCGCTTCTTAGCCTTTGGTGCAAAGGAGGCTGCCTGGTGTCCTGGGTTGCTTGGCCTGAGTCCAGGAGCAGGGTGGGTGCCATATCAAAGCTGGACAGATGCTGCACAGGCTATGCCAAGGTCATCTGCTCCTCCCAACTTGGTGTCTGGCATGCAGCAATTACTGGTTTGAAAATTAGCATATTGCTGTGCATTATCAAAGCCATATGATAGCTGACGTCATCCAGAGAGTTCCATGAGAGACTCAGCTTGGAGAAGCTCCTCAGAGCCATGGCTAGGAAGAGGGCCTCCCCGTGCTACCATCCAAAACCAAGGCCATTCCTTGCATGCCCCTACTTCTGATGCGCAGGGGCCTAGGCAAGGGAGTACATTTCCCCAGGACATCTGAGCTAGTAAGCGTTTGTGGGAAGCCAGTGCCAAGGTCTGGGTCTGTCACCCTCGTATCTCAATGAGGACACTGAAAACTGGCCATGGCCTGAACTACTTTGCAGTGACAGAACGACAATCTACTTAAACTGTTAAAAAGAAAGTGGTCTGATTTGCGTGTATGTGTGTGTGTGTGTGTGTGTGTGTGTGTGTGTGTGTGTGTGTGTCAGAGGTGGGCTTTGTGGGTGTCAGAGAGCATTTGAATACTGAATAAATCAAGTGTGGTTTGGAAGTAATGACGTGGAGGAGATAATGGTTCAGTCTGGATCTTTGGTTCCCTTTGCAGCAGAGACACATGGCTAAGGCACCTTCAAGTTCTTTATGATAGGAACCATTTTAAAGAGACCACCACTCTTATATAATTTTGAGTTGGCAGTCACCTCTTTAACAATGATGGGATTGGAATCCCACTAACAATGAGACTCCCTCACCCCCTCCTGGAGACAGGGTAGGGGTGCAGGAGACTGTGCACAGTCAAGTTCACTTTCTATTGGTTTGTGTGACTGCAGAAAGAATCTGTAATCACACAATATGTGCAATATTATTGGCAACACCATGCAATAAAAGGGCCGAATGCTTCAGTTTTCTAGATTTCCTTTTATATTTCAAAATTGCTTTTCTTTCAAATTAGTGCATCTTATACATTTTCTTAAAAGGAATTACTTATAGCTTCGCTTCCCCCACCACCCTTTTGTTGGCTTACCATTCTTTTTAAAATCACCAGCTCACGGGTGCCGCAGCCTTTCAAATGCTTTGCATACGGAATGAAAGCTTGGGTGTATTCTGCTGTAATTTTTAAGAATGGCATAATTTTAATTAGAAATGTATAGATGGATAAAAATAATGCAGCTTCACATTACTAATTAGGTATTTTATTACTCTTGGATTTAAAGAAGAAGTGAGCTGGCTTCTCACAAGTCACTGGGTGCGGGGAGAGGGACTGGAGGCTTCCACCAGGCTCCCCAGGAAAACCCAGGTATTGCAGAACCCACTTGGCCCTGACTGAGGTAGACTGGGTGCTCCATGGTAGAAAAGGCTGGAATGCAGAAGAAAAACACTCCCAGCAAGAAAAAAAATGCAGAGACACCAGCCAAGAACCAGGAAAATGGCCGCTTTGAAATCCAGTATCAAGCAGCAAATACAGCCTTCCATCTTGAGTGTCTCACCCCTCTGCTGAGCATCAGTCTCAGTAATGCCAGCCAAATGGAAGCTTTTTTCTTTTCTTCCTCTTTAGCATTTCCAGATAAATAAACGCATGGCTAACTGTGTGGCACCTGCCGCATGCTTCAAAAGGAGTCCATCTTTTGTGCTTTAATCAGAGATGTCTGCGAGATGGGATGGCTGCTTTTAGGAAGTCAATCATCCTCTGGGTTTCGTTTTGTTCGGGTGAGGCAGACTCCTCCAGGTTGCTGCAGAGGTGCAAAGCCATAGCTCTGTTCCAAGTCTTTGGCTGACTCCCCATCCAGGATGCCTGGCCTGAAGCCAGTGTACCGTGGTGTGGCTGTAGCATTTGGAGGGTGTTTTGGTTGCTGTACTACAAAGCTATGGGCATAGGCTTTATTTCTTCTCTACTCTTGGCCTTTGGAGACAGGGTACTCAGAGAGAGTGCAGTGGATTTGATAAAGCCCATTTTTATCCTTGGAATAGAGTACCTTGTCTAGATGTAGTTCTGTTCTGGTCCCGCAGCTTGTGGTTTATATGATCCAAGCACAGTCTCACCCATAAGAACAGAGGTTACTTCTTACTTGCCAGCATCATCCATTTCTCAGATCCCGGCTACCAACCTAGGACTTCATTAACTCTCTGCACCTGAGATGAGGCATGTTGAAGGAATTATGGGGTTAATGAAGGTATTTCCAGTGTGTGGAATTTCTGCAGAGGAGTGTCTTTCAAGAGAAACAAGGCAACTTTCCCCATTAGAGATGCTTTGAGGCCAGGAACCTCCAGGCTGTCATATTTAATTATGCAGCATACTAATCAACAGAGAACCCAGCAGCATCCTGACTCATAGAAGTTAGCATCTGTTCTCAGCCCTGCTTTTGGAGCAGGGATATTGCCAGAGGCTATAGAGACTGCTTTGCTGGGTATAAAAGATGTTGTAAACAGGCCAAGGAAGTCCTGGTTGGGTTTGAATGAACTATTTCTTTAAATGGAGCTGAAAAAAATAATTGAACTGCATCTAATAAAAACAAGCTCCTCTATTCTTTGAGAAAAATGCAAATGAGCGATGTCTGGTTAGAAATAAAGAAGATACACATTGCTTTGGTTTCTACCATATATAGCAAAATGCATGACTCCAGTCTGGCTCAGGTGGTAGGTTTGGTTTTTTTTTTTTTTTTTTTTTTTTTTGGTTTTCTTTTGGTTTTTTGAGACAGGGTTTCTCTGGAGCCTGTCCTGGAACTAACTCTTGTAGATCAGGCTGGTCTCAAACTCACAGAGATCTGCCTGCCTCTGCCTGCCTCTGCCTCCCGAGTGCTGGGATTAAAGGGGTGCACCACCACCACCTGGCCTCAGGTGGTAATTTTTAAAAGATCTTTTTCTTTTTTGAGATTATGCAGGCAGATGAAACATATTTCTTAGGAAACATAGGCTTTAACCTATCTTGTCAACATTTTTTAAAATTTGTGTTATGTGTATTTGTTTGACCTGCAAGTAGGTCTGTGCATCATGTGTGTGTGTGGTGACCAGAGAGGATTGAAGAGGGAATAAGATTCTCTGTAACTGGAGTTAGACAGTTCTGGGCTGCCATATGGGTTCTGGAAATTGAACCCTAGTCCTCTGGGAGAGCAGTCGGTGCTCTTAACCACTGAGCCATTTATTCAGCCCTTGCAGCCATTGTTCTTAACTTTACCTCCTTGAATTAACCAGGAACATAGTACTCAGAGCATGTCAGACACCTATTACTTTCTGCTGGTATGACAGCTAACCTGCATTCAGCACTACTGCCGCCAAGAGTACACTAACTCCCTTGCCATTTTCTCTAATGTTGGCTTGCTATTTTGGCCAATAGGCCAATAAAAAGGAATATTTATTGAATGCCTTAGTTGCATCAGGGCCCAGGGTGAAGAGCAGGGCTTGGAAACAGGACAAGGAAGTGCTGGTTCCTGGATCACAGGTGCCTTCAGGGAAATTGCAACATGACAAAAAGCCAAGGGATTTCAAGGCCTCTTAGATAAAACTGCCCAGGGAAAGAGAAAACCATCTGTAAGAGTTCAGAAGAGACTAGAATGTGTATGGCTTTAGAAATGGGATTTAGGGCCAGATGGAATGTAGCAAGGTGAGAAGGAGGCACACCCCATTTCCAAGGCTGGTTACTTTCTATCCACAGGCTCCCAAGAAGAAACTCATGGACGGTTATCCCTGGGATATATTTCTTAACCTTTCTGTAATAATCAAAATTCAGCTATGATGATTATGTCTTGTGACATGGTCAGATTTCTTATTCCTATTAAAATAAATGTATTTGGATACATGAAGATGAGATCCCACACCTTAAGGATTCTGGCCAATGAGAAGGATTTGGTTTGGACATTTCTGGCTGCTTATTTTGTACAGAAGGGGACACTTCAGCCAAGGTCATATCAGGTCTCCATGCTTTGTGCTCTGAAGATTACAGTGCTGGAGAACAGCCCTGGTCCTTCCAACTAGCGCTGAGAGGAGAAGAATTTGAGGAAGTCTGGCCTCCTGGTTCTATCTAGTTTGAGTCCACGTGACGGATGGCTGAGCATGCATGAAAAATACAATGTGATAACTCCTCTGCTTCTTACCCAACCAGCGGCTTCCTGGTCTTTTCAGATGCTCTTGCAAGAGGAGTGCTAGGGGTGAGCTCTCCCTAGACTTCAGAGAGTTCCATGCTGCCAATCAGTTTGCTTTGCCATTTCAAACCTTGTTTAATAAAGTCCATTCTTTCTTACCACATTCCAGGCACATGGCATAAGTCTTGCATGCTCATGTTTCACAAAGGCCTCCTGTTTGCATAGATGGCAGGAAGGTCACCTGCCTTTAATGTGCTTCTGTTTTCAGCCCCGAAGAAGGTTCAAAGTCAGGCCAAGAGCACAAAAACTCACTTCTAGATAAAAAATCTCAAGACAAATGCTTATGCATCACCTTCAGAACTCTGTGTACTTGGCTTCTCTATGCTCTTCATCACCCCAATCAACCAGGCAGTCAACAGATTTAAAAAGTGATCAGCAAGTGACTTTCAAGCTTTCATTAGTACACACTAGTTTATCTTTTACTGTTTGTCCCCAAGGAGCAAAGCCAGAACCCTTCTAGAACAAACTATTGCCCTCTGAGCCTTTCGGTGCCATCTCTGAGTTCTTTCATACTCTGCACATGTCAGTTTGGGGAGATGGGTATTGGGACCTTAGAGATTACCCACCACCATGACTTCCAGGAAATCCCATCCCATCGACTGTAAAATAACAAATAAATGGTGTCTCAGTGATAGCCATGCCACCAACGGTGCACTGCTCATTACCCATGTACTACTTTCTTTCCCCACACATCCTGCTTCTCCTGTCGCTATAGGCTTCAACTGGTGGCTCTTAGTCATCCTCATCACTCTGATTTCCCCCTGGATCATAGTTGAATCTGACACTCTATATGGATACTCAGCCTGATACATGAATCTTTCTATTCTTCCACACTTTATGGTAGAGCAGCCAATTTTTCCTCACTTTTTGTGGTGCACCAATGCTTCCAAACATACTTCCTGTGTCTACAGCTCCAACCTCAACATCTTCTACTCCTAAGCAACACGACCCACCCTGCCTGCATTGTGATGGGCCTCAGATGTGTCTTTTCCCCCATCCCCGCTCTCTAGTCATGTCACAGCCCTCTGGTCATCTCGTACGCTTTCCTTCTGTCTCAGTTCTTGGGTTCCTCATTGGATTGCCTTCAAACTTTCAGCTCTTTATTTTATCTATTTGTAAAATGTTTGATTTCACAAGAACACAATGTGGAGTAGAGTAAGCACAGCTGAATGCTGCTACAGATATTTTTTTTTAATGAGATGGTGTAATTAATAAAGGCTGTGTGACAAGTGCCATGTAGCTGGGCCTTCATCTCTGCACACTACCCTATTATATTAGAATAGTCAAGGTTAGTTATCACCATATCACAAAAGTCATTCTTGTTGAGAGGTCAGTAGTCTTTTGAGTCAACTGCCATGGGGTGCTAGCCAAGCCCTTCATTACCTCTCCCAGAAGGAAATTTTGCCATTCTATAGCAGAGCTGTTTCCCTGCTCTCTACCACAAAGTCCTGGAAAAGGATGATGTTCTCCTTTATACCCAAGCAAAATATTTCCGATTAAGAGATAGGATGAAAGAGAGACACAGCTACTTTATTGATGGGAATCATTCCTGACATTTTCTCCAACAGGGAGATTATTCCTTATTCTCCCCTGCTGGGCTGATGGGGGAAGTGAAGTCTTGTCCCTGTCTGAATTTATATGCGGCCAAGTGACTTTACACATTAAAACATTACAAATCCTCTCAGATCTGCTTGCCTAGTGCCAGGATCCTCATGGAGACAGACACAGAGACAAAGTGTCCATCAGCCAGGGTCCTCAATGAAGACCAGCAACAACTCCAACATTGCTAGAGATAGGGGGTAAGAGCAAGACACATAATTTCTGCTGTTTTCCACTATTTCAGTTGTTTATATTCATTTTGCTTCTTGTGGTGGTCTGGGTGACACTGTCTCCCACTTTTGTAGGTGGTCTCCAGTGGGTGGTGTTGTTTGGAGAGGAGCAAGAGGTGTGGCCTTGTTGGGGGAGGTATGTCACTGGAGGACTCAAGCTTGCTTTCTTCCTATTTGGTGCTTGTGGCGCATCCCCAGCTACTTCTCCCAGCATCCTGTTCCTGATGCCTCTTACCTCTATGCTCCAACATAGATTCCAACTCTTTGGAACCATAAGCCCAAATAATCTGTTTGTTCTATAAGTTGCCTTAGACATGGTGTTTTATCACAGAGCTGATAGAGTGCTATAGTATAACTTTGCCTAAGGTGACAGAAGTAAACTCCTAGTGAGTGTCACAGGGCCATTTCCTGCCAACCATATTCTTCCTGTTTCTGGAAGTTATTAGTGCTCTCTGCTACCCACTCCTCCTGTGGGGTGCTCCCCTTTTACAAGGCTTGTCTCAAGCCTAAGCTGTTGGTCATTTCAGGCTCTGCATCCCTCTGTATCCATGAAGACAATGGTCTTTGAAGAAGGTAGGCATGGATCAGACGAGAGAAGAAATCAAAGACTCTTCACATCATAATGGTTATACCCAGTCCTGAAGGTGAGCCCCTAGGGCAGCCGCTCACAGGGTCTTCATTGGCTCTCTTCATCAGCGAGTTGACAGCAGGCTTGGAGAATGGATGGGGTTCTAGCTGGGAGCTCCACGCAGACATCTCCTTCACCGGCATTCCGGGGAAGTCCTTGTCAGCTTTGGTCTTCTTTGCCCATCCTCCCTGGGAGGTTGTTAGCCTTGGTAAACACTCCCTGTCTCCACTGTTCATTCTCTCTACTTCCAGGTGCAGTTCCTTTGCAAGGTAAATAACTATAAATATTAAAACATGTCAATAGCTTTATTAATAAATGACTTCTGCCTGTCTGAGAGATGGTGCTCTGTGTGCCTTGGGTGGGCTGGAAGCCCACATGTTTCGAATAGCTTGCCAATTATTAACAATTCTCCTCACAAAAGCATTTGCAGAAATCTCCTGGTGGTGCATGATGTTTCTTATTTCTAGTCAGCTGGGTGTGATTGTCAGATTGTTTTCCTCAAACTTCACTCCCATCATTTGAAAGGAATTGTTTTATCACATTTCTCCAAGAAAACACAATCATGATTCTTAAAACTAAGTCAATTATCTAGATTGTGCGTTCTGGGAGGAATAAAAAAAAATCTAACTCAGGTTTGATTCCGTCCTGTATAGCTTTAAATCTCATTTCAGAATAAGGGCTCCTGGGATAGAGCTTACACCGTGGAAATCGAGGTTCTGCTGTCTTCCTTTCCAGGGAGTTCACTCAACAGGTGAGCCCATCCTATGCCCCCTGACCTGTGCTGAGACAGGGAGTGCTTATTTAAGCTAACAGCCTCCCCTGGAGGGTGGGCATCACGGAACACAGCACAGCAATCACAGAGACCTGACCCGAGCTGCCTGGCCACTGTTCTGGGACCACAACCCCACTTTTGGAAAAAAGGAAACTGAAAACTATTCATTGGACAAAATAATGTGTTTACTAGCTATCCTCAGACTTATTTGTATTATTGTGTCTTGCTCATATTCACCTGCCCACTGAGAGAGAGGGAGAGATGCTAAATTTAAGTCCAACTTATAAAAGAACACACACAGTGTTTGCCTTTCCCCACTTCTCTCTTTTCCTCCCCTCTCTCCTGTTTTAGGCCTTGTTGTGACATGAATGAGGATGGCCCCACACACTCATATGTTTGGTCACTGGCTCTCCCATTGGTGGAACTGTTTGGGAAGGATTGGGAAGGATGGTCTTATTGGAGGAGCTGTGTCACTGGGGCAGGCTTTGAGGTTTCAAAAGAGCACACCATTTCCAGTTAGCGCACACTCTCTCTCTGCCTCCTGCTTTTGGATCAGATGTAAGCTCTCAGCTACTGCTCCAGCATTATGCCTGCCTGCCTGCCTGCTATGCTCCCTGCTGTGATGGTCATGGGCTCTAACCCTCTGGAACCGAGAGCCCCGTGTTAGATGCTTCTTCTCTTAGTTGTCTTAGCCCTGGCATCTTAGCACAGCAGCAGAAATGTAACCAGGGCCGATCCCTTCCTCTCCTCACTTAGTTCTCTGTTTATTTTCACAGCGTACAAGGCTTACATACATGTTATGCCACTTACATACACACCACATACAAATACACCATCCAGACTCTGCATTTGAGAGGAAATACGTGATGTCTGTCCTTCTGCATCTGGCTTTGCCTGGCAGGATGACCACCAGTGTCGTTCATTTCACTTCAGAGTACAAGAATCACAAGGGAGAGGAGAAGAAACACGATATAAGCGTAGACAACATGCTTTCAGATTGTGTAAGTCTGCACACAAATGGGCGGAAAATTGAAGCGGCAGCAGGAGGGGATGGAGTGTAGGAGAATGTCCCCCTCCCTCCCTGTCCCCACTCGCTGTCTCCTTCCCCACATCCTTACTTCTTACTCTGTCTTCCGGCTAGGAGAGGCTACATTTTGTGTGCCACTGGTTGGTCAAGCCATGGCTTCTTTGTCCCTTTTTCTGGTTTTCAAATTGGGATGGTGAGAGCTGCTGGCACACAGTAGGTACTGAATAAGTATTGGCGTGTTCTAAACAGTGCTGCATGCCTCTCTCATGGGGTTACATGCTGTTAGAAGAGTGTGGGACACAGTATGTGTCAGTTGTTGCCAAAGACTCCCATTGGAGGGCAACAGCTCTGCCGCTGTATGCCTCCTCTCCTCTCAGCTTTGCTTTACTTTGACACATGAACTAAAGGCAACAAGGACCTGGAGACTCTAGTAAGTGCTCTCTCTCTCTCTCTCTCTCTCTCTCTCTCTCTCTTTCTCCCCCGCTCTCTCCCTCTTTCTCTCTCTCCCTCACTAGGTTCAATTGTGCATGTATACCCCAGGCCCCACTTCACCTTTCACTTTGAGATAGGGTCTCTCTAAGTTGTCCAGACTGGCTTTGAACCCTTATGCGGTTTAAACAGGCCTTGAACTCAAGCTTGTGATCCACCTGCCTCAGCCTGTGGGGTACATGGGATTGTAATCGACCTGTGTCAGGAGCTCTGGCTAGAGAAGTGTTTCCCCAGCGGACCCTGAACTTCGCAGCATCCACAGTGGGTGTTTCCTGAGGAATGGATTCCCTTCTAGGGAAGGAAGGGTGCCTCAGAGCTTCTCATTGTACGGCGACCTTGGGGCACTATGGCCTAGGAGCCTGCTGCGGGGAGGCTGGACCACCTTCTGGGGAGAAATGGCTACTTCAGTTGTAGGTGTGGCAGAAACAGAATTACGTGCCTCGTGCCAGCTCTGACCATGGCTCTCAGGCTATAGCTGCTTAAACATAAATTGTCTTTAAACAACCAGGACCCTGCCTGGTTCTTGTCGCCATCTTTGGACAAATTTGTACAACCCGTTCATTCTATGATCTTTCTTTTTAAAAACATTGTGAGCCTTGATAGTTCTCCTAAAGGGGGCTGGGGACCTTTTCGCCATCCATCACAAAATAATGCAACATTCTGTCCATTTATTACAGTCCACATTATCACCCTACTATTAACTACAAAAAAACCTTTCATTTCTCTAAAGTTTTCCTTTATCTTTACCAAACAGATACCCAAAATGACTGGGAATTTAATGCCTTAAACTTTAAGGCTGGTTTGTAAACACAGCCTCTGGTGGCGGCTATTGATCTTTCGCGATTTTAATGCATTTTTACTGACCGACATGTCCTGTTGTAAAGAATATTGCCTAAATTAGTTATCTGATTGGTTCTTTTGATTAATGATGGGCCTGTGCTTCATTACACATGACAACATGATCAGAATAATCACCGTGGCTCTACAAGCCAGGCCCGGCATTTTTTTTATTCCTTCATTTTTAAAGTTCATTTATAAAATTATTTAACGTATACGTCCTAAGTTGTAATTTATTTACATGACACCTTTTTCGATGGGAACTGTTGTACTGTGTCACAAATGGCTAAGAAAACAAGGTAAACCAGATGTACAGATCAATGTCTCTTGGCTCAAGGGGAAAAAAACCATAATCAAGATTCAAGAGCTGACCTTGTACCAAAGTCCAACTTGTCACACAACAAACACTGAAAGACCTAACAAATCAGCAGGCACAGCAGGCCGCTTTCAGGCGGGTGCAGCCTCTTCCCTCTGTCACCTGGAACTTTGAGCTTTTAGACCTTGCCACTTCGTTTCTTCTGTGCATAGAACAGGGCAGTGTACTTTATCTCTGGGTCTGCTCGACAGCCTGTGTTGAGCTGAGCAGGCTCCTTGTTCCCATACTAATTCTGCAGTGAAAAATTCTAAATCTGATTGGGGATCAAATCCGATTTGGAAAACAGTAGTTTTGTTTTGTTTTGTTTTTTCCTTCTGAAAACAATGGCTTGTATTAATTCTTGGGAGATGGAAAAAAAATCCCCATTTAATCTACGAAACTGTTGGTGATATCATGCCTCAGGCCATCAGCTTTAATCAGGGGTTGACTTGATAGAACATTGGCTGGATCATCGATGGTATGTCATAGGCAAGTCAGGCATGCTTGGGATGCTTAAAAAGATGGCGTGATGGCAAATCTAGATTTTGACATGACTAGATTGATGAGTATGTAGGACAGTAAGACACCTCTAGGTGTGTCTCTGTCGTGTGTGGAATCTGCACCATCCCCAACAGGCTCATCTTTGGAGCAGCTGCTCCTCAGCTGGAGCAGTGTCGTCTTTAGGAGACCTTTCCCACCATGGCAGATGACGCTGGAGACTTTCTGACATTGTGAGCCACAGTGACACTCTTCCTTCTGTGAGCTGCTCTAGTTGTGTATCTTGCTCACAACATCATAAAGCATGGTGTATCCTCCTTCAGTGTGTTTCCAGGGAGACGTAAAGGAGAAGGACCCTCAGGGAATGTGGGTGGTGCCATACATCCCCTAAACTGAGGACCTGGAAAATGGGGGGAACCAAGAACTCAGGCACTCCCTTTCTTTGCTTCCTGGATGCCACGATGTGAGATGCCCTACCACACCTGGATAGACCAAAACCTCTGAAGCCATGAACCAAAATAAGCCCACCCATCCTTCAGGCCTTGGTTAAAGAGATGAGAGCCGCCTCCCAACATGCCCCCCCCAGGTATTTTGAATCCTCTAAGAAGCACGGTTGCTTTCTTGCATGTTTCTGAATTCCTACCACTTTCCAAATGTTTAGGGTTGAGGTTGGTGTGAGTTTTGGGAAACCAGCGATGGGTCCCGAGAGTCAACCGTGAAACTCCAAGTCCAACTCTATTGTAGTCTTTACTGGGAGACTTCCTTGCTCTGAATCAAAAGGGACAAACAGGCAAAGTTTCTAAGTATCCCTCCCCAAGAATCTACTACATGGTCATAAACCAGACAAGCTTGTCTGTGTTCTTATTCTTCCTCAGATATGGCTGCTTCTGTGTCCTCTATCCTTGCCTACCCTTCTGTTGTTGTTTCTCTTGAATTCCTTCCATTTCTTCTAGAAGAGGCCCACCACCCCTCTCTGGTTCCTTTCTGTCCCCCATAGCTTTCTTTAGCATTCATTTGGTTGGACCTACTATTTGTGCCCTGTGGGTTTCATGTCAATGAATGGTTCAAACTATGACTTGCAAGTCAGTGTCTGACCCTGCTGCGATGTCTGAATGATGCCACAAATGAGTAAGTAGAGCCTCTCTTCACTTCTCTCATCCTGAACAAGCCTGTTTACGGTGACACTGACAGATGCCAGCACTGGCCACTACGCAAGGTGGTCATTGGCCAGGTTGTTGTTGAGTTGAGCAAAGTGTGTGCCAGAAGCCCAGATGTTTGCAGTGCACCAGGAAGGTTACACTGGAGAGAGTCTTCTGGGGTGGCGGTCACGTACCTTTCTGCAAACAGGCCCCTGTAGATGTCTCTGCTTTCTCAGCCCCCCGAGAGACATGTTGGACTCCCCCCTCCCCCCATACAGGAAGTTCCTTTCTCATTTGGTAGCATCAGAGCTCCTCCCCTGCTTCTTCCTCTGATCCTCATCAATTCCTGGCACCTTGTAGTACGGAGGAGAGGGCTGCGTTTCCGGCACCCGGTTAGCTTATGTCCAAAATAATTACACAGAAACTGTATTTATTAAAATACTGCCTGGCCCATTAGCTCTAGCCTCTTATTGGCTAACTCTCACATATTTGTTTAACCCATTTCTAATAATCTGTGTGTCACCACGAGTCGTGGCTTACCAAAAAAGATTCAACGTGTCTGACCTGGCAGGCTTCATGTCGGGCGACTCTCCCTGACTCTGCCTTTTCTATCCCAAAATTTCATTCTGTCTCTTCCACCCACCTAAGGACTGCCCTATCAAAAGGCCAAGACAGTCTCTTGATTCAACCAATAAAAACAACAAAAATACAAAATGACCTCCTATACCAGCACCTCCAAACACTATCGTGTTTCAGAGCACAAACAGATTGTAGCATCTCACAGGACATGCGAACAATGTCAGGTCCGGCCTCCTCTGCTCTGCCTGAACTTTAACCTGCATCTGAGCCCAAGAAGCATGTTCTCTAGCAAAAGAGCTTTAAAAGAAAGCAATCAGATTTTGTTTGGTCCTTTCCACCGGACCTTTGGACTTAACTGATGTAAATGATGCCTTCTATCATCTACATAATGGTTTGCTCTTGGCAGCTGAGACTAAAGAGTCCCCCGGATGTCAGTTCTCCCTAGACAGTCATTCGTACAACTGAGACAGGAACTGCACATTGGTGAGCAGCCTGTGCCAGCACCTATGGCTCTGGGAGGCTTTCTGGAGTAGACGATAAACAACGGAGTGAGATCAGGCTGCATGTGCAAGTCACATGTTCACGTGAGCAAATGACACCTGGTTCGCCCCACATAATCAATCGGAATATTCACCAAGTTTGTGTTGGAATCGGAAGCAGCTCATACCTTGAGGCTGCCAAGCACATTTTGCAGCTTCGCATTTGGATTAATGCGTGCCTCAGTCGCTTAGCATTTAGAAGCATATTTTCGACTGTAATAAAGTGTGATGAATCTGCTAAAGGGGCTCTCGTTAGAACTGGAGGGAAGGCCAATCTGCAGAGCACCTGGGCGGTGGTGGCACCTACTCTTTCGTCCCCCCCTTTCTTCCCTTCCTTTCTTCCCTTTGAAGGGACGTGGAGATGGGTCTCCCATGGAAAAGCACAGTATTCTAAGCCAGCCTTATTAATTTATCATTGAATGATTTGCCTTCATTCTCAAAACCCTACAAAATGATTTAGTCCCTCCTTGTGATTTACTTGTATCTTAAAACTCCGTACAGTCCCGTTGCGACCGCGGGGATGTAAATGTGTCTTCTACCCCTCAGAACAAGCACGGCTAAAACAAATAAAATCAAAGATGCGTATTCCTTTGCTCCAGCTTCGCAAGGCATAAGTGATGGGAGGAAGGTAGCCGCCGTTCGGCTCTGTTCTATTATTGACAACGGCAGAAGAGAAAAATTAGAGAACAAATCCCCCTTTAAATGAAACGAAGTAAAAAAGCCTCCCTCGCTCAGAGGAAATACTAATTGGAACTACCTTGCTAATGCTAGCGAGTCACAGGAAGGAAACATTAAGTTATTATTTTTAATAATGTTTACAAGTACATCCAGCCATTTCCAGCTGGTGAAAGATGTCAGCCTTGGACAATTGTGGCAGATCTACTTTTCACCAAAGATGCCGCTCGTCGTCTTGCTGATAGCAATCATTAATTTTGTTTTTTAACCCAGTCCTCAAATGAAGACGGATGAGCTGGGGAGTTTTCAATGCAGCCTGCTTATGTTCAGAAAAAATGGCTGTGAAGGAAGAGATCCGTGCCATCTGAGTGGAGGCTGGTGACTATTGGGAGGGAAAATAAGAGCAAACTGAAGATGGGCACTGCTCGTTCTGACCGTGAGAGGGGCGAGCAGGAGGCCCAGCTGTCCTACGTGGGGTCTGAATCAGTCTTGATTGCTTTGGGGTCTTATCAAAATGTGATCGTGGTTAACTGTGCCTGATAATTTCAGCATTACATTTGAATGCTTGCTCCTTATGGATTTTAGCCTTGGAGTCAGAGACCAAAATGTCCTGTGGGGATTTACATCACTTGATGATATCATACCTTTGCTTCAAAAAAGAAAAAAAAAAAGGTCTTTCTGTCCTATGGAACTTCATCAAAACTGTGTTTTAGTCGAATGGCAACTGATCTCACACCCTTCCTTTGATTTTCAATTGGAGTCAAGGGTTTTGATCCGATTTCGTCCGAAGCTGCTTCAAGGAGTTTTCTAGCTTCCTTCATTCGGGAGGCTGTGCAGGGCCTGCCTTACCCGCACACAGAGAACATACGGATTAGATGAGGGTTGACTGGTCTGGAAGAGGAGAAAGGAAGGGGTGGTCAGAGGAGTGACAGACAGCTGTGCGGTCAGAGCTGCACAAGATCTGCTGCCAGAAACGCTAGGAGACCGCAGTCAAAATGGTTCATGTCAACCCGAGCAGGGCTCTGGGCCCCAACCAAGTGCCCACAGCAGAGAGAGAAAAACAATGAATCCTGGGGAGGAGGCAGGGAAGCAGAGAGACTCGAGCATGCCTTAGTCCTGTCTTCTTCTCATTTGTTGGTCCTCAAGCATCAAAGCACAGACAGAGCAGGTGTGAAAACACGTAGCGCCTATGGGGGAACAGTATAGAGCCAAGGTTCCACTAAAGCTGTCATTCCTGAGGAGTATTCTGCTTGTTGGGTAGATATTGTTTTTTTTATAAACCTTGTTCATAAGACCTGTGTTTTGGAATGGAATCTCCCTCAATGGGAAGAGGCTTGTCCTTGGTCATGGCTGGACACACCGCTCAGAGACTGTTGAGTAATGCAGTGGTTGAAGGCAGCAGGACTAGTGGGGAACAAAAGAGCTGCCTAGAAACTTAAAAGTCTGTGTGCTTGGAAGATGAAGGCAGGAGGATCAGGACTTCGAGATTCTTCTTGGTTTCATTGTGAGTTCAAGACTAGTCAAGACGACAAGAGACCATGTCTCAAACAAACGAACAAACAATGTCACAATTAAAAGAAGTATCTGTGTAAGAGATACTCACATTAGGCTGTCAGAAGCCAGTGTTCTTAGATCAGAGTCTAGGGTGTGTTCAAGGTGGTGAGGGTGCAGGTGGGGCATAGTGGCTCACACACGCCTTTAAACCCAGCACAACAGAGGCAGAGACCTGTAAATGTCTGTGGGTTCAAGGCCAGCCTGATCCGCAAAGCAATTCCTGGTCAGCTGGGGCTACATAGTGAGATTTTGTTTCAACAAACAAACACAAGCCAGCATTCCTTAATGGTCATTAATTGATCTGCTACAGTTGTTCAAAAACCCTTATTTCTCCACATTGTAAGGAAGATTAGGAAAAAAGAGAAAGTAAATAAGAAAAATAGAGTAGACACCAGAAGATGACATAGCAGTTAAGAAGTCCTTGTCCTCTTCCAGAGGACCTGGGATGGTTCCCAGAACCCACACACTGACTCACAACCCCCTGCAACTCTAGTTCCAGGAGATCGCGTGCCCTCTTCTGACCTCTGAGGGCACCTGCAGGCATGCGGTGTACCGTATTTATCACACTCAGGCACATACACATACAAATAAGATAAAACTGAAATAAGAGAAAAATAAATTGGAGCTATCCAGCTAGAAAGAGAAAACCAAGTCCCTTGTATTAAATTTTTTTACAAATTTTCATGTATTAAAAACTTGTTAGAATGAATATATTCAGTTCAGGCTTCGGGATTTAAGGTTCATGTACAAAATAAGTTGCGTTTCCACACTGTCACACTGAACTAGGAAAAATAAAATCAATAACTTTCAAGTACAATAGAAATAAAAGCTATTTTGAGTTCTTAGGATAATTTATTAAACAATTGGTAGGCTTAATGAAAACTATAAAACATGATTGAAAAGTAACCAAGGAAAATTTAAATAATACACGGAAAGTGACTCCATGGTCACGGGTAGATGTGCCACCGGATCAGGCCATAGTGCCACCGGATCAGGCCATAGTGCCACCGGATCAGGCCATACTTTTCTGGTAGATCTATGGCTCGCTGCCCCATCCATTCAAACCCAAACTGCCTTTTGCTGACGTTTAGTGAACTGATTTTATAACTCATATGTAAATGCAAGCAACCAGCACAAAGAGCAGATCCTTGAGAGGGAAGACTCAAGTTGGAGTCTTCATATTTCACATTGCTACAATTTACTGAATGTTCTAGTAGTCAGTACAGCCTTGGGAAGGAAGAGGGTGGAGCTAAACATACAGGTAAATGCGGTGGGGTCAAAAGTTAAGAAATAAACTCATGCTTACTATTCGCAGCCCACTCGTGGTCGGCAATAGTGCCAAGAGGAGTCAAGAACAAGAGGCCATTTCTGCAAATGGGGCTGACTGCTCATTTACAGGCAGATAAAATCTCGAGCCGTACCTCTCACCATACACTAGATGGAATTCCAAAAGGAAGAGAGTCATGCATGTCAGAGTTATAATGGTTAAGGAAATACGCTGGAGTGGTTATTCACCTAACAGTTAACAGGCAACAGAGGAAAGCTACGGGTGTGTCAGGCTTCATCCAAACTAGAAACTTTAAAAGATACCATGAGCTGAAAACATGGGTTGGAGAAGTGATTCAGTGTGCTTGCTGCTCACTGATCTCAGTTTCTGATCTCAGCACCCACATCAGGTAGCTCACAAACACCTGAAACTTCAATTCCTGAGCATCTGATGCCCTCTGTAGGCCTCCATGGGTACCTACACACATGTATACACACACACACACACACACACACTCATGAAAACAAAGGTTATACAAAAACTTGTGTACAACAGATTCTTATTATAGCTCAAATGTAGAAATAGCAAAATATAAATTAATAAAAATATAAACCAAATACAGTATATCTATATCATGAAATTTAAAAAAAAAAGAAATAAAATAAGGCTACAAAATCCAAAGTTGTTACTCTGATCAACATTATACTAATTAAAAGGAAGGCAATCAAAAAAGACTAGATTTGGCTAACTTAGTTTATATGGAGTGTCCAGAATTGACAGTCATGAGGCTGGGAAGTGAACTGTGGTTTGGGAAGATGCACTAAGGGAGAGAGGAGTAAGAACAATAACAGGTAGATATGTCATTGGTGGACAAAGTTGCTCTGACCTGAGATAATGAAGGCCACATAAGTCAGCGGGACCAAAGTTCACTAAGCTACACACCTAAGGTGAAATTTCAAAGTGTGTGAGCTGTAAATCAATAAAGAATTTGTAAATTAGGCATGGCTCCGAAGAAGGAAAGATTATCCCCAAATGATTTGCTTTTTATATCATCATCTGCTTCGGAGAAAGTTGAAAACCCTCCAGACATAGTATCTTTGGCATATCCAAGAGAGTAAAGAAATCCCAAAATTTTCAAGGATTGGAGAAAAGTAAACACTTCTACATTGTTAGTGGGGAACGTAAGTTAGCACAGCTGCTATGGAAATCAGTATGAGTACTGCTCAAAAAAAATTAAAACCAGAAGCATAATCCACACCACTCCGTGTGCGCCATAACGGCTGATCTTTGTGGCTGCGATGAAAGCATCAGGACCAGTGGTGATCACAGTAGAGTCCACTGAGGCTGTGCTCCAGGGGGAGAGTCCATGACAGGGGGAGAGGGGGCAGCAGATGGCCGGAGCAGGAGGCAGAGAGATCACATCCTTGACTACGGGGAGAAAGCACGGAGAGTGAGCTAGAGGTGGTCGAGACTATCAACTCTCAGAGCTCACACCCAGTGATGGGCTTCCTCCAGCAAGCCTCCACCTCCCAGTGACCCCATAACCTCCCCAAACAGCACTGCCAACTAGGGATCAAGTTCAAATACATGAGCCAATAGGAATCATTTCTCTTTCAGGCTACCGTAACACTCGAAGCATTATGCTGGTAAACAGTAGTAGTGCCCCATGCTTTCCACAGCACCTTGTACCAAGCTAGATGTTCTTTAACAGGTCAATGAATATATAGTGCTGCCAAGCTGGCAGGATCTGGAATCAACTTGAAGACAAGCCTTTCAGACACATCTGTGAGGGATTATTTAGTTTAGGTAATGACCAATAACCTGGGCTTGACCACAAGGGATTATCTTGATTAAATTGAGATGGGAAGAGTCACACTAATGGATAGTAGCACAAGTCCCTGGATTTGGGTCCTGGACTACATAAAAAAAAAATAAAAAAACAAACAGAAAGCTACCGGCAAGAACATTCATCACTCTGCTCCCAGACTGTGGGAGCAATGTGACCAGTTACTTCAAGGACCTGCTGCCTTGACTTCCCCAGGATGATCATCTGTACTTTTGACCCGTGGGTCAAACTACACCCTTCGTTTCTTCTGCTATTTATATTAAGGGATTTCATTGCAGCAAAAGGAAAGGCAACACACACACACACACACACACACACACACACACTCACACACCATTACATCGGTATTATTCAGTCATAAAGAAGAATAAAATTATTTCATTTATAGAAAAAGAAGGAGAACAAAGGAGCAAACAAGCCAGAACAAAATAAGGAGCAAAATAAGCCAGACTCATAAAGACAAATAGCTAATATTCCCTTTCATAACTGGAAGCTACAGGAAAAGATGGTCTGAAAGTTGAAGAGAGACTGTTGGCGAATGGGGAGGTGGCAGGGGAGGAGGAGAGAGAGGGGAGAATGAGGGGAGGGCGTAAGGGAGCGTGGACATAATCCAGGCATGGTATTTGCATGTATGAAAATATCACAGCGAATTGCTTTAGCTTGTGCCATTAATACACGTTGGTGGATTAAAAAGGAAATAAATCCAGCATGTTGTGCTGTTCCCATCTTTGCTTTGCTCATAAAAGATAGGGGTCTCTAGCTCAGCAAATTCTCTATCCCCTGAGCCTGCCACAAGACTTGGAAAGTATGAAGACCTTGATAAATAACAGGTGAATACATTGGTTACAGCAAGTGAATGCAGTTCTCAAAATCCAGTTGTGAAGTGGTGGTGGTGGTGTGGGGGGTGGTGGTGGTGGTGGTGGTAATGGTGATGATAATGATGGTGGGTATTAGTTCAGGAAAGGGTGGTAAAATTAGCTTGAGGAAACTCTCTAAAGATAAATTCAAGAAATCACTTCTGCAATGGATAAATTGCTGGAGTCAGTGTGCAGCTTCCCAAGGGGTCTACTTGTGAAGTTCAGCTGTTACATGGTTGCCTGTGTAGGATTTTAAGTGTTTGTTAATACTTTCCCAGCTGATATGTAGGAGTTGGCAAAGAAGGTAAGTACACAAAGCAATTTTAAAGCCATTCCCAAATGGTACCTCTTTCAGAGATTTATGTGTCTGTCTTCCTTCCCTTAATATTTGCCTATGTATTTTGGAGGAGAGAGCTCAGCTGAGGACCATGGTTGGTTTTTATGCATCACTCACCAAACTCCTCTCTTGAAGGCTGTTGTGTAGCAATTTCATCCCAGGTGATACATTCCGCCCTGCAGAGACTGCTTGAGGCTCATGTTGTTCTAAAAAGAGGTAAAACATCCATTCTACCAGGAACTTTTTAGGTTTAGGCCCAGGATGTGCTTAAGGGCAACTAAATAATAGACGCAAAGTAAACAACTCAAAAGTTTCAGGAAGTCCCTGAAACTCACCAGATACAGTAGAATCCTCTATCCCTTTTATGAGCAATGGGGGCTGCTGAAAGATAGCTTGAGACAGCTGAGCAGCCTGGAAAAGGCTGGAGCTGCCAAGAAGAGATAACTCTCAGATCTGTTGACCTGCCTTTAGGCTGTGCACTGATTTCAGGTTTTCAGGTTTCATGAATTGTCATCCATGTTGGGTTGGGATTTGGTAATGCAACTGTTTTCAGGTCATTTCTGCTCCACTCACCCATTGTCTTAGTTAGGGTTTCTATTTCTATCATCAAACACCATGACCAAAACCAATATGGGGAGCAAAGGGTTTATTTTGTTTGCGCTTCCACGTTATAGTCAGTCAATGAGGAAGTCAGGGCAGGAACTCAAGGCAGGAGCTGATGTAGAGTCCGTGATGGGGTGCTTCTTACTGGCTTCCTCCCCATGACTTGTTAACCTGGATTTATTATAAAACCCAGAACTACCTGCCCTGGAGTGGCACCACATCAACTGCGAATCAAAAAAATGTATCAGGGGCTTGCCTATAGACCAATCTTGTGGGGGGCATCTGTTCAACTGAGATTTCCTCTTATAAAATTACTCCAGCTTGGGTCAAATTGGCATAAAACCTAGCCAGTACACCCATATGTCTGTAAATAGCCTCATAAAAAGTCATTGGCCCACCAGGCTGGATTTTGGTCTGTAGTTGGTTCCCTCCCTGTGGTGAGTTATTTGTTCACACCTCCCCAGGAAGAGTGTCACATGACAGCTGCCCGGAGAAGACCCCAATGACTAGCTGCTTTCTGAAGCACCTTTCTCCTTTTTCCAGCATCCTACTGCCTCAGCACCCACTTCTTTTTTTTGTAGAGGTCCTTCTTTCCAGACACCCCACTTTACAGCTGCTCCCCATTATCCATTGCTTCCAGAAAAGAGGCAGAGGATGAGAGAAATCAGTATCCATTCCTACCTGGAGGAAGCAAACTTCTCAGGATGTGCAGGGGATTTTTACAGGAGCACAGGTACATGGTAGGGTAGCTGGGGAAGAGTGGTCTAAATGGGAAAGAAGGTAAACTCTGCCCCATTAACACTGATTTAATGTCATTCTTCGCTGTCTTGTGGGACTTCCTTACATTCACAGGCATGGAAAGGATGGGAACAGAACAGGAGAAGTTGCTGGGGAAAAGGACTACAAAGGTTAAACAGGTTGAGTTGTCTGGCGGCTTCAAAAACAAGTGAGAAATATGGCCCTAGAGTGCAGTAAATTGAGCCTTTTAGCAGGTTTATTGTTTTCTCAGGTTTTTGTTTAAGAAGACTTCTATTATATATCGCATTGAGATTTTTTTTTTGCATAGCAGATTTATTCAACAGGTTTATTCTTTTTACCAGGTCTCATAGTATTTCAGGACTTGTTATGTGGGGTCTTATTTATCAAGAGAGTTTATGACTTGATCACTTATGAATTTTAAAAAGTTTTGCTAATACCATAAGATGTGCTACGATTTATAGGCCTTGTGTTGATTCCGTTAGGGGTTTTCTTTGGGAGCTAAGACTCACTGGGGATGGCTGAAGGCAAGCAAATTGCATGGCTTGTTTGTAATGAATAGACCTGGTCTCTGTAGGATCCTTGCAAGAGGCACTGAAAGTTTCTTCTTTTCTTCATTTTATTGTGGCCCCAGATACAATGGTAATTTCCAGGAGCCTGATTATCGTGGGTATTAATCTCAGATTAACATGCTTGACTTTTCTTTCTCCTCAGTGTGGTTAATTTCACCTACTGGCAGAATCACAATTTCTTAAATTGTTTCTACATTGGTAGGGATCAAATCCAGTGTATCCCACATGCTAGGCAAGGGCTCTACCGCTGAACTATAGTCAGCCTCAGTGAAGGTTAATTGCAGGTGTTCTGTCTTCTAGACATGGCTGAACCCTCTGCTGGTCCCCAACAGCGTGACGTGCCTGCAGACTGCCCTGCCACGGTGCCCATGATGATTTATCTGCAGCATTTGCCACGACCGTCTTCTCCTGACTTTCCACAGAATGTTGTCCCTGGGTCACTGAACTTTTACTGTGTTTCGTTATCATATCCCTGGGAAAGAGATCCTCCTCACAATATCCCCTGAGCAGACAGGCAAACTAGATCCCACCAGAGCTCTGACTGGTCCAGTCAATTGGTTACCTCTGTTGACAATGGCCCAGAATTCTAGCAGATTTGAGTCTAGCCTTGAAAGAACTCCCAAATGGGACAAACTTATTCTTCCTATTCCCAGGGGTGGTGGCTCAACTGTGACTTGAGGAGGCAAGGTTGGCAGTTGGTTCTCTGGTCCTCATTTGGTAGAGGACTATCCATCCATTGAGGTTTTTGCCTATTTGACTCTGATTGTTAAGACCTGAATATGAAATGTGCTGGGCAGGGTCACGTTTTGAATACTTGACCCAGCAAGTGGCACCCTTTTTGGGATGTGAAGGATAGAAATTGTGGGCTGTGGGGCTTAATGGGAGGAAACACTCTGGGGGGAGTGTTTCAAATATTGTACCTGGTACCTGGGCCCTTCATTCTTTGCTTTTTGCTTATCATCTGAGCAGCCTTTGCCACACAGGCCTGCCACACTGCCTCACCATGGGACCACAATTGACAGAACCAAGACTGTGAACTGGCACCTCTAAAGCCACAGGTCAAAATAAATCCCCCTTCCTTCAGCTGCTTATACCAAGTATTTGTCACAGAGATGAAAAGTCTGACTGACAACAGTGGCAGATAATGGTCAAAATGTGTTGAGCTGGCTCAGCCCTGCAGGTCCTGTGCTGCATTACACATGGATGTAATGGCTGCTGATTCTAGGAGCATCCTTTGCACTGGGGTCTGCTTTGGCCACTCCATTTTTCCGTTTAATATCTATTTATTTTATTCATTTTAAAGAAAGGAACTTATAGGGTTCCATTTCTAACCAATTGTGTGACAGTGATTAGGGCTTCCTTGGGCTCATCCCTGCTCAGTGCTCATGGCTCTGCTGTCCCTTCCTGCCTTTGGAGTCCCACAGTGATGCCTGCAGCACAATCCACCTACAACTTTACCAGGCTAGTAAAGAAGCGTGCCAAGGAGCCGTGCAGATCTGTTTCCACATTTTGGTAGCTCCTCTAATGATCCCCTCATAGTTACTCTTCTCTGCCACTGTGAATACACAAATCTCATTATGTCATTGTCCTGCTTAAGTTCGTTAGTGGTTCCCGTTTTCCCTAAGCACAAAATTAAGAAACTCTTAACCTGGCCAGTTAGGTTCTTTATGGTCTTGCCTAGGCATCTGATTTGATTTCAAGGTCTTCTCTCCCATCCCCTCTTGTCTGCTTTCGGTCTCTCCCAACACTCCTCCAGTTCCTCACCTCGTACTCTCCCCTGAACTCTATACCACTGTTCTTACCCAAACAACCTTGTCTGTGTCCCCGAGATTGGGTGCCACAGCCAGATACGGATAATGACCCTATATGTTCTCTCCAGAGTTGTTGCTGAACGTCAGATTCAGACAGTCGCCAGCTATTCACACAAAAATATACATATCCTCAACGTGACCGTGAGTTTGGGTTCGGGTTAGACATGGGCTATGGTTAATTCACATCAGTGTTGTCCTCTCTTAGTGGCGCCAGACAAGCTTTCCTGATGACTGAATGTGTGTGTGTGATCTTCCCTCTTAAGTTTCAGGATCCATTTGTGCTTGGGTTGTGTCCTGGCGCTTTCATTCCAATGCATGGCATCTTCTCTAGGGCTGTCGAACTCATTGACTTGTCAAGTCTGTGACTTCGGTCTCGTAAGCACTGTTGTCTGTAAGCTTCAAGTCCTACAGGTGCAGAGTGAGAGAGGGGGGAGGGAGGGAAAAGGGAAGCGAGGAAGAAGAGGTGAGGAAGAGGAAGGGGAAGAGGGGGACACTTGTATGTGTCCTGAGGAGCTCTTCCAAGGCTCACATTTTATCTTGTTATATGTTTGTGGTGCAGAACCCTATGTGGTAGTAGCGTGAAAATCACTTTGTGTTGCCCAGCCAACAGCAATTCCCCACTCCTTCCTCCTGGTGAGTTTTGATATGAATTTTTCCAACATGATTTCTAACTTTTCCCAGTGAAACTCCAGGAAGTCTAAACTAACAGTTCTGTGACTGTGATCTACATCATGGGGTTCCCGGAGTCCCTTTCAAGAAATTCTCAATGTCAAAATGCATGTGCGTGTGTGTGTGCGTGTGTGTGTGTGTGTGTGCATGCGCGTGTGTAAGTATCTGGTATGTGTAAATGTGTGTGTGGTGTATGTGTAATGTGTATGGTATGTATGTGAATGTGTATGTGGTATTTTCGTGCATGCTGTGTGTGTGGAGTGTGTGCATGCATGAATGCATGTATGTGGTGTATGTGCATGTGTGTGTGGTGTGTGTATGTGTGCAAGTGTGTGGTATGTGTGTGGTGTGTGTGTGTGGTGTGAGTGTGTGAATATGTGTGTGGTGTGTGTGAGCGTGTATGCTGTGTTCGGGTATGAGTGTTATGTGCTTGTGTGTGTGGTGTGCTAGAGTATGAGTGGGTGGTATGTGTATGGTGTGTGTGAGTATGTATGTAGTGTGTGTGTGCATGTGTGTATGGTGTGTGAAACTAGAGTTTCACTCTCCTGTCCCTATTGTTTTTCATTTAATTCAAAAAAGTAAATATTATTATAAAAAACTTTCAAATAAACAAAAACAACACACACCAAAATTAACCAGACCCAAAGTCTATATAAGTTAATTTTTAAACGGTTAGAATTGATGCTCAAAATGCAAGCTGTGAAGCTTCACATTAAAATTTATACTTTCAGTAGGGAATATTTTTATGTGCTTATCCACAAAACCAAAATGCCCATGTCAGAGTTAGAACCAGGAAACAATTAGCTTCTTATCCTCTTTCATGTCCCATGTCCTTGCCTTCATCCAGTTCTTCCTTGTATAGGTTGGTTATTTACACAGGTGTACTTGGTAGACATTTAAAAAAATCAAAAGACAGAAATAAAAGAAAACAACTAATGTTTGTTGCCAGTGATAAAATTGAAGCTTCAAGTAAAATTATATTTCTAAGAAGAATTCTATTGCCCTCAAGTGTGCTAGTACCCCAATATCTCAAGCCTGTTGAGATCGGTGCCGATGTCAGATTAGCACAGTGTTTAGCATCACATAACAAGATGTGTTTAATCCCAGAAGATCCATATGGTTCATGGAACCAGTACTTTCTAAAGGATCAAGCCTTAAGCATGCTCAGGGAAAGAGCAGCTGAAGGAGCAAGGAAGATCAATGGATAGTGATTTAAGACAGGACAAGCGCTTCTTTGCTGTGTCTTCAGATTCCACACCGTACCTAATATTTAAACAGTTCTGTCGTGGTGTGTTTCAGTGTAGTTTCAAAGGGGAATATCTTTAATTATCTAAAGGAGTTATTAAAATATGTTTCCTCCTGCAACAGCCTATCTATAGCATGAGATCAGATTTCTTGTTATATTTCAACCAAGAGACTCACACAATAGACGAGAAAAAGGAAGATAAGAAAAATCAGCTCTCTTGAATTGGGCATGGTCCTGCAAGTCTGTCATCCTAGCCTTCAGTAGGGAGAGGTTGGAGGCAGGGGTTTGGGGCCATCTCACACAGTGAGTTCCAGGCCAGCCTGGGTTACATGAAGCTTTGTCTCAAAACGAAAGCAAGCAAACAAGCAAACAAAGAACAAACCAAACACATACCAGATATGTGTACTGGATCAGACATTAAAGAATGACAGAAGTATAATAAAGACAGATATCAGGTTAGTTTTCATCTTTGAAATTACAATTATGTTTCATAACTATGCAATTTCTAATGGCTTGGCTCATTTTAGATTGATGAATACATGATTTTGAATTTCTTGGTTTTAATTTCTACTAGAATTTGATGGAAATTAGAATTAGAGTTGTCAGTTTGACAGGATCGGAAATCACCTAGGAGACAAGCCTGCAGGCACATCCATGAGGGTTACTTAGAGTGGGTGAGCTTAGAGAATCTCAATTAAGTCAATTGAGCTACCCTAAGAGAGGGTGGTGCCATTCCCTAGGCTTTGCTCCACATTTCTTAAGAGGAGCGAATCTGGTAGAGCACAAGTATTCATTCTTCACTTCTTCCTGACTATGGAGGATGTGGAGCAGTTGCTTCAAATTTCTACCACCCCGTCTTTCCTGCCATAGTGGACGATACCCTTGAACTCTGAGCTCAAATAGACCCTTCCCTTCTCAAGTTGCTTTGGTCCAGGTAATTTATCACAGCCATGAAGACAAGTAACTAGGGTAGAGTGTAAATACCGACGTTCATAATGTGCGAAAATAAGAGACAGATGTCATCTGACCATCCCATCTCCCTGACTGGTGATTGTCTCAGCTGCAGGAGGGCCATGGAGGAGGATAGACTAAGCTGGAAGATTATTTTAAAGCCGCACAAAAGAAGGGAGAGGAGCTTCTCCTCTGGTGACCATTGCTAGATCAGCTGGCGACACTGGGAACTGTAACCATAAGCAGACGCAAAGACTGCAGTGACCGACTTAATTTCAGGTCCTGTGGACATCATTGAACTGTAGGACTAACTGGGGCTGCCTTTCCCTGGAGATTTTCTTCCTGGAGATGATGAGGTTGGGTGGAGCTTCCCTTCACTGACAGCTGACAGTATTCCAACCCAGGAATTTACCTCCGAGTTTCCAGTTTACAGAGCCAGACACGGAGAGGATGCTAGCTCACTCTTCCTTCCCCGTTCGGGCTCCTTTTAGTGCAGAGCTCAGATTCATACCAGCCTCAAAGAAGATTAGCAAGAGATGCCCACCGTCGAGGTTTTATACGTGCACAGTTCATATTTGGGTGGATGATTTCTCCTCCTCATAGCCCTCCCTACCATCCAAAGCAGCGGAAAATAAATAGCCATATAAAAGAGGTGAATGTTGCAGACAACAAAAAACAGCCAAGACTGTGCGGCACTTCCCCTAAAGAGTCATTCCAGTCTATTAGCTGCATAATGCATGTTTTAAAAAAGAACCCGTTGTAAATACATATTTGTTTAGATGGACTGCGGTACAACGGGAGAATCTCCTGGGGAGAGAGGATGTATTTTACAACCTGACAAAAAAGATCCTGGGAAAGGTAAAATAAAGACAAACAGTGAGTCGTTAGACCCCTCTGCACTGTGGCTAAAGAAGACTCATCTCTCTGTACCCTGGTGACCTCCTTGTAGACACCCTGACCTCAGAGAAGGTTCTGGCAGCCTCCTGTGTCCTGCATGCCCTCAAATCATTCAGGCTTCATGTGGAATCTAAGGAGAGATGATAAGGATTGTCTCTTGGCACAGGGGGCTCTGGACATTGTCCCTGACCTCCCACAGGAGCTGGCTGACAGCTCAGGTAAGCATAAAGTAAGCACCCCTAATTATGTGATGGCTTCCATCAAGCTCAAAGCCACTCAGGGACCCGCTTTGTGATCAGAATGAACCATTTATGCCACCAGTGTCCATTATCACAAATTTAAACCCATCCCTACTGCTGTAACCAGAAAATGCTTGGAGAGGCAGTGTTATCTTCATCCTGAACACTATTCAGAAAGACCCTCAGCCAGGCTTGCCTGGCTGAACCCACCTGTGATGAGCAGAGGGCTGAGGCAGGAAGGTAACAAGCTCCTGATTGTCCTGGGCTAAAGGGTGAGACCCAGTAAAACAAAAGCAACAACACGAGAGTGTGTCTGGGGAGAGCGAGGCCGAGAAAGGTGACCGGGGTTTAATTTTCACCTGAGTGAGGTGTAAGAGTCCTTGCTGCCGACCTTCGCCTTCCCACGTGATGGGTCCCTTCTGTCTTCTGCCAGCCTGCTTCTTCTCAGCTTCTGGGTGCAGGCAGAGGGGAAGAGTAATTAATTACTCAGGTGATGATGGGCATTTCCCGTGGTGCTGCATCCGGAGCAGCGTGATGTCAATTTGTCCCCCTGGCTGGCAAGGCTAAGGCTATCCACCTGCTGAAAGCTGTGGCTGCCCCCTCTTCCGTTTCTAGACCCTGAGCTGTTTATAATGAGTGTGTAAATATCTTACTGCCTAAGGAGTTTCCCAGGTATGGACTGAGGACGATCTGTGAGTTGCTCGGTGATTCATTTATGTTTGGAAAATGGTGACTTTCCTTATTTGGTCATTAATGACTTGGCCCAGAGATTAGCTGGTGTTGATATGTTACCTGTAGCCTGTCCTGTAGACGGCAGATTGCCCATCACTCAGTGTCCTCCAGCTATCGGCAGCATTTCATCCGCACTTAGTGTGTCTGGTTGTCCCGGGAGCATCTGCTGAGCCTGCTCATCAGCATTTGACCTTATCATGAGTTGGTCCCAGGTCAGCTTGTCTCTTCTTCCAGCATGGAATCAGCCACTTATTTGAGACTCACCATTTCCTTTTAGAGATGAATGGCTCCTCACGAATGGAATCTAGAGTCAGGATGTGTCGCTTTCTACTGGAGGGACACAGCGCCTGGACACTGTGTCGCTCAGAGGACAGAGCCAGCAGATGGAATATCCTTTGAGATTTCTTTTGTGTCTTTAATGAAGCCCTGAGATCACAGTCCTTCCAGATCAACTCCTGATCCATGGAGGACATTTCTTATCTTTCCCCATTCCACATTTGTGACTCCTTTCTCTCTCAAGGAGAATTTTAGTTCATCAAGGCACTAACATACAACCAACCTTCTGTATCCAGGATCCAAGTTAATAGGTTCAAATAGCCTCAACAGAAGATACCTAGAAAAACAATGGCATGTATTCTCAGCATGCATGGACTTTTCCCTTGCTTGTCATTACTCTCTAAACAGTGTGACACAAAAATCACTTACCTAACAATTCTTTTTTAAAACTGTGTGTGTGGTTGTGTTTGTGTGCCTGCATGATTTTATGTGCACTATATATATGCAGGTGCCTATGGAAGCCAGGGGATCTCCTGGGGCAGAAGAAGTTACAGATAATTGTGAACTACCTAATATGGTTGTTGAGAACTGAACCTGGGTTTTCTACAAGAGGAGTATGCTCATTTGAATGAGAAATGTACCCCCTAGGCTCGCTTATTTGGTCCCCAGCTGGTAGTAAACTCCCCCTCTTGGGGAGTTTAGGGGACATTTAGGATTTGGAATAGCTGGGGGAAGGATGTCATTGGGGGCTGTGTTTGAGAGTTTATAGCTTCAGCCCATTTTTAGGTGACTCTCTCAGCTTCCTGTGTGTGGTTGAGATGTGATCTTTCAGCTCTCTGCTTCAACCACCTGCTGCCATGCCTCCCCCCACAGTGATGGACTTTACCTCTTGCACTGTAAGCCAAGACAAACTTTCTTCCACAGCTCACTTTTGGGCATGTGTTTTTATGAGTTGCAGTAAAACCATCTCTCTAGCCCCTTCCATAACATATCTCCTGTGGTAGGGAGTGTAAGTCACCTGGAGATGATTTTGTGGATAAGAAAAAATGTGGGTAGGTTATTTAGAATGACCATGCCATGCTGTATGAATATAGGAGCATCTGCAGATTTTGGAACCAAATCATCATGGATACCAAGGGATGGGTATATTGTGTAGGCAGACAGCAATTTCAGTGCCAGGAATTACTGAAACCACAGCCAGCACAGGGTTGCTAAGTAAATTCTAAGAAGCCCTTGATGTCATTTTGTCCTCTTTGTAGGAGTTTTTCCAGTATGCTTAAGCTGAAGCCAATAATGAGGAAATATTAGAGAAATCAAGATGTGACTGTTTCATAGGACAGCTGCCCTGCCTCAGATGCTCTGACTGTGTCAATAATACATAGGGTAAAAAATTTTTAGGATGAAAGGGTAAATGTAAACCTGAACCATATATTCTATAATATTGGGGTATCAATATTAGGTGACTTGGGTGTGATAATGGGTCTATGCTACACCACACAATTTTTTATGGAGCAAGGCTGCAATTAGTAGACATTTCTGAGTCATCAATAATGATTATTGTTTTCCTTATCTACCTTTTAAAGATAGAAGTGCTGAGGAAGGAAATATAACTTCAGGTTTCTTTTTATAAAATATTTTGTGATTTATTTAACTTTTTATTTTATGTGCATTGGTGTGAAGGTGTCAGATCCCCAGCAACTGGATCTTCAGACAGTTGTGAGCTGCCATGTGGGTGCTGGGAATTGAACTCTGGTCCTCTGGAAGAGCAGTCAGTGCTCTTAACGACTGAGCCATCTCTCCAGTCCCCAACATCAGGTTTCTTTATAGCTCCTGGTATGTACCTGCTGCTGAGTCCAACCATTAGCTTCTGTTTCTTAACCTATATTCAACTCAATGACTGAGACTTTCATTTCTAGAGCTCAGTCAACATGTTTCTGTTTGAAGCACACGTCTTCACAGTCTTGTTTCATGCATACATCAGGAATTTTATTCTTTTTCTTTTAAAAAATGCCTGAAGTCTGTTTAAAACTTCCTCCTACCCCCCAAAACCTTATGATGTAGAATGTCTTTCAAGTTGGTATTTCAGAGTCTCAGTTTGGGGCTCTAATCTACCCATTCATTGTTTCGCTGAGTCATTTTGTGGATCTGCTACTTTCTAACGTGCTTGGTGAATTTTGATCATGGGGCCGTCCTCTCTGCGGGTTACCCAGTTACAGGGTCGTTGCGGTGGTTTCGATGAGAATGGTCCCCATAGGCTCATATGTTTGAATGCTTGGTAGCAGACTGGTGAACCATTTGAGGATTAGGAGATCTGACCTTGTTGGAGGAGGTATGCCACTAGGCGTGGGCTTTGAGGTTTCAAAAGTCCATTCCAGGCCCAGTGTCTGTCTCTCCACCTGCTGCCGCAGATCAGGATGTGAGCTCTCAGCTACTGCTGCAGGGCTATGCTTCCTGCCATGAAGGTCATAGACTAACCCTCTAAAATTATAAACAAGCTTTCTCTTAGAAGAGTTGCCTTGGTCATGGTGTCTCTTCACAGAAATGGAAAAGTAACTAAGACAGTCATGGATAATATTTGCCTCTTGATACCCAAGATTAATGTCATCCCAAAGAAAACTTAAATGTTTTTCTTATTTTCTGTATATTTAGTAGCTCTATACACTTTGATGTATTTTTTTTAAAGGATCTTATAACACATAGCCCAGACTAGCCTAAAGTCATTATGCAGCTGACAGTGATCTTGAACTTTTGATCTTCCTGTTTCTACCATCTGAATGCTAGGGTTCCAAGAATGAGCCATCATGCTTTGTGTGCTGGGGATGAGCCCAGGATTTCATGCATGATAGACATGGACTTTACAACTAAGCTCCACCCTCATCATCCCAGGACATATTTGATATTAATTTTGAGGGCTACAAGTTGTACTGATTCTCTAGGGCTTGGAAATTGAAACCCTCAATAGTTTTCAGCAGGGTTTCAAGTTCCTAAGGAATCACATACACACAAAACTAACCAGGAAGCCATCTTTCTTTGAGCTGCTGTGGCCTGTTTACCACCAACCTGTACCCAGCTTCACACATGGTCAGGAGCAAAGGCCATGAAAGAGGGGAGACAAGGAACACAGAAAAGCGTATACGCCAAGTACAGAACACCCTACTTGTTTTAAAATACCTGGACGTCATGACACAATGTCTCTTTTTTGGTTCTATGGCTGCATGGTGTCACTTTCTTCTTAATTCACGGTTAGAATTCTGGTGCAAAGGCCATGTTTAATGGCAAGGCGGAGACCTTGGTGAGTGGGGCGTGCCCATCCTTACAGCCTCTGCACTCATTTCTGTGGAGTAAGGCAACTATTATCAGGCCTCTGTGTCTTTCAAAACAAAACAGGGACTCAGGTATTTGTGTGGCTTTTATATTTATGTGATTTCAGAATGTTGACAGCAAAAAAGAATTTGAAAATGGAAAGAAGATAATTTAAAGAGTTTGAAAGTACCTTTCCTTCGAATACAATATATTTATACTCTTGCCATACCAGGTTGCTAATAGTGCAATTCTCCAACAGCCTTTTGAAATTACTAATTTTCATAACGTTTGTGAGAAAGAAAACTACTCTCTAAAATTATAGGTAGATGCTTGCTTGTCTCTCTATTCATCTTTGTAACAACTTATACATTGTTCCAGGTTGTGTCATTTGTACAAATTCTACATGCAGGATTGCAAAAATGCAAGTGGAGGCATTTTTCTGAGACTACCCATTTCTCTAAGTATGGTTATGTCTTTGATCCTATGGGCAGGTTTTCCTTTAAAGGAAATGATAAAGAACAAAATTAATCAGAAACAGACATCGCTGGACCCTCGGATTCTATGGAGAGAATACTCAAGGTCAGAGATGGGTTGCCCAGGTTTAATTCCCTCTGTTTCTTTCTTCTTCTCTTTCTTTTGTTCTCAAGAGAGTTCACACTGTTCTCTAGATGAGCAGAAAAAAAGGGAGAGTCCACACTGTGCTAACTTTTCATGGAGAGAGGCACCTTCATTCTAACCCCCCTCTTTGCGAGAAAGATCGGCTGTCTCTAAGGACATGCCATGCCTATATGGGCAGAGGGGAAACGTCAGAACATTTTCCTCGTGGAAGAAAGGACTGAAGGGGGAGAGACCAGTGACTGGGTCCAGAGATCAGGGAGCCTCTGATAAGACAGTTGTTCTTAGCTTGGTTTGATTGTGCTTGGCCCAGGCCCACCTTCCTATCCCTTGTTTAAGGAGCTAGGGGAGACACCAATAGCAGTACGGGCAGATTGCATGTGCCAACACTGGGTTCTTTCTACTATGGAAGCTGAGAGACCAAGCTATCTGCCCATTTGTCCCACCCGTCCCATAAGAGGTGATCCAACTTGCTGGCCTTTCTCAATGCCTACTTCCAGGCACTATCTCTGTAATGTCTGGTTTGATCAGACTGTCCAGATCATGTCTAAGGGACTAGTGAGGGATGTACACTTTTGGATGTGTTTGCAAGTGTGTTTCAAGGGAGGATTAGGTAATGAGGCTTCCTACCTAATCATGGACTAGTTCCTTGATGGATTTATACTGTGATGGCTTTATCAAGCAGTGATTAAAGTTAGGGTGTGGGGTCTTGTTAGAGGAAGTCCCTGTGGGGTATCTCACTGGGATCATGTCTTACCATGGACCTTCCTGTATTTCTTTTTCTGTTTCTTGTCCACCAAGAAGTAAGGACCAGCCTCTGATTTGGTTCTGTCAATGTGATATTTCCATGATGTCCATAGGAAGCAGCAACTATGGGTTGAGTCCTCTGAAACCATGAGCCAAAATCCAGCAAGTCGTCCTTCTTGCATTGTGTGCATTGGTGTACTTGGTCACAGTCAGGTAAAGGTGGTTAATGTCACCTCTGCCACATTTTGTGTTTCTTCATCACCAAGTGTGAGTTTGTCAGGAAGCATGTCATGTCATTTGCAGTTGCCCAGAGTTTCAGCCTGTGTTGGGACTTATCCAGCTTGATGGATTCATAGTTCTCTCCATTGCTGAGGAAGTCCCTAGAGAATGAATACTTTGGGCCCTCCAATATCATTCTTGCAGACTCCATGGCCAGTGATCTGCAGGATCCACCAAGAAAGGCCTGGGCAGATGCTGTGTGTTGCAGAGTATGGCTTCTTCAAACATGTCCTTTGTCACTTCTGTTGACTTTCCATTATGGCTTCTCCAGAACCCATGTGCCTCTCTGCCCCCATCTGTCCTTGTCACTCTGTCATCTTCACGATGCATTTGGGGTAATCATTCTGAGACAAAAATCTTACCTTATCATCACCAAAGTTTGGTTAGAATAGTTGATCTCTCTGCTTTCATACAGAATAAAACCCAGCACATGCATGCCACCAAAGGGCCTTTGTAGCCTCTTTCCTGCATTACTTTGTAAGTCTTTCTGTTGGCATATTTTCCAGCACACTGCCAAAAACTGTTTACTGGATCCCAGGTAAACGCAGAATTTCGGACAGAAGGCTTTATTTACTTCATTTTGTAACAAGTGCTATGCAATCAACAACACAGCTTCAAAATCTGTAAAGCAAGCAGTCATGGAAATGTATTCTAAACATCTAGAGGATGTTCTTCAAGGCTTATTCAAATGAAAACTTGAAAATGCAACTTAAAATTTTTAAATTAAAAAAAAAAAACCTTTGTTGAGGTTATGGGTAATAGCACTGGTTGCTCTTGCAGAGGATCTGGATTTGATTGCCAGCACCCACATCATGAGGTTCACACTGTCTGTAACTTCAGCCACAGGGCATTTGATGCCCTATTCTGACCTCCATGGGCACTGCACTCAAGTTCACATAACCACACAATATAGACACACACACATTTATATAATTAAAAATAAAAATAAATAAAAATTTAGGAAGAAATATATTCTAGAGGAAGGTATAAAGAATGCAATAAGTCCTCAGTTATATTGGGTGGTATTTCCCCAAGATTTCTCACAACTTCATAAAATAAGAATACTCCAAGAAAATGGGAAAGGTGGTAGAAGCTTGAATAACAATAATAAGCTTGATTTTATGTATGTAAGTGAAACCAACACTGCTTTCAAAGATTTATGAAGCATTTAAAAATTAATCATTCTAGCCAAGTGGAGGTGGCACACACCTTTAATCCCAGCACTTGGGAGGCAGAAGTAGGCAGATCTCTGTGAGTTTGAGGCCGGCCTGGTATACAAGAGCTAGTTCCATGATAGGCTCCAAAGCTACAGAGAAACCCTGTCTCGAAAAACCAAAATTAATTAATTAATTAATTATTCTACAAACTTTTCAAACCATACAATTATTATTAAATAATAATAGTAATATTAAAAGTATGGACTTCTAGGATAGGCATGGTGGTGAATGCTTTAATATAAGCATTTGGGAGGCAGAAGTAGGCAGATCTCTCTGAGTTTGAGTCTGGTCTACACAGCAAGTTCCAAGACAGACAGGGATGCATAATGAGATTCTATTACAAAAAGCAAAATAATCATAATCACAAAATGATAAATAAATAAAAGTTTACACTTCTAAAACATGCACTTTAGAAATAAAGAAAATACAAAGATAAAAATAATACATTTAGGATGGAAATGAGAGTTGCCCTCAAAATCAGAAGCTAATGATAATCATAAGAAGCCTAAATGCATATACTAGAAGATGAAAATGATTAGAATATAGAAAAGTACACATGTAACTATGGAAGCTAAAAAGGACTTATAACCCCAAAAGATAACATTAAAAGAATAAAATAAAAAATTAGTGAAACAAAAGAATTACTTTTATACTGGGTTCTTTGAAAAAGTCCAATTTAAATGCTCAGTTACAATAGTATATAAAGAAATAAATAGTATTAGAAACACAAAGCTTAAAATTTAACTTCAGACAATGATCTGATAAGATTAAGTGAAAATTGTTTATCCTAAATTGTTAGCCAAATAGAAATTTTCTAGTAAACATAAATCTCCAGGGTTTATTTAAGTGAAAACTTGAAAAGACTGGAATGTGAGCAGACATGTGGTTTAAAACATTGAAAATTATCTTTCTTGGGGCTGGAGAGATGGTTCCACAACGAGGAGTGTGCATCTCTTCCAGAGGACCACAATCCTGTTTCCTGCACCCAGGTCAGGTGGCTCACAGCTGCAGGAACTCCAGCTCCGGGGGCTCAGTGACCTTTCATGGTCTCCCCCCACACACAACTATTAAGAAAAATCAATCTGTCTTTCAGAAACTCTTTCTTAACCGGCCATCAGTTCTAGACCACTTCCAGCTAAGCTGCAGCAAGTATTTTCATAGGTAAATGTTATATTCAAGGTTCCAGGAATGATCAGAGACTTTTCAAATTCATTCTTTATTTCCCTTCCAGTATCAAAAAGAAGAGATAAGAAAAAGAAGGAAACAACAGGAACAAAGCATCAAAAGTTCCACGTACAAACATTTTTAAAAAAATCTCTAAATAATGTCTAATCCTGTTGAGTTTATCTTAAGGAAGAAAGGATCATCAAAACCGAAGAAACCTATTACTGTTCAATACATTCACAGATTAAAATAGAAATGCTATTAAACATTAAGTAGGAATTAGATCAAATTAATCTCTCATTAATGAGTTTTAAAATCCAAGTGAGTTAAGAAAGGAAGGAAAATTTGTAATTCAATAAAAAGACAAAGAAATTTAGATTTGTGATGCAAAATCAGAAATATAGCACCCTCTCCTTATCTGCTTGGCTGTGTCCCAAGGCCACAGATGCATGCCTTAAACTCAGATGCCTGCTATATATTTTACTTGTCCTGTACACACAGATCTATTTTACAATAGGTGTTGTAAGAGGGCCGCTTGTTTGTTCCCGGCTGCTCAGCCCCGAAATAATCACACAGAAACCATATTATTTGCAATACTGTTTGGACGATAGCTTAAGCATACTTTTTGCTCACTCTTATATTTTAAATTAGTCCATATCCATTCATCTGTGTATTGACACGAGGCTGTGGCTTACCAGGTGAAGTTTGGTCCAGAGTGTCTGTCTCTAGCCAGGCTACATGGCTTCTCCTTACTCTGCCTTCCTTCTCCCAGCATTCAGTTTAGTTTTCCTTCCCTACCTCTGTTCTGCCCTGCTACAGGTTCAAAGAAGTTCTTTATTAATCAATGGTATTCACAGCATACAGAGGGGAATCCCATATCAGTTAGGCATAATGAATGATTGATACCAACCAAATTAAAAAAAATTATATGAGTAATATCTTTCTCTCTTTCAAAACATGTTTATGTGGGACTGAAAAAAATGGCTAAGTGGTTATGAGCACTTGCTTCCCTTTGCAGAGGACCCAAGTTTGGTCCCCAACACCTATGTTGGGTGGCTCACGGCCAATTGCTAACTCCAGCTATGGGACTTGACACAGCTGACTATAACTCCAATTCCACAGGAGCTGACATTCTCCTTTGGCCTTCATAGACACCAGACATGCATGTGGTTGGCATATGTACATGCATGCAGGCAAATACTTTGACACATAAAAGAAAAACAAATATTAAAAATCTGGAAAGTTAATTCTAAAATCATATAGGAGAAAAATTGCAGAGAAAATTGAGAGGGGAGGAATAATTTCCCCATGAAAGCCTCACATTTAACTTAAAGGCATATCATAATTTAAAACTGTGGGTCCCAAGAAAGAAAGAAAGCCATAGAACAGACAAAAGAGAGAAGAAATACAACCATATAATTAAGTTTAAGATAAAGGTTTGAAGGAATTAGAGGCCAGTGGTGACCACATTTGGTCACAGGTTTGAAAATCTACACTATAAAATTATGATAGTGATTAAAGATAAAGATTCCTAAGAGAAAATGGCCTTAGGATGTAGAAAACATTCTTCAACAAGACAGGAGGTCCAGAAGCTCTGGAGAATAAGTTGACATCGTCAACTATGCTGAGACCAACAGCAGGGCTGGTGAGAAGGCTCGGCAGGTAGAGGCTCTTGGCCCCAAGCCTGGTGACTTGAGTTTAGTTCCTTGGATCCCAATGATGAAAGGAGAGAACTTACTCTTGAAAGTTGTCCTCCAATCTCCACTCACACACTTTGGTGCATGCGTATTTCCTTGCCCATCCCCACAAATACACAGATAGTAAACACATGTAATTTAAAAAAATGAAACAAGAAATAGCCAGCTGAACAATGGTAAATGGAGAAATCTTCATTATATATGCAACAAAAACTATTACCTAAAATGTATAAGATATTTGTGAATATCAGTATGAAAACTAAAACCAAAACACTTGTATGGAAAAACAAGGAAAATGATTCGACAATTAAGGGACCAGGAAATACAAATAGCTGTTATATATTTAAAAAACCATGTTCTCCTATAATCAGAAAAAATTAAATTAAAGCCTCATTGTTTCTTTTCATACTTCTGCTGGTAACATTGCTTAGACTTTTTTTTTTTAATTTATGTGTGTATGTATGCATATGTGCACATGAGTGCAGTATCTCAAGAGACCAGAAGGGGGCATCAGAGCCTATGGAGCTTGAGTTTCAGGCAGTTGGGAATTGCCTACCCTATATGGGAGTCGGGAACAGAACTCAGGTCCCATGGAAGAGAAGTATATGCTCTCCATCCCTTTAAATTGTAACAACAGGAAAATAGGTCATTTACCACTTCGTATTGGTGAAGCATCAATTAGTCCTTCGAAAGGGC
Source organism: Ondatra zibethicus (assembly GCA_004026605.1). NCBI lineage: Eukaryota > Metazoa > Chordata > Mammalia > Rodentia > Cricetidae > Ondatra > Ondatra zibethicus. Next base: position 191,946 of record PVIU01000067.1, read on the forward strand.
AGCTTCGTGGAAGGCCATGATGCAGCCACTACATTTACAACATAGAACATGTACATGCAGAACTCTAAACAAGTCACTGCAATTCTAGAAATGATGACAGACCTCCACAAACCTCAAAGATTTATATACAAAATTCTACATGGGTTTTCTTCTCAGAAGATTTTTTTGTAGCACAATTAATAAAAACTCAGAGATAGATATTGGGGTTCAACCTGAAGACCAAAAAAAAAACCCAAAGTAGCCAATCATTGGTTCTTACCTCCACCTCAGTCCGAAATGGTGATCCTGTCTCCAAGAATCTCAGAATGAGACTGTGTTTAAGAGATGTCTCCTCCCGTTTTATAATCCTCTCTAGTTCTGGGATTAAGGGCATATATTACCACCACCTGGCAACTAGTTTCTTGTGTGGCTACTGGAATTAAGGTATGTATCATTGCTGCCTGGTCTGTAGGGCTGGCCAGTGTTGTGTTTTACTTTTCTGATCTTCAGTCAAGCTTTATTTATTAAAATGCAAATGAAATGCTATTACATTTTTTGTTTGTGTATGTGTGTGTTGGGGTGCCCCTGGAGGTCCAGAAGAAAATAGCTGATCCCTTGGAGTTGGAGTTACAGGCTGTGTTTCACCCTTGGTAGGTGCTGGAAACCAAACTCCAGTCCTCTGGAATAGCAAGAACTATTCTAAACTGGTGACTCATCTCTGCAGTCTCATGTCCACTGGTCTGTCCATAATGATGACAACATGAGATGTATCTCAGGTAAGTGCCAAAAAATTACAGCATGCTCTTACTGTGGAACACTACACCACTGTTAAAGAGTCCTGCAATGGTTTTTTCAAAGGGATTTGCAATGAACTTGGAGGGGGTGGGGAATGAGAGTTCAGGATGACATGTACTATAATCTCACTTGTGTGCAAATCTCATGTTATTAAAGGGCACATGGAAATGGGCAGATCAAACTGCCTGGGAATGTGGACGTCTGATGGTTTTGTGGTACTCAGTATCTAAAGCCGAGGGAAACGGGGCCAGGTCTACGTTTGAGGACTTCTACCGCTCTTCTGTGCATTTCAGAGATACTGAAGTTGTTCACTGTTTATGCTGACTTACCCTTGGAGTAAAGTCTCAAGAACAAAGGTGTGCAATTTTATTACTAAATATAATTTCTTCCCATCTTCTTCAAGTAAACCCTGAACATGTATTTCAATATGAGTTTGAAGGGACCACTCGTCGTTGGTTGCAAAGGGCACTGCATCTTTTCACCTGCTCGGCTCACCTCATAGCACCTCCAGCTTGGAGTGGAAGAGCTTCAAGAAGAAAACACAGGTTCTTGGGGACATCTGGGCTGCTGCAGCCTTGCAGAGACCCATAGCCTTCTACACACTTAGGACACACACAGGCATCCCAGGTAGGAAATAAAGGCAGGCACTGTCGTGAAAATCACTGTGGTTAATATGAGCCAAGAGGATGTTTCCAGGGGTTGCATTGGAATCAAGTAGCTCTGCTTGCCACCAAGGCTAGCTGGGAGCAGCTTGGCAGGCATGGGAAACCAAAGGCAGTCTGGAGCCCCACCCGTATGAGGCCCTTGCACCACACATTCCCTGTTCCATCCCTAAGACCTCTGACCAAGCAGCCTGATGCAGCAGAAGAGCACAAGTTAGCCTTTGCAGTCCACGTCACAGAAAGTACTAGAATGCAGCACATCAAGTTTTCTAAAGCTTCAAGCAAGATCTTTTGTTGTTGTTTGTTTGCTCAAGCACCAATCTCGATGTCCCTGTTCTGGTGGCTAAATGTTGGGTGGTCTCAGAAACTTTGGATATAATGGTGTCCTGTCTTGGGACTGCAGCAACCCGGGTGGCCATATTTCACAGTAAGCTTACTCAAGGGAATCAATGAGATCTTATTTCTGACCTCAGCACCTGTCTCAGTCAACTTTCCATCACTGTGCTGAAACACCTGAGACAAGCAACTTCTTAGGAGGAAAGATTCATGGGGACTTACTGTGTTAGAGGCTTCAGTTCATGGCTGGGTGGTCTGTTGCTCTGGGGGCTGTGGTGGCACAGTGCATCATGGTAGGAAGGCATGACAGAGGAAGGTAATCATTTCGTGGCCTTCAGGAAGCAGAGAGGAAGAGAGGGGGTCGGGCCTCAGTATCCTTGTCAAGGCTGTGCTTCCAATGATCTAACTTCCTCCTACTAGGCTCCACCTCCTAAGACTCCTCAGCCTACCAATAGTATCACAGGCTGGTGACTAAGCCTTTGACCTAGGGGTCTTTGGATACCATCCTGACCCAAATGATAGAGGCTCCTATCTGACTGTTCCCTTCTGTTTTATTTTCCACTTATTGAGCCACAGTCTTTTATTTTTCTTCTTCTTATAAACACAAATACGCCTTGATACACCTTGACACACAGATGCCTCCTGCAAGCATTCCTTCGTAAGGTATTTAGAAAAGAAAGTTGCCCTTGAGATCAAGTCCAGATAGCTATACACACATGAATCGTGCCCGTAGCTGGTCATGCACCCATAGTGACGTGTGGTGACCCCAGGACTAGAGCTGTGTTCCAGTACTGCTACTCTAACTCACAGACTCACAGAAGCCACTGGATAGTCACAAAGTCCTTAAGAGTGACATGACTGGTATGAGAAGATCTGAAGGTGCCTCCCCCATGCCAACACCAAGGACTTGATAAACAACAGCTCCTTCCATTGCTATTCTGAGGCCCACTGCTTGCCCCCCTCTGCCTCCTTCCACAGAAGGAGTCAAGTCTCTCGGAAGTGCACACCTTTTCTGCCAAGAGACGTTGAAAGGCACCTCTAAAAGCAGAAATGTTTCGACCAGTTGAACTGCTCTGGATGAAGCTCTAGACTCTTGGACACGACGCTGCCTTTCTGTTGCTGTGGTGGACTATCTGAGACTGTGTTCCTCCAGAAGAAGCAGGGTTTACTAGATTGACAGCCCTGTAGACTCAAAGTCCAAACATCATGGTTCTGGCTGTGGGGAAGACCTTAGGGCTTCATCACATCATGGCCGGAGTATCTGTAAGAGACAGGGAGAAATCACATGGGGAGGGGGCACTGGGGACCAGAAAGAGGAGTGCCATGACTGTCTTATTAAAATGTTTTTTACACATTTATTTTGCGTGTGGTAGTGGGGGGTGTGCGCACAGGTGCATGTGCTTTCCATGACGCATGCGAAGGGTCAGAGGGCATGTTTTTTACACATTTATTTTGCGTGTGGTAGTGGGGGGTGTGCGCACAGGTGCATGTGCTTTCCATGACGCATGCGAAGGGTCAGAGGGCAGCTTTGGGGAGTTTGGTTTTTTTTTCATCGTATGAGTCCTGGGGATCACATTCAGGCCAGAAGACTTGGCAGCAAGCCCCTCGCCTGCCAGACTATCTTGCCGGCCTCCATGATTACCTTAACACCTTCTGAGGACAGACCCTCAATGATCTATAACCTCCAACCAGGCACCATCTCTTAAAAGTACCACTATCTTTTAACTTCTTCATATTGGAGATTAAACTACCAATAAATGTGTGCATGTGCATATGTGCAAATGTGATTGTGTGTGTGTAGGCATGTGTAGTTTTGTGTGTGGTTGTACATGTGATTTTGTGTGTGTATATGTGTGTACAGTTTTGTGTGATTGTGCATATGCGGGTGGGTGTGGTTGCATATGTGATTTTGTGTGTGTGTGTGTACATATGTGTGTGCATGTGTGTCTGGTTGTGTATTGTGTATGTGTTTGTGTGTGTATTCATGTGGTTGTGTGTGTTTGCATGTGTATGTGGTTATGTGTGCATGCCACAGAAGGACATGCAGTCCCACACACCACCACTCTCTGCCTTATTCCCTTGAGACAGTCTCCAACTGGGCCTGAAGCTAGGCTGCCAGCCAGCAAACTCCAGAGATCCTCTTCTTTCTGCCACCCACAGCTACCTGTTGATCCATCTTCTGAACTCCCCCGAGGGACCTACTTAAAGCCAGAGCCAAACCCATCAACTGATCGTCTTCCAACAACGCAACAGAAAAATCTTTCCTTAGACCCGTTTTCTCGTATTAGCACTTGTTTTAGCTACTTTTCTGTTGCTATGACAGAACGTGACCAAAAGAAAAAGTTTATTTGTGATTGTGGTTCCAGAGGGAATGTCCGTGATGGTGGGAGGCATGGCATCCAGCAGGAGCAGGGAGCTGAGATACCGTATCCTCAACCATCAACATGAAGCAGAAAGTGAACTGGAAGTAGGGTGAGGCTGTAAGCTCTCAAAGCCCATCCCCAGTGATGTACGCCTGCCAGCGTGACTGCACTTGAGCTTGTCCAAACAGCACCATCAGCTATGGACCCCGTGTTCAAATATGTCAGCCTACGTGGGACATTTTTCATTCAAGTGTACTAGCCTGTTGAAAATGAGAATTTTCATTTATAAACTAGAAACCATAGGGACTTGATTAATGTGTTTGTATTCTAGTCCCAAATTCCCAAGAAAACCCATCTTAAAAAGTTTATTCTGTCTCCTGATTGATCTGTGAGTCAGGTAGCCTTAAGTCTATCCACTTAGTCCATGCTCACGGGGTCGAGGGTGCGGGGAGAACAGGGTTCTGATTCTCCAATAATTAAAACCTTTAGCAGCCAAGGAGCTGTCTATCCGCTTGGCTTCACATTCAGGAAGGGCTGTGTACAGTTGATTGACTGACTGATTGATTGACTGATTGATTGGCTGAAACATACTGTGCATCCAACTTCAAGATTCTTATGGTGTGATTGTAGCTTTCAAATTGTCACTTGTCTTCTTTAAGAATAAATGTCAGATGATGTAAAATGAATAGTGTTGGATTCATTTATTTTACTTTCCGCAGACCTTCTGGCTGAAAGGCAGGCTCATAAAACATGTGTATGGGCTGGAAAACCTGGGGTCCTCGCAAGGATGGAAGGGAAAGTGGAATTTAACAACACCACATATCATATTCAGAGCCCAGATACCAAGCTGCCGTGTGTTGGGGGCTGTGGTAATTAGAATTCTTTTGTGAGTCACTATTTCTTCCTCAGATAGGATTTCGAGGTAGGAGAAGAAGCAAAACAAATGGTTTTCCTTAATCGTCAGAAGGGACCACTTATTCTGAAACTGACTTGCCTTCCCATTCCCTGACCCCCTTTGGGCTCTATGGAAAAGGCAAACGGGAGAAGTCACTCTCTCTCTTGAGCCCTTGGGTGCATCCTCAGAAGGACAGATTTACAGCCTGCAACTGTCTCCATCTTGGGAGGCTAGGATTTAGGCTTCCAGGTGAGACACAGCTTTGGTCCTTTCGGGACCCGGGCCATGGCACTGGGTGTCACTTTAGCAGGTGTTTCCACAGTCCCTGCTCAATTCAAACCAGCCATGGCAGCATCTAAGGGCTTCTTAGATTAATGGTGTTCTTGCTTTCCTTTTGGAAGTCCCAGAGGGAATATCTGCAAATTTAATTCCCAGTTAAAGGTGGAAGCGTGGGTTTGAATCTTGTATCAGGTATCGCTCCCTTCCTGCTCAGCATCTTTAGAAAGGTCAACTCTGGGGAAGATTGGAGCATTGGATCTTCTGGGTGCTGTGTAGAGACTTCTGACCTTTCCATGGTCCTAATTCCTTCCTACCTCAAGGTTCCACTCCTGAATATTTTTTTTGAGTACTATTTTTATTGAAGTGTAATTGATCTTGAGCCCACATACTCACATATATGGTCTAAATTAAAAAAGAATATTTATAAAAATGGCAGAAATCGATATTCCTCAAAACCACCAGGTCAAAACAATGAAGGGAGTCTGAGAAGCTGCGACAGCCATGAGTCTCAAAGGAAGTGACAATGAGTTGTGAGGCACGCTGGCTGGAAGCGAAGGTGTGGGGAAGGAACGCTGAACACAAGGTGGACTTCTGTCAACAGCGGTGTGACTCCTTGGCTCTGTGACTATAAAAGTGTGCTGTGCTGATCTAATATCATAAAAAGAGCAGCAAGGGGCCGTGGGACACTATACTTTCTTTTTAGTGTTGTAGTATGAATCAAGTTATTCTAATGGAGAAAGTCGGTTTTAAAGATGGAAGTAAGACATGCTATCTGATAACATCTCAACTAAACTGGACCCACAGGAAGCTTTCAGGTTGGATGTCAGGGCTGGCATGGCCAGGGTGAGGTCAGGAGGAGCTCGATGAGATGATCCTCCTTGGTAACCAGGGGTAACCAAGCAATGAGCTCATTACACACACTTATTTCAGGGCTTGCTCAAAAAGCTAGAAATTAACCAGTGACGAGGACTCCATATGCTTGGCTTCTTTAACCTGTTACATTCCAGAAAGAACGCCTGGCAGAAAGGAAGCCTGGGAGGAAGAAACTTGAGATGCCCAGGAAAGGAGGGGGTGGCTCATATCTGGAGGATGTTTTAGTTCTCTAGAAATGAGTGATGCTGCGACAGAAGCTAGCCATTTGGAGCCCTCAATTTCCCAGGCAGTGTCAGGTAGATAGCTCAGACAGGCTTGGGTGGCCTCAGGCATCTAAACTATCCAATTTAATTTTATGCATTTGAGCTATCAAAGAGGGCCACCCAGGACGTTGCTTTTATTTATTGTTTTCGAATGTTGTGTTTGAATACCTCACTGACCACAAGAAATGAACAGGATTTTATTTATTTGTTTGTTTATTAGTATTGTTTTCTCCTATGTGGGTGTATGTTTCTCCTAGTCCCCTCCCTGATGCCTTTAACCTCTCCAGAACTGAGCCCTGATTCTAGCTCAGTTGGACAATCCCAGGAAGTCCCGGTGTACAGGTGGCTCGAAGTAGGCCTCTGAACTTCTGCCCTCGGTGTCATTTCTTTCTCATTGACATTCCAGCCCTTGAAACAAGGTCTTGGCTCTTTTCTCATTTCAGGATTTCATTTTGGGTGTGTGCGTTTCAGGGGCACTGTGGAGGGGGGTGGTGGTGGCTAGAACACCTGTCCCTTGATCGCCTGCCACTCCGCATCTGGGCCCTGGCTGACAGGCTTGTCTGCTTTGACTAATGATGTGATTGATGGACAAAATAAGGAAGAACATACAAAAAAACATTTCTGTCTGGGCTGGTGTGTCAGCAAGCCTTCATCAAGTGGCTGCTGAAGGTATATTTTGCCGCACGCCTCATTACACAGTAATGGCGTTCCCAGGCAAAGCTGTTTCTTTTCATGACACAAGACAGCAGGCAGCTTTATGGGCGCTGGGCCCACCGAGCCCGGAGGAAGGAGAGGCACACTAAAGAGCGGTCATTTCTAAAAGTGCCTCAAGTTGCTTTTTTGTTGTCATGAATTTAATATGAATCAACACAATATGAAACGGGCATGAGGGATTTTAGTGACTAGTGATTTTTTAAGACCGCTGTCTAAACAGCCATCAAGGAAGAAAGAAAGGGGAAGGGGGGAAGAATTCGCGATATTTTCTCCCTCCAAACCTGTTGCAAAGAAAGGAGTCATCTGTCAATTTTATTGCATTAAAAAAGTACACAGAAGCATACAGTCCAAACAAATGTCTTCTTCCAGGCTAAACATGTGGGAAACGCCACATCGCTAATGCCAGAATCATCCCAGTCAGCAAACGGAGTATTCATAACCCCATTCCGACGGCCTGCTGAGGAGGGGGTGACATTCATGAGAATTACAAATGCGGCCTCTCTGTGCATCTAATGATGAGCTGAATGTCGGCCCTGGCGAGAACATGAGGGGTGCTTCTCATAGCTGACAAGACACCCAGGAGTTACAACCCAGGGCTGAGGACGAAAGGGGCTCATGATTAAAAATCAGAAGGGGGGAGGCAAATGCTCAACCTAGCCCCCTTTCTTCATTAGGGTACACTTGAAACAGCCTTTGGTATTTGGTCTCGGGTCCCTACTTCAGTCTTTGCAAAGGATTTTAGATTCTCTCTCTCTCTCTCTCTCTCTCTCTCTCTCTCTCTCTTTCTCCCTCCCTCCCTCTCTCTCTCCCCCTCTCTCTTTGTGGTAATTTTTTTTTCACCAAGGCATTTTATTACATGTGTTCTACTTTTTTCTCCCCCTCACACGTTGGACTGTCTCCAAAGAGAAATGCCTCAGATGAAGTTTCATTGGAAACACGCTTTTTATTCCTTCCTGCTAACGGTGATGAGTCTTCAGCGGTAGATTGTCGAGAATAATATTCGATTTTAATGAGTTGTGATTAGGAAAAAAAGGCTCTCTTCCCATAATAAATACTCAATAATAAATTAGAAGATGTATACGGATCTTTATCCTTAGTTAAAACATACGCAAATGCAAAACCTTGTTATGACAAATTTGAGAAAATCTTTTGTGTATATTTAATTGACTGTTCAGGGAGGCAAAATGATTGACACTTGCGTCAATTTTGACACCATCGTGCACACATTCGTGCAAGCTGGTGATGGAGAGGACAATAACTTTCTCAACATGGTAATTAGTCCTCAGGTCCCTGGGGCTGGGGATATCCATGTTGAGCATTGTAGAAAGATTCTAAAGGTCGTCAAAAGCAAGCGGCCTATGACTTATACGTTCAGTAATGAACTTAAAATGGGAATGAAGGAGGGTGGGATGCTCTGGTTTTCTTTTTCTCCTCCCCTCCTCCCCCTCCTCCTCCTTCTTTAGTGAACAAAAGCAGACATTATCTACAGCCTTTGTTAATGTCCCACATCTGTTAGTTATTTTTCCTTAAATGGTGACATCGAGGGAAGTGGCCAGGGGACCCTGTCTACCTGAGAGTTAAAGCAGAGTGGAGCTGCCCTCAGCAGCAGGAGAGCGCAGAGTGAGCTGGCAGGCACACACACCTGCAAAGGTGATGTAACTGAGCCCGGGGAACCCAGAAGTAGGTGGTTCTTGCCCCGGCACATGCTGGTTTATCAGCACAAGGTTTCCAGAGCTTGGCTTACTTTGGAGGGTGGTACCAGAGTGGTGACCATTTCTCCTCACATCCTGCATTTCATGCCCTAAGAGTTTCTGCAAGCCTCTACCCTGTGCTGGCTCCTAGGCCTGGAAGCCTATTGGCAGTACTCTTCTGGCTGAAAGCTTCCAACTGGAGCCATGAGATAACGTCAATGATGGAACTGCTTTTGGAGGGATTCATTCTTACACAAGCTCACCACTGTGCAAATACATTGTTGAGTGTCCTTTCAAACTCCCAGATGGAGCAGGTTGGTTGTTGGGATGTATCCTTATCAGGTATTATCTGCTGCACATAATTGCATGTGCTTTGTTACCACTGTCATCCCAGGCATGTGAATATACCAGGATGGCTACAGCATCACTGGGTGATAGGGACTTTTCAGCTACATTGTCATATGAGAGACTGTGAATCTACAAAAGCACATGCAGTGAGTCCCTCACTTGATGTATACATGCCCTAGCTCTGCTTGGACCAAAACGGTTACTCTGTAGAAGAGAATCTAAGAAGTCATCCACTGTCCGTGACTCCTCAATGAGGGATGGGGACTCATGAATCTTTTCCCACTCATAGAAGTATATGGACAGCATAAATTAGAATGCATTAGTTATTGCTTTTTTTTTTTTTAAAAAAAAGTGAATATGATGTTGGAGGGAGAGGGAGATGCGGGGGCTGGGAGGAGTTAAGAGGAGGCACTGAGGATGAATATAATCAAAATGCATTATATCAAATTCTTAAAGAATTAATCAAAATACTTAAAAAAATCTCAGAGGATCCCAGGAATCTTGCCAAAAGTGTGAGAACCATCTTGGGCATATGAACCAAATGGACTTGAAGAGGATCCGTGCAAGATTGAGTAACACTAATGCTTCAATTAAAAATAGAAGAAATGGCTTGACAATTAAACACGTTAAACTTGTTGTCAGGGACCAGAGCAACTCTTCTAAGCAGAGCCTTCGCTCAGTGGGCGTCAGCTGAACCAGCACTCTTTCAAACTGCAGGAGCGGGTAATGGGTACAGAGCGGCTTCCCTTTGTGGCCTCATGCCCCCGAGGGCTGCGATCTCCCCATTCTCCCAGAAGGTCATTAGCTTCAGAGGTGATGGCTGGAGGACCCACTGAGGAGCTAAATCATTTCACAGCAGAGAAGCTGTTTCTCAGCAAATGCTGGATGCCAGAGGGAAGAAGCTTCCAGGAGTGTGGTGCTAAGCAGGAGAGCAGAGAGGAAGGAGACCCCTCACCTAGGGTGATTTTCTCTAATCTGACAGGAACCATCCACCCACTCACAGGCTACCCTATATATTACAGCATCCCACCCCCAAATCAGGTGCGTATGGCCTTCTTGATCGATTTTCACCCACAAAACTCTTAATTTCTGTGCAGGTTTCTCCTGCCTTTTGTTCTCCTAGCTGACACCCACTGAAGAAAGACTCCTCGTGTGGAATTGTTTCTTCCACTCTGGTGTACCCCTCCCCTCCTTCTGATGGCTCACCCTGAGAAGTAGTTTTGTGTGACTTCTCAGCTGTCACCCGTTGAAGGGGTACTTGGGAGAGACCAGTATGTGCCCTCTGGTTGGTGCCTCGATATCACCAGCCGAAAGCCTTCCTGGATCAGACACGTGCCCTTTGTCTCCAGGCTCTGTCAGATGGCTGGTGGGCAGGTCTAAGTACCGGGAATCCCCTTCCTGCTGCAGCTATACACATCTGCTCTCCACCTTGGGATCACCATGCTCCCGGTTGCCGCCTTTGAACTGTGATGAGGTGTGTGGAACACCCCATCGACACATCCTATCAGATAGCTTTTGAAATGAAAATCTTTCAGATCAGTTCCAACTCTTTCCAAATGTCACCAGCACCCTCCAGGCTGAAAACCAATCTCGCCTCCACCCCTGGTTTGTTTGAAATGTCTTATGGGTCTGCGGGCAGGAAGGCTGGCACCTGGGAAGCTGGGGCTCTAGAAGGGCTGGTCCTGCTGGGGGCTGTGCTGACTGGGCGGTATTTCTTACGTCCATTCGGCATCCTCTGAGCTTGTCACTCTGAAGCTCAGGGTTTTGTGCTTGATGGCGTGTCATCTTTTCTGTCTCTCCAAACCCCTCCACCCCCCGTTGTCCAGAGGCCGACCCCAATCTTTCCCACTGCAGTTCTTACATCACTCACTGATTCATGGGTGGCATTGAGGAAAAGACGGGGACTCAGTATATTTTCATACAGATTCCTCTCCTCCCCACTTCCTAGCTTGCATTGACGTGTGTGTGTGTGTGTGTGTGTGTGTGTGTGTGTGTGTGTGTGTGTGTGTGTGTGCTTATGCAGACATACCCCACTGACTCTGGCAATGGTAGTACCTGCCTATGGTAGTATTGCTGAAGGATTTGGTTAATCGTCTGATATTGCTCCAAAGGCACCTGAAATAAAACCAAAGCAAGCCAATGCACAAATCATGTCATATATATGACAAAAACAAACACCATAAAAAGGGAGAAAAATCCAAATACACAGACTACTAACTTTTATCTATAAATAAGACCCGGGCTCTTTTCTGACTCGATTTTGAAATGAAGAGCTATTGTAAAATGAAGAAAGGGAGCTTAAAATAATAGAAATTTAGGGCAAAATGTGTGTTATTAAAAGTTCGTGATGTTGAAGAGCCAAACTCCTATCCCACTACCGAGATTTAATATGTACTTCACACAAAAGTAAATCATGTAATATTTTCATGGCAGGCATAGAATTTTATGGCTTTTATGACTATCATGGAATTGGGATTCATATTTTATAGACAGCTCTAATAACATCAAGAAACTGCTCTGGGAAAAATGGGGGCTTAGAGGAAGACGAATGATCACTCAGCAGAAGCTAAAATCAAGCGTAATTAAAGCCCAGAGGTATAGATGTTTCTGTGGTCCATGGACTCCAGGCAGGCCCCGGTGTTCAGAAGGGACCATGGAGGAGAAAGTAGAGGCTCTGGGAACAGTCATCTTGCTCTTACCACTGTGGACTATTGGTTCTTACAAATGTCCATCGCTGGGGTAGGAGGACAGACAGACCCGCCCATCCGACCTGAGACTGTCTTGGGAAGAACATGCTCAAGTTTGTTTCCCTGCGTGTCTCCACATCTCTTCTCCAGGGGGAACAGTCTCTGGTTCTGCAGAGAGCAGGTGCAGCTGTACCCGTATGACTTCCCACCTCACTTGCCCTCCGTGGCAGCAAACTACGGTCTCTGCAGCCAGACCATCTGAGAAGTGTTAAGTTAGTCAGAAGTGATCTCAAAGCACCTAGCAGTTACTGTATGCCTTGCTGAGATTAGCAAAGATTTCTATCCACGAGAGAGAGAGGGGGGGGGGAGAGGGAGAGAGAGAGAGCTGGAGGGTACTTCTGTTTTCCTCCTCCAGGTTCAAAGCGCCCTTGTGCTGTACTGGGTTGTTAAGTACAGCCAGGGCCATTCAGCCTTGGTGAGTTAAAGCTGAGATTTGGTTCTCAATTTATTTCCCCTCCCTATGTTGTAGAGTGCACCATTGCACCCATTCTTGGGACAAGCTGGCATAGAGTCTGTCCACAAAGTGGCCTCTGAGTTCATGCCATCCATCTCACTGCTCTTCCACAGTCACAAAGTGACCACAGACCCCACGTGTCTGTAACCTCAGCTCACTCCTGCAGGCACAATGCAGGCAGTTCTCAACCTGTGGGTTGCAATGCCTTTGCAGGTCAAACGACCCTTTCGCAAGAGTCGTCTAAGACCACTGGAAAACACAGATATTTACATTAAGAGTCGTACAGTAGCAAAATTACAGTTCTGAAGTAGCAATGAAATAATTTTATGGTTGGGGGTCACCACAACATGAGGAGCTGTATTAAAGGGTTATAGCATTAGGAAGGTTGAGAAGCCTGGTTTAAAGCCATGGACACTCAAAACAATGACTTGTGTGTCGTGACCAGCCTACAAACGTCTACGTCAGAGGTCATTTTCAGGCAATTGTCAGGAGACTGTCCAAACCCTCTGGATGCCTCTGAGTTTCTTAGGTACCTCTTGTACTGACCTTGACCCAGTTCTATTATTATGTGACCTGAGGCTGCTCCTCCTGAGATTTGCCAAGTTACTTGTTAGAGGAAGACAGACATCAAGTTCTCCTTCTTTGGGAAATTGTAAGCACCAAAATTTATCAAAACACAAAGCTTCATGTAAATTATAAAGTGCCATGTGCACAAGGAGCCCAAACACAGTGCCTGGAAAGTGCCCCCTCCCCTGTCACATGAAGTACCTCAGGCAGGCACAAGCCAGGCAATGGGACAGAAGCAGAACTCACCTGGCATTTCAGCCTCCCCACACTGTGAAATGTGACTCCCATGAGCGCTGCTCCGCATCACTGAATGGTATTTTGTGGCAGTATTTCTGCTCTGTTCTCGGAAATGTCTGCACTCTGCCTCTAACAGCCTGAGCGGAGACATGCTCAGGAGGAAGATGCCCCTCTGAGGGGCTGACAGCAATGGTCCTTCTTCCCCAAGCTAGATAACGGCCTGTCTTCCCTTGTGGCTCTCTGGTGAGGCCTGACCTCCCCGTAACCCTGGTACGGGGCTGTGACGAATGGGTGGAAGTTCTCTCGGCAAAAGCGGTACACAAAGGACAGAGACAGCCCATGCTCTCAGGGGCACGAGGGTTACTCTTCCCTGTCGATCAAGCTCCAGGAGAATGGAACCCGGGCTGGAGTTTAGAGACGAGCAGAGGGACTGCAGGATAGTGCCTCGCGGGAAGACCCCTCTGGAGACCACAACCCTGGGCCTCTGACTTGTCTAGATCTTACCTCTTTTGGTTTGTGGGGTTGGGGATGGAACCCTGAGTCTTAAGGCACACGAGTGCTCTAGCACTGAACTCTCTCACCAACCATTGGCTCTTTTTAGATGGCCGACTTGGTTTTAAATGTTGCCTAAAGACTGTGGCCATTGAGGATCCCCTCCAAACTTTCCTTTAAAGCCTTAAGGTCATTTCCATTCTCATCAAATGACTTGGATAAAATATTCAGCCACAGCCTCCTTTCCATTTGACTCTTAACTTGATAAGACATAATTTGCAATTGATTATTGCTCAGACATTCCTGGCACTGCATGGTGACCTGGTCATACATCTCACTCGCTCTCTGCCAATTCAGAATTGGGGGGGTTCTTTGACCTTTGACCTTTCTAAGGGGCAACTGTGAGGTCATTCAGGTTGTTAGGAATCACAGCACCCTAGCCTGCAGCTGACAGAGATATACATAGATGCACAAAAGTCTTGAATTGAGGTTTTGTTGGGTTTTTTTTCCTACTGTTGGTAAGACACAGGTATTTTTCAGAGTTGGGAAATGTCTTAAATGAATGAGCTTCGTATATATATGTTTTTAATGTGATTTCCCTGTATTTATTTGGGTGATCACAATTTATGCCAAGTGAAAAGGTTACGCGTCCTGGAAACTGAATTACCCCATTTATTTGTAGACATGATACAGTGCAGAACAGCAGAGGGCTCATCCTCTTAGCTCTGCCCTTGACCTCACCCCTGAGCCTGGAGGTGGGCATCTCAGTGCCAATCACCTCCTCCTCCAGGCCAGAGTGCCCACTGCCTTCTCAGTCAGGTTCTCAGACCAGGTGAGCCTTTAGGGCAGCAAGACTGGCCATCTGTCACCAGCTACCTCAGTATGTATTTATTATTTCTGACGCCGTATGAGACCAAGTTGGCCTCCAGTTCATGGTTGCCCTGAGTTCTGGAATGCAGGCTTGTACGACCACCTATTTTCATAAGCACCGATGAAGTAGTGGCCATATACAGCCTTCCGTTCATTCACAGGGCCATTCTTGCAGGCCTTTTTCCAAGGCCTGGGCTCTTGTCTCTTCCTCTTGATGGTTAGTCAGAGGCAGCACCCCTTGGGTCTCATCCCATCACCACACTTCTGGCTGAAGGTTTACTTTCAGTGCTGTTACTTCCTCACCATGTCTTAACATCCTCGACGGGCTCACTGTATAAAAGAGAAAGCCAGGAAGCCGAGAGGAAGATGTCACAGCTTGCTGCTAGTGGAGACTGTTGAGTGTGGCGGGGCCTGCACCGATCACCCCCCTGCCTCTCATGGGCTCTTTCCCTGGGTCTCTGGTGGACACTGAAGAGCCTTCCAGCTCTGAGCAAAGACTGCTGGAGGAGAAGGAGCTTCAGAGATGCTTGGCTGAGGGAGACTGAGATGAGACTTGGCCCCCTCCCGTTGCATTCTGTTTCGTATTTGTGACCATGAATCAGGGCTGTGCCAAACCTCTATTTGCATGGTCCATTCTTAGACCGAGCCCTTTTGGCTTGCCTCACCCATCACTTCCATATTACCCAGGAGTAATTGGATATTGGCAACCAATTATGGGATTTTTCACGTCAGCTTCATCAGTGCCTCTTAGACAACTGAGCCAGAGTCTCTTTTAGATGAAGAAGGAAATTGCAAAAATTTGCATTAATGTCCTGTGAGATATGGACAGCTCTGGACCTGGCGGGATGAGGGAAAGGAGAGAGACCGTAGTGTGGCCCTTGGTTCCAGGGACACCAGCCTCCCTGACGCCTGCATACATGCTGACCCTCCTGTATCCTTCTCTGCCCCTTTTATTTGTCCTCCTTTGTTCCTATTAGAAAGAGGGTGACACTGATTCTGGGGACTGGAGGATGCTCTCTGCAGGGACACGCCTGTCAGCACAGAGCCGTGGCTCCTAGGAAGATCTTACTGGCTGAGGGGGGAAGGAAGGCATGGGAGCTGAGGATGCACCAGAGCTGTCACTGAGGATCATATTGACTGACTGTCCCTAACTATACCTTGAGGTCACTCCACGCATTTGTCACTTCCCTCTTCAATGGAACAAGATAATCAGAGGGACGAGGGGGATTATTTTGACTCATGGTTCAAGGGGACAGTCCATCATAACGGGAAGTGTGGCAGCTGGGAAGGCGTCTCTGACAGTGGGAGTGCACAGCCTAGCTTGCTCACACTTTGAAGGACCAGAAAACTGTGAATAGGACCAGTATTGGGGCCTGGTACTAAATCTCAAGACCTAAACCTTGTGACCTGCTTCAGAACTAGGTCATACAACTGCCCCAACCTTCCAACATAGCACCATGGCCTGGGAACCAAGTGTTCAAACCCAGGGGCCTTTGCATTCAGACCTACATTCACTGTAGCTAGTTCCTCATGCCTGTGGCTTATTGTTCTCTTTTGCAGGGTGTCTGTGTTCAGGGCAGGCTCTCAGCATAGCAATAAAAGCAGGATGCTGTTGGAGAAACGTTTCTGCTTGTTCCTCTCAGTGACACAGTCCCAGGACCTGCTCTTCACAACCCCCGAGAGGATGTCCCATGAGTGAGGTTGACCCCACTGTCCACTGTGGTCATCTGCTCCTGCGTAACTGACCATTTCCAGATTCGTACCCTCCCCTAACTCAGTTCCTCACCTCCTCACCCAGTGTCTTTCCGGGACTGCCCCTGCTTCAATTCCACTACTTGTCCCAGCGTGTGTCTCTTGAGGGTTTATTCTAGAGAGACTTACAATGAGGCAGCCACAAAAGTCAGGTGTGTGATAGCCAAACACGAGGGATAAGTGGATGGATTGTGATGGACTCCATCCTCCTGGGTTCTCAGCCTTGCAATGACAGAACAACTTCAGCTCTGAAGGGTAGGGGCTCGGTCAGCCACTCTCCTGCCATCGGGCCCATGAGCTCTGCCCTCCTGGCGCCCTCTGCACATGCCCACATGTGTCGGGCAGTGGGCAATCTGATTGATCTGGTGTGTCTGAGCTGAGGAGGGGAGTTGAGTACTTCTCCCTGGGAGGGATGTTCAGCTCATTTCACAGATGAAATCAATCAGATTTAGACCGCGTTCACATTGGCCACGAGAAGCAAACCTGAACAGCAGGGGCCAAATGGGAGACTTCCTTGCTCCCTGCCCGTCTGGCTCTACCTTGGCAGTGGGGGCCAGTGGTCCTTGGGCTAGGAAGAAGTGTGGTTCCTTTGAAGTAGGTGTTAACTGCAGAGGCCAGCCCACTGCCAGAGCAATTGGCACAACACTGGCTCACTGAGGGATGTCAGACTGGGAAGATAGTTCCACAACAAAGGCAAAAGGGGCAGAGCCTAGATCATGCCCATACACATTGCCTTTGTCCTCTGGATGCTGCTGGCTAAACGAGAGGACAGGGTGAGAACCCAAGAACACCAATTAACAAAGTGTAGGTTCCCTTTGCTTTCCCGGGTGACATGGAGCTGTGTGGCCAAATGGTCTTTTCTGGAAACAGCTTTGACAAGTAGACTAGAGCCTTTGGCATTCAAGTTGTAAGGTGTCTCAGTTTGCTTTCTAATGCTCTTATAAACGCCATGGTCAAAAGGAACTTGGAGAGGAAAGGTCTCATTTGGTTTATATATCCCAGGTCTCAGTCCATCATCAAGGGAAGTCAAGGGGGAGACCTGGAGGCAGGAACTGAAGCGGAGGTCTTGTAGGAACACTGCTTACTGGCTTGCTCCCTACAGCTTGCTCAGCCTTCATTCTTGTTCAGCTCAGGACCCCTTGCCAAGGGGCTGGCACTGCCCATAGTGAGTAGGCTGGGCCTTCTTCCCAGATGACTCTAGCCTGTGACAAGTTGACAAAAATGTATTCAGCACCAAGAGGATTTCTCTATCATCTTTGAGCCGTCCTCAGTAAGAAGGAATTGGGACATTAATCTGTCTCCAGGATGCTAGGGCTTCATTCCTCATGCCAGGAATAGTGTAAATGGAGGCCCTGTGTTGACAATTGCCTCTGCGGATCCCTGCCTCCTCTCTCAGCATTATCCACCCTAGAGCTCACATATCTGGATGGAATCCCTTTCCCTGCAACTCCGTAACTCCAGGGCTCAGACTAGGAAACTGATGTGAGCAACTAATGGGTTAGCATCTGAGATCCCTGCTATCTTGAAGGGGATCTGCTTCTTAGAATCGTTGACTCTCTAAAGCCATGCTTGGCAGTGAGGAAACCACTGCTTCCTTACAAATGGCTGCTCTCTGAAGTTTCTTCACAGGTAGGTGACATAGAAAGACCTTCTTCTACAAGGAAACAACAGTGTTCTGTAAATTAAGCTGTAAGGTCCCAGAGTTAGTGATCTTGAGAGAAGCAGGCCAACATCTTCGGCTTAAGTGGTGGTCACGTGACCCAAGTCCAGCCAATCAAAATGTATACATCTGTTGGGGTTAGGGAGAAGTTGCTTTTCCAGTTGCTGGGAAGACTGGCTGTGAGGCTGGAGCTCCTGGCCACTGTCTTAGCACCATGAGGGATGGGCCCGCCTGAGAACAGAGCCTCTGCGAAACAGAGAGAGGTGGAAAGAGGACAGGGTGGATGACAGCTTTACAGTAAGGACTCCAGCAGGCCAGATCTAAGCATGGACCCATGGTGTTTCTTTCCTCCGTTCCTCCCTCCACTCCCTCCCTTCCTCCCTTCCTTTTAAAATAGACTTTATTATTAAAAAAGTAACTTGCAAATAAATAAAAACCTCACACAGCAAAATTAAATTGACCTCAAATCTATACAACTCAATGAAATGCCACCTTTTAAACATTGTGCCTATAACTGATTTGGGGATAGATACTAAAAGCTCAGAAGTAGTCTGCCATGTTGCCACTGAACCTTCAGGAAAATGCATTGCCTCTCTTCAGTCCAACGAACACTTCTTTGCTTCCTTCCAATCTTTGTCCTAAGGGATAAGGACACAGATCAGATCTAGAGTCTAAGGGGCTTAGAGAGAAGAGTGGAAAACATACCGTAGGAGTGTTTCCAGCAAAGGTCCCAAATATGTTGTCAAAGGAGTGCATGCAAATGCACACATTAATTAATACACGTTAGTTAGGCGTTGGAATGTGTAGGAGTTATATGGCATAGGAACAAGGAGAGGAGAAATTAGCTCTGCTTGAAGATACCTGGGCAGGGTTAAGAAGGGGGGGTATGGAATGGGGTAGGATTTGAGAATGGAGAAATCAATGAATTAACACAGTGTCACGTATATTTATAATCTATTATGTGTTCAAGTTCCATGTGCAACACTGGTGATAAAAGACCATGTTGTCTCCAGACTTCTGATTACAATTTAGTTGGGAAGATAGTGTCTGCTGGTAACTTAGGATGGGAGTGTCACCTAGGGAAGACTGTCTTACATTTGGGTTCTGTGGTTTGATGAGAGTATCCCACACAGGCTCTGGCTATTGAATACTTGGGCAGTCACTGGTGGGGCTGTTTGGGAGGCTAAAGAGATGTGGCCATGCTTAGAAGGAGTGCATCACTGGGGGTGGGCTTAAGGTTCCAAAGCATAGGGCTATTCCCAGTTAACTCACTATGCTCCCTGCTTACAGTCCAAGATGCAAGCACTCAGCTTCCTGCTCTAGTTGCCACACCTCCACTCAGCCAATGTGGACTCTAATTCTTTGGAACTCTAAGCCCAAATTAACCCTTCCTTCTATAAGATGCTTTGACCCTGGGATTTTATTAAATCCCAAAGTGACTAAAGCAGGTGCTAAAGGAAACATGGAGAGAAACTCAAAAGGAGAGTCGGAGAAGGGGCCCTGCTAAGAATCAAGGACAGGCCTCTGTAGGCAATCTTCAGAACTGGAGAAATGAAAGACGGAGATAAATACTGTCAGCCCAGAGATAGTTCAGTGAAGAGGGAAGTTGCGGGTTACAGCCTGGAGGCGCATGATGTTGGGTTAAAGGCTAGTGATGCAGGTGATGGAAAGCCACTGAAGGCAGTGACCATGGTCACACTGTCAGCTCTGCCTCGCCAGAGCAAGAATTTCCTAAGACGTAAGAAGTGGTTTTTCTGGCAGTTCCAGGACAAGGGAGCTGCCGCAATGCCGGTCTCGCTCTTAACTAGTGGCAGCCAGCTCTCAAACGGTGGATGAGGAATACGCTTCCGGTGTTTCTGGTCCTGTAGCCTATGAAAGAAGTGTGGTAGTTTGCACACAAGTAGCCCCCATAAGCTCATCGGGACTTGCACTATTGGGAGGTATGGCTTTGCTAGAGTGGTTATGGCCTTGTCGGAGGAAGTGTGTCACTGTAGAAGTGGGCTTTGAGGTCTCGTATGCTCAAGTCAAGAGTTTCAAACCACTTCAGGTTGCCTGCGGGTCAAGATGTAGGACTCTCAACTCCTTCTCCAGCACCATGTCTGCCTGCGTGCCACTGTGTCGCACCGTGATGATAATGGACTAAACCTCTGAAAATGTAAGGCACCCAAATTAAATATTTTTCCTTTCTAAGAGTTGCCACGGTCATGGTGTCTCTTCACAGCAATAGAACCCCTAGCCAAGTCAAGAAGAAAGAATTATTTCTTTCTATTCGAGATGGTTCTGGAGAAGACACTGTCTGGTCTAACTTGGGTCTTGGGTCTATCTGATGATCTATAGGTATCAGGGGGGATCATTGTCATAACTACCTCAGCAAGGACCAGCAACTGGAGATGGAAGCAATTTGCTACTAGAAAAAAGGCACCCTTCTCTCTAAAGTAGCATATATTCAATGCTCTTCTGGGAGAGAGGTTTTTCTGTATCTAAATTTCCTCTGACCTGAGTGTTTCATAGCCCTTGGCATGGCCTGGAGGGGACAATCAGGTCCTGAAGACAGCTGTTAGAGGAGGAATAAAGGGAGAGAGAGAGGTACAGGAGAGGCCACAATAGTGACTAAAAAGATGAGGTAGGTGGTAGCCTTGGCCTCTCTCCTACACAATACCCAGGCTCTACCAAAGCCCAGGCCATGGCTGAAGATGGGCCCCTGAGTTCCACAGGATACCCTCTTTGGGTGACTTGTTCAAAACCCGAGTATACTGTTAATTCTGTCTTTTGCTCACAAACATTCAGAACATCGCTGATACTTTGAGGATGAACTGATATACACTTGCCCCTCTATGTTTAGAAATTTATATGACCTGGAGGCTATGTACTCAATTTACAATGTGTATGGTGGGGGTGGGGCGGGGAATTGAGATTTAACAGGGCCCTGTCCATCTTGTCTCCCATGAGGCAAGGGGCAGTGGGATAATAACACTGTTTAAAAAGTGGGAAATGTTTACTCACTTGGATCTCCAGGCTAAATATCTTACCACACACCAGCTGGAATCATCCCCTAACTGTGAGGTAACAGCAATTAGACCCGCACCCCCAGCTCCGGTCCCGCGGCTGGGCTGACAGACACGTCAGATTAATACATCACCAGGTATGGGGAAGCGCAGTTAGAATTTGACTGAGGTACTTCTAGCCTGAGAAAGGGAACGATTTATCAATGCAAACTTAATAACATCTATTTGAATCTAACTAAAAATCAATATTTCATTACCAAATTGTTAGTGAGAATGAAGAAAAATTGCGGAAGTCGGGCAGTTTGGTGCTGGGGAAGCGTCAGGAGTTCAATGTGAAGACGGGATGATTCATGAGGCCATACCAGAGTAAGGGTGAGGGAGGACGAGTGGAGGAAACTCGGAGGGGGCCCCTCGCTCATGACCTTGGCCGTGAGGAGGGGGGTACACAAGAAAATGAGAGTGACTGTCAGTTCCCTTCAGGGATGGCGCCCTCCATAAATCACAGGAAGCCAGCCCTGGGAGAGGAGAGAAGGGCTGGGATGGAGGGGGAGATGAAGACCAGGCATCGGGGGAGGAAACAACTTAACTCCTTGTGTTCTGGTTGCTGAGTGCATCTTGACATTGGTCCACATGAGCCACCACCAGAATGAACTAGATCCAAGATTGGAGGGATTCCTTGTGGACAATTCTTGCCAAATCAAGAATCAAGTAGAAAGGATGTGGAAGGTTGTCACTTGCCCCGTATAGCTAAGCTCACACCTCTGCTCCTGTCAGAAACTCAAGTGTGATAGCTGTGAGGTCTGCTGTGGGGGAGGCTGGGATTAAGATTTCCAGCCCGTGATCAGAAAACTCTGTGCATTTGAGTGACTGGAGTCAAGTCCCTGGATGAATAAAATCCTTAAATTTGTCCCCAAATCTTTGTTATAAATAAAACCTTAGGGTTTGTCTTTGTGTTGATCATAGGTCCCATTCTTGCTTGTGTTTGGTTTCCCGGGCCTAGCCATACTTTGTTGTAGCAAGTATATGAACTGTCCTTTGGTAAGGAATAAAGGTGAATCACATGAGATGGCTCATCTCTATAAGCACTCCATAAAATAACTTCCAGCTTCTGCTTCTTGATTCACCAAAGAGCAACGTATGACTACCTCAAAGCTCTCTGGGTAGAGACTGCATTTGGGGAATTACGAAAGCAAATGTGTTTGACCTTAGATACTTAACCAACAGCCATGATTTTAGTACCACGCTCTTTAAAAAGTTAAGGCTAGCTTGATTGTCCTTCTGGCCCCATTCACAAGGTTGTTGTAGGGTTCTGGGCTGTTGGTTCTGAATGGCAATGTCCCTGTTGCATCTGAGCCTCTCTGATGATACTGCCCTGGGTCAGCATGACTTTGTTATGTCAGCTGGCATCCCAGGTTCCATGAGTTCCTTGAGTTGAAAGCCTACACTTAGCTTGCTCACAAGCCATAGGGAACCAGATTACAATCTGGTCTTGAAATCCTTTAGGTTTTGATAATATTTTCCCCAAATATGCACTTTAGTAAAGAGGAAGCGGGGGACAAGGAACAGAAAGTTCAATCCCTGCAGGCACTATGGTGCCATTTTAGGTCTATCTTGACAAATGAGTGGTCTGCCCACTCCTGAAGGACCAGCCTTCAGTTTAAAGTGTGTGTCCAGGGGCATTTGGCAGAAACAAACTTCCATGACCTTTTCTGTAAGACCAACCATTGGGAAACTTTCCATGTTTATGACTAGTGTCTTGGGATTATCCACGATTGCCATCTTGACAGAGTCCAAGCATATGAGTTGGTGTCATGTCCATTGGTCAAGAAGAGTCTCACATCCCCAGGTTTTACAGTAGAAATGATAACTCCCCCAACAGGTAGGGTTCAGGCTCCGATCTCGATGGAGCCCAGGACAAACATAGAAGGCTAGGGAGCTTAACATGGCTCTTCTGTCCAGGCTACTACATCCCTCACATGGGTCTAAACCCCCTTGTCCTGGAGGGGAAGCCTCTGTATCAAAGTATCCTTCAAGGTCCCAGGGGTCGGGGGCTCCTATAGTCAATTTACATAAGTCTGGGTAGAGAGTTGGCCATCATGTTCCTGGAGAAGCCTCCCTTGTGAGTTCCCATATGACATTCCCTCCCCCTGTCAGGACCAGCCAAGTGAGTCGTTGGGGTGCATGGGGGTTATTGCCCTTCACCTGAATTGGGTTTAGGTGCACGACGCAGACGCAGCTTAAAAGTGTCCATAGTTTTTGCCAGTTTCCATTCATCCTTGGCCAGTGCAGGAGCTCGTTTCCCGTGGGAGGCATGTATCCAGGCTGAGATGCCATTCACTTTCACTGCCATGGGAGTTGTCAGGAGCACCAAGTAGGGTCCCTTCCAGCGAGGTTCTAGGTTCCCGACTCGGTGTCTCCGAACTAGTACAGCGTCTCCCACTTGGAAATGGTGCGGCACCTGTGGGTCCCCAGGTTTGTATGCTTCTTTTAGTTGTTTCCAGAGCTGGCGCCTTACTACTTCAAGGGCCTTCAGACGGGCAGATAACGGTCTAGGAAGAACAGCATCAGGATTATGCATCCCACCCGCCCCAGTAGGCTGTGGCAGTCCCCCACATAGGATTTCATAAGGGGTGAGTTTAAATTGCCCCGGGATGTTTCGAACCCAGAACAGGCCGAAGGGAAGGAGGGCTGTCCAGTCATTTCCACTGGTCTCTAGGGCCAAGCACTGGAGACAACTATTGGAAACCATCCTCTTCCTGGGATTACATCTCAGTCGGGACCAACTATTCTCACTCAGATTTCTCTAAATAGAAGGAGCTGAGCCAGGGGGCCTGCCAAGGCTGGTGCCACCCCCTGCAGATAAATTTTACTGAATCAGAGAAGAAGGGTACGGGTTTGATATCGGGATATTATTGGGGACTTGGGTTCTATAAAGAAAGGATAGATAACAGTATTATATTCAAGATCAGGCAGAAGATTGAGAGTTCAACGAGCCGGCCCATAGGGCCCAATCAAGTACTGGCTGAACAGGGTCCCCCAGCCAAAGACCTCCCACGAACTCAGGAGGGTTCCACAACTCCCAGCCCCTCACCTGGGGCAAACATGACTTCCCTGACCCTTCCGTCCATGGGACAGAGATTGCTTAACCTCATACAAGGGGCATTCTTCATGCTGAATCAAATGAACCCCAACATGACAGAATCCTGCTGGCTTTGCTTAGCATCAGGACCTCCTTATTATGAAGGAGTTGCAGTATCTGGGGCTTTTAACAACACCACCAGTCAGGAGGCTTGTGTTTGGGGGACTAATCATAGGCTGACTCTTACTGAGGTTGCAGGTGTAGGGACATGCCTGGGAAATCCACTGGCTGCCTACAAGCATTTGTGTAATGAGACTCTTAAGAACCCTAAGACTCCTGACACCAGGTACTTGGTTCCGGGTTTAGATAAATGGTGGGCTTGTAGTACAGGCCTGACACCTTGCATGTCGACATCGGTTTTTAATGACACCAAAGATTACTGTGTGCTTGTACAACTGGTACCTAGGGTCTTTTATCATCTAGCTAACACACTTGAAGATGAGTTTGACAAGTGCCCAACTCGCTTTCAACAAGAACCTATTTCTCTGACACTAGCAGTAATCCTGGGCCTCAGGGTAGCTGCCGACG
Source organism: Ondatra zibethicus (assembly GCA_004026605.1). Taxonomy (NCBI): domain Eukaryota; kingdom Metazoa; phylum Chordata; class Mammalia; order Rodentia; family Cricetidae; genus Ondatra; species Ondatra zibethicus. The sequence continues at coordinate 216,595 of PVIU01000067.1, forward strand.
TTGGGACAGGTACCGCTGCCCTAATACAGGCCCCTCAGTACTTTAATGAATTAAGAATAGCCATGGATGAAGATTTGAGGGCTCTAAAACAATCTATTTCCAAACTCGAAGAGTCATTGACTTCCCTTTTAGAAGTGGTCTTATAGAACAGAAAGGGATTAGATTTGTTATTCTTAAAAGACGGAGGATTATGCGCTGCTCTCAGAGAAGAATGTTGTTTCTATGTGGACCATTCAGGAGTAATTAAAGACTCCATGAGTAAACTTAGAGAAAGGTTAGACAAAAGACAAAGAGACAGAGAAGCACATCAGGGATGGTTTGAGAGCTGGTTTAATAGATCTCCTTGGATGACTACTCTGGTATCTTCCCTTATGGGACCATTCCTAAGTTTGCTTCTGCTACTGATTATAGGTCCATGTATATTAAATAAACTAATTACCTTCATTAGAGAAAGAATAAATGCTGTTCAGATTTTGATGTTATGCCACCAATATAGTGCTTTACAAGGTCAAGAAGAGACTGAAATCTAGTTCTATGATTAGAACTAGGTACTAGAAGAAGTGGGGAGATGAAAGACCCAGATAAATCCAGACCCCTCTAGCAGAAAGAATAGAGCCAAAAATCTAGCAGGAAGAGAAGAGCCAAAAATGGCTAGGTTAGCCAGTTCAGTGGCTCTTTTCCAGGAACTAGCTGACCATAAAGTTAGATTATAATCTTGAGAATAATCTTGAGAAAGGGGAGTTACCCCCTTGTGATTATCACTGATATTTTCAGAATTTTCCAGTGATCACTGTTTTGTTTTGTTTTTTTTTTTCAGAATTTTCCAGTGACGCCTTCCCTACCCCCTTTGAGTTGTGGATTCATTTCTTCCCTTAAATACCCCCTCTCTCAGCTACTCGGGGTCGAATCCTCCCCTGCGTGGGATATGAGTTTCAGCCCCAAGGTTATTCTTGTCAATAAACCTCCTGTGATTGCAGAAAAAAAAAAGAGTCACTGTGAGTCTTTAGCTCAAACTTCAGGGATCTGATAACACTTTTCAAGATGGTGGCAGTTGCTTTCCTACACATGTAAAGTTAGGCCCATGTGGGGAGCCACTTCCATTCTCCCCAAAGAGCCTGGCTGTGGGGAGATCACAATGAGAGGTAATGACTACTCCTGTTGTTGAGGAATGTCTCTCAGTGGCAGAGGGCTGCCTCTAGTGAAGATCAGCTTCAGACACTCCTGTCTGCAGTGGTGCTCCAGCTTGCTGACTGGACACTAATTGTTTCACAGTGGATGAAAGCAGGAGATGCAATAGCCATCAGTCACACACTTTAGCTTCTCATGTGTACAATGGGCCACAGTAATAGGCAGGAGCTCTAAACGGAACATGTGTGCAAGGTCGCACCATGCACCCTGCAGCTCACACTGTGACACACCCATGGCTGTGGAGGAAAGGGAGCTTTGGGGGAAACTTGACCTTGCCCAAGCTTTACCAGCACCTGTTTGCCAGTGCCATTCTTAGTCACTCATCACTCACCAAGGGCCATTTGGGGTTAAGTGCTTTCCATCAGAAATTTTCATGGTTCTTGGATTTTTCCTAGACTTCAGAGAAAATTCTCTCTCTCTCTCTCTCTCTCTCTCTCTCTCTCTCTCTCTCTCTCTCTCTCACACACACACACACACACACGTATGTGTGTGTGTGTTGTGTCTAAATTTTGGTAAACTTACTGATTAGAATTCTCTAGATAAGTACATGTACATGCTTGGGAAAATTTAGTGCCTTGGGTATAGCTGAGAAAAAGAATACTTGAACTTGGGACTCTCCCTGTGTGGGCACGACAAAAATCCCATGTGGAAGAACACAGTTCTCCTGTAGCTGCTTGATCCCAGCGTGGGTACAACAAGAATCCCATGTGGAAGAACCTAGTTCTGTAGCTGTTTGATGCAGTATAAAGCTACCAGAAACTGAATCAAATAATCCATGCAAAGGAGAGCTCTGACCCTAGTTCTTGGCTCAAAGTAAGTGCCTGACATGGAATGGTCATAACCCTTTCTTTATTTTCATCAAAACCACACCTACAAACCCCTACCTCTCCTGCTATCATTACTTCGACTCAATTCCAAAGTTTGGTTCAACTGTATAAATATATGTGAGAGCGTGTGTGTACATACATATATGTGTACATATACATCTGCACACATGTATGCCTCACGCAACCAACAGTCCGTGCTTCGACACCTCCCTTTGTGGTTTGTAGTATTTCCTTCTAGATGGCTCTCCTGTTTAAGAGGGCGTGTCTCTAGTTTCCTGTTACTATAACAAGTGCCTGAGAGAAATCCTCCGACAAAAGGAGAAGGCCTGCTTGAGCTCCCGCTGTCGGAGGTCCCAGCTGCGATACATTGGTCCCACTGATGCTGGACTCTTGTAAGGCAGCATATCACGGTGGTGACATGTCTGAGGCAGAACTGCGTCCCTCATCATGGAGAGGGGGGCGTCGATAAGGAGAGGAGGGATGAACTAGAGCCTCATAGTCCCATTTGAGGTCATGTTCCCAATGATTCGAACACCTCCCCATAGACCCCACCTCTTCGATGTCCCTCCACCCCCAAAAAGTGCACATGGGAGACAAATTTGTCAGCACAGGGGCTTTAAGGGACACTCTATAGATCGAGATTAAAGTGGGAAGGTCCCACAACATAACAATCTGTTGCTTTGTGAAAGAGGACAGTGTCTTATCTCCCTACCACGGCGAGAGGGTCTCCCTGGTATGCTGTTCTGTGGAAGAGATCAGGAGATAAAGAAACGTAGATAGCATATGCCTTGGTTCCTGTTTTGCTGCTGGGAGGCAGCACCACAACCAAGCAGCTAATAGAAGAAAGCATTTAACTGGAGGATTCTTACAGTTTTAGAGGGTCAGCCATGGTCATCATGGTGTGAAGTGTGGTGGGAGGCACTAAGGCTAGGCCTGGTGCAGGCTTTTGAAACCTCAAGACCCATCCACATCTTCAACAAGACCTTACTTTCCCAACAGTTCCACCAGCTAGGGACCAAGCATTCAGATCTATGAGCCTATGGGGGCCCTTCTCATCCAGATCACAACAGCATGTCATTATAGAAGAAAATGTGAGTCCAGGTGAGGTGACACACGCCTTTAATCCCAGCAGTAGGGAGACAGAGGCAGGCAGAGCTCTATAAGTTTGAGGCCAGCCTGGGCTACACAGTGAATTCTAGGTCAACCAAGGCTACGTAGTAAGAACCTATCAGAACAAAAACAAAACAAGAAACAGTGAAATTTCGGGGTATAAGTGTGGTTATAAGGAGAGAAAAGGAAGGCAGTGGGAGAGGCAGAGAATAGAAAGACGTATGGGCCTCAATGTGACTTTGAAGAACTGGTTTTGAATGAGGTAAATAGTTTAAATAACTGTTTAATATTGTCAATACAGAATTAAAAAAGAAACTGTTTCCTGAAATCCAAAGCTAAAATCAAAAGACGAAACTAAATGTGAACTGAGTTGGTTATGTTGCCCACAGAAAGAATTCACTTTTGGTAAATTTACAACAGATTTTCAAGTGAATTATAACATAAAGGCATCAACTCCCTGCGGATGTGCTGTGTGGTGCCATGTTGTCAGTGATGCTGCCATTCAGAAATGTTCTCTTACATTCCCATCAAGTAGGAAGAAGCCATGAAGCAACTGTTAATGTCATTAGAAGATTTCCAGCATGAGAAAAAAGAGGCAAATCAAAATTCAATCCAAGCTTGAACTGAAAATGCCAATTTGAGTTTGTGACATAGTTTCTCTTGAGGATTTAAAGATTTTATTTTACTTTTATTTTTTATTGTGTACTCCAGGTTGCCTGGAGACAATGGCCAGGCCCCTAGTGCTGAGGATCTCTACTGTAGACTCTGAATAACATTTCCCACCACAAGGAAGCTGGGCTTACTGGAAACATGATGCCAGATACATGGCAGGGACTGTACTTGTCATATTCTCAGAGATGACTGGCATGTTGGCAATAGACTGTAAGAAACAATACAAGGTGAGCACAAGCTTCAGCTGTAGAACACCTACCTGCAGTGAGGGGCTGAGGGTGTGGCTCAGTGGTAGAGCCCCTGCCTAGAATCCCCCAGTGAGTGGCTTGGATGTGGCTCAGTGGTAGAGCCCCTGCCTAGAATCCCCCAGTGAGGGGCTTGGATGTGGCTCAGTGGTAGAGCCCCTGCCTAGAATCCCCCAGTGAGGGGCTGGGGTGTGGCTCAGTGGTAGAGCACGTGAAGACCTAAAGAGTGAAGCTTATGCCCTCCCTTCAGCTATCTGTGATGGTTTCTTTTTCAAACCAAAAGATGTGTTTAGCAATCATGCAGGAGTCCAAGCCTGGAGCTAGAAGACAAGAGGCAGACAAAGGATTTGCCCCAGTGAGTAGGGATCAGCCATTAAACCTCTAAAACTCTTCCCTTTCAAAAGTGGGGGTTCTTTAAGATGAAGTATCTGCCCCATCTCAGCTTCCTCTTCCTGGACTGGTATAAAAACTGTTACTACACTAGAGAACAAAGACAACAGAGGAAACCTCAAGCCCAAGTAGGGTCTTCTGTCCCCTCCCTCGGGACAGTAGTAGTTAACCCGCTCCATAGCTAAGTTTGCCTATCGTCGGGCCTTTGTCTTGAGGCTGTTAATAAACTGCAAGCCTGTTACAGGCACAGTGGCGAGGAAATTAGCCATTCACCCATGTTTGGCCAAAGTAAATATTTTCCTTTGCTTATTTCCACATCCTAATTTGTTTCTGAATGTTGGGAAACTGAGTCAGTCATATGTAATAATATGAGCCTTACTTCTCAGACTTCCTTAGACTACATATAGTTTGTCTGACCTGATCCTGTCCTCTAGGGATCTACACAAGCCATGCTGAGAGAGACTAGATGAGGAGCAAATAAAGAATGGGGTGAATTGGAGTGTGGAGGTGGCCCTGCCACTTAGCTTGGCTGGACAACTGCTTTGCAGAGTGACCTGACCCTTCCTTAACGTCTGGCCCTCCTGAGTATCCCACAGTCACAGAATGAATTGGAGTTTAGAAGTGATTTTTTTTTTCTTCTTTCTCATGTGGAAGCATGTGTGGTGTGTGTGCATGTCTGTAAGCCACGGTTAGTATTGGGGATCTTCCTCCATCAATCTTCTACTTTATTCTTTGAGTCAGGCTCTCCCAGGCAAATCCAGAGCCCACCATGGCAGTTAATCTGCTCCTATCTGTCTTATGATATCAGGGTCACAGGAGGGCTGCCTCGTCTACCTGGCACTATTCAAATGAACTCTGATTCTGATTCCTTTGCTTGTGTGGCAAGCGGCTTAATGGCTGAGCTATCTCCATAGCTTAGAGTCTCTCTCTGTCTCTGTTTCTTGCTCCTTCTTCCTCCTTTTTAAAGAATATTTTTAAAAAAATTGTTGAGAATTTTATAATGTAATAATGAGTTTTATCAAAGCATCCCCAAGATTCTTCCCTTCAAATTTTCCCTCTACCCCCACTTTTCCCCCAGACTTCATGTTCTCTTTATTTTTATTTTATGTGCCTGAGTGTTTTGCCTGCATCATGTCCATGTACCATGTGCACACAGTGACCATTGAGGCCAAAAGAGCATCTGATTCCCTAGAACTGTGAGCTAACATGTGGATGCTGGGGATCAAACCCGGGCCCTCTGCAAGAGCGGCAAGTGTTCTTATTCACTGAGCCATCCCTCCAACCACTGTGATCTCTTCAAAACCAAACCAAACCCATGGAGGCCACTTAGAGCTGCTTATGCAGGGTGTAGGACCATCTGCTGGAATGTGCGGGGGTAGATTTTCAGGAGCTACATCTGTGAAGAAAGCCGACTCTTTCCCTTAGCAGCCATCAGTTGGCGGTGGGACTTCATGAGTCCCTCCTCACCCCATGTTGGGATTTTGGCTGGACTGCTCTTATGCATGTCTTTGTGCATTCAGTCACAGCTGCTGCATATGCAACTACCTTGTTATGTCCAGCAAATACTGTTTTCTTCTGGTGTTCACTGCTCCTGACTCTAACAATCTTCCAATCTTTCTGTTCCTTCTTCCATAATGATCTCAGAGTCCTGGTGGAAGGGGTGTGCTATCGATTTTTAAAGTGGATATTTATTCATCGGTGCTGGGGATTCAACTCAGTTTCTTTTGCATGTAACTGGGCAGGTGAGTAGAGAGGGGCTTGTTGGCATCATAGGAGGCTTGCATGGCTGTTCTTGTTCATTCCAGCTCAGAAAAATTATCTTTGGAATAGGAAGTGAGGCTGGGGTGCTAGTCAGAAGTGGAGTGCTTGCCTAGCATGCTGGTGCTCTAGGTTCCTTGCCTCTACTGCCCGACAGGGGAGGGTGGTTCAGATCTCCATATCTACTGCATAAAGTGTTCTTGTCCCACAGTGACTCTTTAGTTGAATTAAGGTCTTTGTTGCTCTTTGTCTTAGTATCTGGATGTGGGTTCATGCTGCTGTACTTAAGCCAGGACACTTTCACAGCCTCCTATAACTAAGAAGCCAGATACACATGACATGGGTTCCCAGGTGGCTGGTGTTCACAGCCAGTGGGCTCCACACTGTGAAGAATCTGATGAGATCATAGTATGGTTGTGTGGGTGGTGATGTGGTGATTTTTTGAGCAGCAATACATCCCACACTACCTCCTATAAGATCTGTTTGTTCCCAGTCACCAGCTTAGCCAAGGGCATTATTCTGTGGCTTGTGAAGTGTACGGTGGCTTTGGTCTCCATTTCCCCTGACTGTGGGCTGTGGTTAAAGCATTCATCAGTGATCAATAAAGAGCTGTATGTGTGTTTGCTAGTTGGTTCTCAAGGACACACTTTGTCTTTAAACTTCACCTGGTTTGAGAGGTATCTCCCTTGGGAAAAGGGAAATAAAGTGCCTTGGCAATAGATGGCCTTTGCAGAGGTCCACCATATCCTTGCTCACTGTAGCTGTGGATGGGTCCTGTTGTCACTGCATGATGGCTTCAGCCCAGAGTCTACACTCCTACTATAAAAGGTGCTCCATTGCCTTCTCTGCCTTTGGGATGTATCCATATCCAGAAATGGTTTAGGGTACAGACAACTTACTGCAACCTTTCTTTCAACATAGCAGAACTCCTGAACCACAAAAATGCATTAAAGATACATTTTTGGCTTATTGTTCTGGAGGCTGAAAACTCCGAAAGTAGGTGCGGAAGAGGGCTTCGTGTTGCTTCCATGCAATGATGGAGAGAAAGCTTGGATTCCTACAGAAAACACTTCTTTGCCCAACGCTCAAATGCTTCCCAGTGCAACAGCCTGGGACCAATCCATGGCAGGATTTTTGATGGAGATCAACCCTGTTTCTAACTGTAATGATAGGTAAGATGGCTCTCGGAGCAATAGAGGACTCTATTCTTCCTGGGGGCACAAGGCCGCCTTTTAAGATGCAAGAAGTTGAACTGGGTATCCATAAGCAAAACTGAGAGCCATGTGTCAAGTTGGAGAAGTGGACAGAGTGGAAAGTCAGAGACCAGCTCTCTTCTTGGAACTAAGCAGAAGTGTGGAACAGTTTGTTCACTTGGGGTATTGATGTGCAGATCTGGGTTCTTTGTCTGTCCATACAGGATATAGCCTACTGTTGCTCAGTGCTGAGACTGTCGCAGGCAGAATCAAAACAGCCCCCCCCACCAGGTAGCACAAAGAGAGTGGTCCCTTCCACATACCTTCCAAATTCTCCCTTCCCAACCATCCCTGGTCACTCCTGAAGCATCCTTGGCTGCGATATTGTAGAGATGGGGCTTTGTTTCACATAATGGAAGCGTAATTAGGAAAAGACAAGTGAGACAGAAAATCAGGACCCAGGGAGCCTGGCCTTTCCAGCCTTTACATTCTCTATTGCGCTATTGGTTAAAGCAGGATTTACGGGAACCGTGAAAAGTGAGAACTCACTTAAGGACTGATGAGTCCCGGTCATCGCCTGCTCTCAGGCCTTTCCTCAGACAAAGAAGATTTCTCGGGCATCCCCATAAGACACTGTGGTTATTCCTCTCGCTTGTTGTATGTAAATCTCAGGAAGTCTTGTGGCCTCTCCTTCTTCCAATGATGCTCGCTGTCAAAGGTGTCACAGGTTATTACGGACCACTTTAATACCCTCAGAGCATGCACAACTGCTTTTGTTTTTATAAACAGGCTAAGGAATGAACAACAGAGAGTGGTGGGATGAATGTTCTCTCATGTTGTGTCGAACACATTGGGTTATTTAGAATGCAGTGTGTGTGTGCGTGTGTATGCAGAGTGAACCTATTTTGTGTTCAAAGAGGACTCCAAGATGTTTGTTTTTTAATGAGGGATTTCAGCAATTCATGTCTTTCATTAAAGCTATATAGCTAATCATCTGTGCATATCTGGTACCAAATGTATCCAGAACTTTCTGACTAAAAGCTTCTTCGAGTAGCCAACTTAATTTGCTTCTGTAATACAGAACCACAGGAGCCTCTGTGATGTCAAGTTTCAGAATTATTTGCAAATTTCAGCCCATGCCTGAATTTTGCCTTCTTAAATCTGTGCAGTTAGGCAACAATATGAAAAAAAACTCACTTAATCATGATGAGATTAAAGGATTTTTAAAAGGCAGTTTGCGGTCACATTTACATTCCCCGATAATTTCTTAATTTTCTCTTAAATCACCTTTCATCTTCATAAAATGAACTGTAAAAAAAAATCCTTCTGAATTCAATAATGTGCCAAGAAAAATGGGGGAGAAATTAAGGAGGCCCCTACCTTTTAATCATTTCGTTCATAAAGTACTTTAACTGCCCGCCAGGAAGAAGATGGAGGCTCTGGTGTCTGAGGTATTCTGTGCCATAAAGTCCCATAATAGAAACAGATGGTAGAACTGCCTTGGAAGTGAAAAAAAAAAAGGAGTGTACACGCCGCTCACCCTAACATATGAAGAGATTCAGGGCTGACACATGAAGGAATGCGCTTGGCACAGGGCCAGAGGAACACTCTCAGCCGCCAGTGCTCAAGCTGGGGACTGGGAGACCCACAATTTCAGGATCTGGAATGCCCAGGTTCCGGGATTTAGAGCTCACTGGGAGCTTTCTGTGAGGCTCCTGTCCTACAATGGACAGTGTCTTCTGCGTGTCTGGGGTGATTGTGGGGTTCCAGGTGAGAGTCCTTCCTGGCTTTTGTAAACAGTTCCTCCCAACAATGGCTGAGGAGTGCCAGCTCAGCCGGAGGTGCCTTAGGATTGGCTTTTCACCTAGACCTGCGACCAGTGCGGCTGAACAAAGGGAACAGTCTCCACACCGAGGCATCCCTGTGAAATGGCACTGGACAGGAGGGGCAGTGCACCAGACACCAGCTCAGGCTGTCACCCTAGTTGGTCAGATGACGAATTCCAATAAAACCTGGTATGATGTCTACATGAAACCCCAAAGGCATCGATGTGCATGTCATCTTTCCTTTGAAAGATGCATGGATTTATTTTATTCTTCAGTTCTAGTCCAGTCTTCTGAATGATTAGATATCACCAAATCAATGTAAGCTGTAACTAAGTAATCGCTACAAACTTGTCAAGTTTGACGGAGTCTGTAGACCCAAGTTCAAGGAAGGGCCCAGAAAGCGTCAGATTGAGAGGAAGAGTAAGAATTCATCAGGCAGAGAACTGGAGTGTAGTTTGGTAAGGAAGTTTCCAGGAAACACGAATCATTGACATGCAAAAGGATTAGTGATTGACAGTTCAAGAACTTCACAGAAAGAGAAATCAAGGAGCTATGTTCATGTGTGTTGGAAGTATGAGGGATGTATGGCATTTCAGAACATGGCCACGGGAAATCAGATAACAGATGAGGGGAGAAGGAAGAGTCGCACCATCCGTGCCCATAGAGACCACCTCTGATGGCCCTCATATGGATTCTAGGAATAGTTCAATACTGATGTGGCCACGCCTGGTCAGGAACAGATTCTATTATAAACAGACCCAGAAATATAATGACAGATGCATGGAAATTTGTCATATGTAGAGAAATGTTCATGTCTGGGAAAATCACTTTGACATACTCATGTGAAGGCCCAGGCTCCATCCACCTTCTTGCTCCCTTATCCAATGCCATCATCTTCTTACCTCTTGTGTCTTCTGGTGGGAAGGGATAGGACACAGAGAAGGCCCACTCAGTCTGCAAAGTTGTGTCCCAGAGGAGACCTGTTCCAGATGTGCAAATAATAGCTTGGAGTGGGGCACACTGCAGTGTGGCACATAGATATGAGAGATTTACACATTTCCTGGTGACACAGGCCTGCTGAACACTTTCTCTTCTCTCCCAGGATGCTTGGTATCCTGGGATCATTCATCTCTACCAGGAACTGTGGTCCTTGCAGCTCTACTAAGTCCAGAGGTCCCAGCTAAATTTGGACCAGAAGTGACAAGACTATCCATCTCTCATAAGCCTCTCTACCTGCTGCCAGGGTGGGAAGAGGGAACTTCAACCAAAGAACTGCCTCCATCAGATTGTGCTGTGGGCAGGTCTGTTTGGGCATTTTCTTGATTAGTGACTGATGTGGGAGGAAGCAGCCCACTGTGGGTGGTGTCACACCTTAGGCAGGTGGGTGGAGGGTGGACTAGAGCTATATATATAAAAAATCAGTTTGAGCAAGCCAAAGAAAGGTAGCCAGCGAGCAGAGTTCCTCTGTCGTCTTTTCTTCCAGGCTTATGCTGAGTACACAGGGATGAGACTTTCTAGTGTCATTAGATCCAGTTCCGTCTAGTTTTGCAGGAAATAAACGGGTTGAGTGTCTATGCGGTGTACACCTGCCAGTGAAAATGACAGACAAGAGGCGTGAAGGAGAACAGGAGGGTCTCCCAGAAAAGAGAGTCCCCCTGCTCTGTGGCAGGGCTAAAAGGCTGACTGTGTGTGGGCATGAGTCTCTGCTGGCCCCACAACGCTGACTCCGAATGCCCACAGCTGCCGGTGAGCGGGCAGGGCAGTTGGCACACCTACTTCTGCAAGGTTTTTCCAACTGACTGTTCCCTGTCCCTGGGCACCCGTTCCCCTGAACCTCAAGTCTTTGCTTCAGCGAAGGTTATAGTTGGCTGCGAGTTGGGCTCTTAGCTTCCACCAGACTGTGGCAATCACAATGTGGTTTTCTCTGGAGGTTCTTCCAGTCTGCCCCACTTCCTGCCCTTGGGACATAATCTGGCTTCACTAGCACACTAGGAACGTTGGGAGGTAGACTGGATAGATGACCAAATGAAAACCCTCTCTGCGTTACACAGGGAAAGACCAACTGGTCAACTCTCCTCCTGGATGTAGCTGTTCTTCACTGTGACCCTTCCTCCTGGACCATTGTAAACTCTGGTAAGCAGGCTGTGTACTGGACTCATTAGTATTGACACCCTCATGCAGGGCAGAGGGCTGGACATGCAGAGTTTCTGAGGAGTGTCACACTCGTGGTCAGTGAAACCATGGCTAATTCTGCACCCTAAAAGAGGCCGTTGCCTCTGGAGGAGGAGTCTCGTTAGTGGGCTCAGAAGGTGCAGTCTCCGTGGACCACAGTGTATCCCAGCTATTTCTATGGGTGCTAGGCAAGGGTAGCTAGGAGTTAATCTCTATTATGTTAATATCCTTCTTACCCTTCTCCACAGACCCAGATCCCCAAAGTCCCATTCAGGCTCCATGAGCTCACTGTTTCCTTTGTTCCATTTTCAGGGTCAAGGTTGGAGGCTGAGGGCCCAAGGGAGCAGAGAGCATGGGGCTCTAGGACTCGAATCTGATGTTCCCTCACCAATTTCTAGGTCCATACGCGGATGCACGCCCCGCCTCCCACCCCAGACCCACGGGCCTCTGCTCTGTGTCTAGGGAAAGGAAAAGCCCCAGACTGGTTGAATCCCAGTGAGAACGTTGCCGGCGTTGATTTGCGGTTTGACAGTCAGAAATAATCCAAGCATTGCTTTGCATGTGATTTATACAAGTGTCTTAATTGGCATCTTGATTATATGATTGCATGAAGGGCTGTTTTCAAGGTGTGCCTCTAAATAGAAAAAAGAAGAAACATCCAGCTGGGAATGTGCGTGGAGCCTCCGAATCTCTGCTTTACCCCTGGATTTTTAAATTAATATTATCACTATTATTGCACCAACCCAATGCTACATTTCCCCCTTTCTGCCCCTTTGCCGAACCTTCAGTGGCAAACATTTTCTCCAAATTACATAAATCTTTCCTGCAGACATGGTGCTTGGTCTGCAGTTTCTCTCCGGGATCCACTGCTTTTTTTTCCCTCCGCCGCACAAACTCAGAGACGTGGTCTCTCCCAGCCTGATTACAGCTAATTATTTTAGAAATCCATTTTAAAAGCAAGTTATCTTAGCTTTATGGCTAACCCGACAGAGGAGATCTAAGGAAAAACCTGAAAATCATAAAGTGTTCCAGAATATTCTATTTTGTGCAGTCCAGAATGTGACACATGGGGTCTTTAATAATTCACTGCTTGTTACCATTAAACAACTGTTAACATGCTCAAATAATTAGTTATGCTTGCTTGACATGTTTGCATCTTTAATAATTGATGCATTTATCTTAATTACTAACAGTATTATGGTCGTAATATGCATCTTTTTTCTATCTTAAAATTTTAACAAAAACTGACTTTTTGCCAAAAATGATTATGCTCTAAGTTTTAATTACTCATTGTAATTAAATTGCAAGCTGCAGGATTTTACTAAAATATCTTTTGCAAAAAAAAGAAAGAAAAGAAAAGAAAAAATATTAAATGGGAGAGAGGTGGTTTGCTGTTTATGCAGCCAAGTTAGTAAATGTTTCATGAGTTTGATATTACCCTCTCAGACTGGATATAAAATAAGGCTGCTTTCAAGATATGAGTCACTTTGAAAGTCTTCTATGACTACAGATATCTCTGTGATTTCTACCCGAAATGCCAGACCCTTTCCCATTATCCACCAGGCCTGTGGGATCGGAAGGCCCCTTTCACCAGGTAGGTGGCTCTGTTGCAGGATTTGGCTAGAAAATAACGGCAGGGCCATGGTGCACTCCCTCTATCTCCTGGGCCAGCCTTGTGTGGAGAAATGTTGAAGCACGAGGTTGAGGGGCCTGCCAACTTGCTCTCTCCTGCAGGAAGAGGCCAACACAAAGCCTGTCACCCAAACTGCATCAATGCCTGATGTGAGTGGAAGGTTACCAAGACTGTGAGCTCTGAGGACAGCACAGAAAACCACAGGCAGCAAGCATGTCCTTCACCAGTGAGGAAACCGAGGCACACGCAAAGAACTCAGATGTCTGGTGTCCTGTGCAGCCCACCTAAGAGTCCTCTGTCACCTGCAGGTGTGTCTTTTGAGACCTACAAAGCCACCGATTTAGGCAACGTGTTGACACCACAGGGTTACAGGCTAGACCTTGACACTCTTGGGGGATTCCCTGGGCCCCTTGCTGGGGTGCACATGCATTCACACCGGCTCTGCGTTCCCTACCCTGGAGGACATCTCTGCTGGGAGCACCAAGAAGCGCAAACTGCTGGAAGGCGCCTGGGTAGTATGCCCTGCTGGTCAGCCATGGATGCATTTCCTTACAAGTTTCCAAGATGCCATTGCTGGGCTTTGGGGAAATGACTAGCTGAGAGAGGAAATCTGAGTGCCAGCACAGGGGAGACCAGCCAGCTGGGGACCTGGGTCTCCTCCACAAGCTTCTGAGGAAAATCCTTTGTTTTTCTCAACGAAGCCTGGCCGCTTCTCAGAGACTCAAGAAAGAGGCGGGGCTATAACTGCTCATTCAGTACCACGTGGGTCAGCTAAGAGCCATTCAGTTGAAAGCGCACAAAATGGCTGCAGCTGCTCCTCAGTCGCATTCGGGAGCTGTATCGAGAGGAAGAAAGTGGAAGATGCTGGTTTCTGTACTGTCTTCGAGAACCCAGCAGACTCTCATCCACCTCTCCTCGCCGAACCAGGCCCTGGAAGGTGAGGTAAAATGGCCAGACTTGGCTAAAGACCGTCACAGGTCTAGGTAGACTTGGTGGCGTGTCATGTGTTTGCCCTGTCTGTCTCCTCTCATCCAGCAGTCATTTTCTGAGTACGTCCGCCAGTCGGCCATGCTCCATACACCATCGAGCACCGCGGGGGACAGGAGATGAATAGGCATCGACCCTGACCCAGGAAAGTTCCGGAGTGTCGGAGAGTGCCACATGTTCAGAGAAGAAGAGAGCTAAGTGGGAAGCAAGCAAGGGCAATTGTTTAAGAGAAGAGCTGACAAATGCCTGGCTCAGCACAATGCCTCAGGAGTCTGCCCAGCACCCTCTCCACACAGAGACAGTTAAGGTGTTGTTTAGGAGATGAAGCGCATAAAAAAACGCATTCTTCCCCTTAAACAGCTTAGTTAAGGACACCAGATATGCATTCAAGGGACTGCCTGCATCTTTCCCTCACTCCAGGCAGAAATGCAGATGTCCCGTGGCTAGTTTAAAGGAGTATTTATGAAGAGTCATTTCAAAGCTTCTTGCTGGGCCTTTGCATAGCTTAAGAGAGTGGCCATTAAGAAGTGCCTGTCAGATGAGAAAGCTTTTCACTCTAAGTAACAGAAAACCAGATTAACTGTGTCTTAAACATCAAGGGTGTTTATTGTTAAGATGTCTCCAGCCTTGTTGTCAGCTCAGCCCTGGAACCACCAAGCTTTCAGGCTTTTCCTGGGTTTTTCATCCGCTCACCTCAGTAACTTACTCATCTATATACCTGTTTGCCTCATGGTGGCAAAATGGCTGTCGAAGCTCCAGGCGTTAAATCTGTTTTCAAAGCAAGAAGGGAAAAGGCACCCTGCTGTCCTGCTGACATACTTTCCCTCTGTGCTGGTTTTTTTTGGGGGATGGGGTGGGGAGTTTGTTTGTTCGTTTAAATCAGGAAGGAAAGTATCCCCTATGAAACATTTACCATCAAGTTTCCCTCCTTAATATTGCATGGTTTAGAACTAGACCTCCAGACGCTTCTAAGTGCGGGGAGCTGGAAATCACTGTTGAGAGTCAGAAAGGGGCTGGGCCTTGGGAAAGGCTCCTGGTTGGCCAGTTCACAGGAGATACAGTGGCTTTCGTAGCTGCGGCCCAGTGCCTGACACAAACAACTGGCAGGGTAATTAATGGTGCTGGCTAGATTAATTTGGATTAGCATTTCCAGTTGCCCTCACACCACAGTGGAGGAGAACACCATTCTCAGTGGTGGTAGGAAAGCCATGGAAACAGAGCAAAGCAGAGACTGGGGGGCAAGATATCTTCTTCAAATATAATCTACCTCATTGTGGTTAGAGTCTGATGGTAGATAGCCACCACCATCAACCTGTCCTTCATTGATGAGGCAAGGGCCCTCATGACCCAGTCACTTCCCAAAGTGCTGTCCGCCCTGTCCCCCCTGCCAACATTGCTTGGGGACCAAGCCTTTAGTATGATCATGAACATTAACACAAGAAAGGTACACGGCCTTTTTTGATAACTGGCAGGAAGGCTTGGGGGGAGCAGGGTGATGTCAGGAAGATGGATCAATGGAATGTCACTGAATTCGGGGACAGATGAGTCATTAATTAACCGTAAGAGCTTCTATCCAAATTATGGAGCACTTGGGCAAATATTTCTTTTTCTCCCTTGTGTGCCAGGCAGCACTGTCTTGAGAATGGATTTTGGTGTTGGTTAGTGGTCTGGTGTGTGTGTGTGTGTGCTCATGCGTGTGTGTAGGTGTGTAAATACATGCATGTGCTTGTGTGTGTATAAGATTTAATCCACCAGACAACCAGACCAATAAACCCAAATATCAGAGAGGACGGACATCCCCCTCTTTCTACCCTGATTTGAGCCCAAGCCATGGACAAGCAGTAGAAAGATGAGCAGGAGAGATGTGCAAGCTTTGCCTGCAGGAGTCGCAGCAGTGGGGACCAGTGAACCTGCAAGGCTCGTGTGCCCACTTCACAGGAGACAGAGTATTAGGCTATCGGCAGCACAGAGAGGTTAAACAGAGAGAGACGGTTAAGCGTGAGCCGACAAAGCTCTTTGCTGGTATTCGGGCCACAGAAGAACAATTCAATATGGCCCATGCAACCTCTTCGCTTAACACGAAGGTCCATCTGGCTTCTCAAACTGCCAGCTCACCACTCCCAGACACAGAGACAGCCCTCTTCCATTGCGCCCTCATCCTAGTTCCTTAAGCACCACCATGCCCCCTTCTCCTACTCCCACCCCTTCCCGTGCCCATAGATCTCGTCTGCTCTTCAGTCTCGTGTCAAGACAGAGCTAGCTCCTCTCGCTGAGCCTCAGCTCTCTGGACTCCTGCTGCCGTCACTTACTGAGCCTTGTCTCAGCAGCCTGGAGCCAGGCTTCCTTTCCTTAGGGCTTGCTCCTGTGTGGTGGCTGTATTGGGAGGTCTGCTTCTTTCATGTGTCTGCAAGAGTCTAAACTATGAACCAATCATGTAGAACGCATGATTTTGTCACAGGCCAAAAGGGAGCAATGAGGGGAATGAGAACACAGATGCTGGCCCAGAATGCTGGGAGTTGATGCTTGGCCCTGCTATCCCTAGACTGTATGGACTAGGACAAGGTTTTGAACCTTTCTGAATGTACAATTTCTCATTCATAAACTGCAATAACAATAGCCCTTATGTTTCTGTAAGGATTAAATGGATGCATTACAGGCATGCACTGTACTATTTCATACAAAGGATTTAAGTATCCTCAGATTTGGGTCTTCACCAGGGTCCTCCCAGTCTCCCACAGGTACTAAGTAATGGCTGTAAAAGAACAGGTCTGAAAATGCCTCCTCATTAGAGAATTATCATCCTTAGAGCATCTCTGCCAGCACGGAGTGAGTACTTCTGCCACAGCTTCTCCATCTTACTAGAGATTTACTCCAAGTATCTCTAAGCCAGGAACACAGGGACCCCCTCCAGGCATTTCACCATCCTACAGATTGCCCAGAGATGAGGTCAGGAGAAGCTGGTAAGGTCCCATGGGTTGCTGGCAGTGTCACTGTTATCCATTTCAGTCCTGCTTTTGATGGGGGCATGTTACAAGCTGGCCAAGGCTTGCTCCTGAGGAAGAGAGAGAAGAAAGCAATCCCTGTTCGTGCCCCTTTCTCCTTGTCACAGACCTGCATGGCTGGGGGAAGAAGAGATGACACATTGGATTCTGGAGTGTCTCCTCCAACTGCCTGTGTAAAGTTTTTAGATGATGCATGATAGGAAATCTTCATGGGCAACTTGGGATTTGGAGTCACCTGGGAGACACACTTTGGCCTGTGTCAGCTGAAGTATTTCAGGTGAGATTTAACTGAGGTTAGGAAGCTCTACCCTCAATGCTGACAGTGACATTCCATGGGCTGGGATCTTGGGCTGAAAATAAAGGAGAAAATGAGCTGGGGCCCAGCATTCCTCACTCTGTGTGTCTTGACTCTGCACATAGTGTGACCAGCTGCTTCAGGCTCCAGTCCCCATGCCTTCCCCACCATGAGACTACATCTTCAAACTGCATAGTTCAAAATAAACCAACCCTCCCTTCCTTACATTATTTTGTCAGGTAGTCTGTCATAACAACTAAAAACATAATTAATCCAAGAAGGTTCTCCAGAAGTCTGTCTGGGTCCAAGCTTCCTGTGCAGGGATCACTTAAAGAATTGTTTCCTGATGTGCCCAGGGTGAGGTGGGGTGGGAAATCAAGAAGTAAAGGGTCCCAGAAGAAGATTAAGGCAAGCAGGGTGAGATTCTAGAGAGTCTAACACAGATAGCTGAGATTGTATCCTACAACATACTCCTGGTATGCCAAATGCAGCCCAGAATCTTTCAAACCAGGTCAAAGGCACTGGATGGTTTCACATCTGTTGGCCCAGGATTAAGTAGGATATTGTACACCTGCACCCCAGTGCTCCAGGCCTGTGAGGGAGATGGGAACATTCCTGGGCATGTTGTACCCCAAAGGAACAGAGTAGGGATTCATCAGCCTTAGGAGAACAGTGCTCCCCAGAGGAGGTACTGGTGGTGGTTGGTGAAGGGGAACATTCACATTGGTAGCAACCAGGAAATGACTGAACAGAGTCACCTAGGAGAGAGGGGTTGAGGAATGATTTGGTGATTTTATAGGCAGGAAGGTGAAATTGAGGAGAAGAGGACTCAGGGTCAGAGAGAGGGTCTGGAGCCAGAGGGGCAATCACCAGACCCCTTTCCTGTAGCCCTGAGCTCTGCGGAGAACGAAAGAGGCAGCCAGGAAGGGAAAGCAGAACACTGTGTGTAACCGGGTCCTGCGCCCCTGCGGAACACTTTTCCATGGATGTGTTTTTCTTTCCGACTTCATAGTTAATTTCTTTATCTGACCACTCGGGAAAGGAAGGGAAGTACTGTGTTATGATTCCAGGACAAAATCAAAAACAATAGCACATTTACGTGCTGTAATTTTTCTGCTCACAGAGATTTATTTCTTTTTATTATATTTGACAACAGTCAACAAACAACAAATAGATGGCGGAGTGCAGCTCTCTCAGCACAAAACGGTTTGAATTCTCTGTACGCAGGGCAGAGAGATTTTTTTTAACTACATATACCATTTTGAAGCCTACTGCATTGATACCCCAAAGTAACACACGCCGCCCTCCTGGCACAGATGAAGAAGCATAGCCAATCCATGACTGGGGATGGTGGTCTCACAGGAGGGTGTGGCTCCCCTAAGGGTTGGAATGTGTGTGGGCAGTTAGTGGAGGTTCTAGGACTTGAGCTGGTAAGGCCTGTGTCTGTGTGCACAGCAGGATGAGATGTGTAAGTGCTCATGTGTGTGCCACATAGGTGGGTATCATAGGCAATAGGAAGTTACATGGTGCTGTCATATTTCCCTGCAGGTTTATGAGAAGATGTAGGTTTGGGGAGTCCTTGTCTTAGGGTGATCCAAACACTCTGAATCTGAAAATTGTACAACACTGCTAGACTAGGAAGGGTCTAGTATTAAGGGAGTGGGTACTGGAGGCATAATTCATCTGAGGTTAACCAAGAAGACTCATAGAGGCCGTATCTATATTCAGATTCTTAAATCCTCCATGTCCCATTGCTCTGGCAGCTCACACTGGGATTCTTATCCCAAGTTTCAAGCTCAACTAATCATCTGAGGCTGTTTCCAAGGCTTCCTCATGGTTTGGGTGCCTTTCACTCTCCTTTGGATGTGTGTGAATGACTCTGCTCAGCACATACTCTCTTCCCACAGCAAATGCTGTGCCACCGGGCACGAGTTGGGACAGGTGCTCCTCTACTTGTCTTCTGAGAACTCACAGAGGAGCAGGCTATGATCTTTCATGTCTTCATTGAAGACTCAGGCACAGCACCAGGAAGTGTAGGTGCAGGCTGGCCAGAAGAGATGGCTGTCCATGGCCAACAATCCCAGGCTCAGCCCTGCAGGATGCCCCAAGAGATGTGCAGTCCACCACCCTTATCAGCATCCTCCAAGATGCCAGCTTTGCCCATCTTCTTCCTGAGCTGTGATCCCCTAACTACTGTTTGTCCTAAACACTCAGCTCTTTGCAGGTATTCCTCCGTCTATGAAGACTAGCCTTCAAGAGCAATAAAGCCATTCAAGATCCTCTCCTGAATCCTGATTTGTTTTCCTTTCCAACAGTGAGTTCTGTGTTTCCCAAGACCATGACTGGAATAAACTCATTAAAGTTCATGTGCTACAGGTGTGTAGACCTGGAAGCAGTCAGCTTTCTACAAAGGCATTTTCAAATTTCCTCCTCTTTGTGGGAGAGAAACTTCTGGAGACACTGTAAGTAGCTATTCCAGTGTTTGTTTTCCACACTTCAAAACTACCATCTGCATATCATCCCTTGAAGCATATAGCAAATGCATGGATGTCATCAGGAATTCAGTTTTATAATGACATTAGCAGACACAGCATGCTTAACACTGGGCTTGGTCTTTGGAGTTACAGAGACCAGCAGGGCACAGTTTCATCCCACTAAGAACCCAGAGCATTAAAGACATGGGCATGTCCTCACAGAGTCCTGTAACAAGAAGCCATGACAAACGACAAATGTTGGGATTGAAAACCCCAGGACAGACAAGGAAATGGGAGGAAGAGATGAGCCCTATGTAGGGAGGAAGTTATTACTCATTGAGTTCTATTTTGGGGAAGAAAGTGAGGCCTATTCATACCTGAAAAGGTAGACTCTAGAAGTTTTCTTTGGTCTGCATGGAAAGGGAAGGGCACTGAATACTGATTCTCCTTTTTTCTTTCATTTTAACATAAAAACAGTGGCTATGGTCAGATCCTGGGAATATGACTTTTTTGCTCTCTGCCTCTGCCACTGAAAGTCAAATGTGCAGGGCTATATCTCTGGAGGGATCCAACAGCTTTTCCTTTCTGAGTATTTCCTACCCTTCCAGTGACAGAAAAAAAGCTAGGAGCCACCGGAGTCTCCATGCAGCCCCATCACTTGAGGTATACTGGCCTCCTCTGAGTATTGTATTGTATCTGCTTAACATGGAATCAGAAATGTCCAGATATGGGGCGGTACATGAGGGGAGAGTCAAGCAGTCTGGCAGTTTCTTTACTGGCACCATCTTCTCTTTCTGTGGACTTTCCCTGTGCATCGTGAAATTATGGGTCAAGGCCAGTGAGAAGACAATGGCCTAGGCCTAGGCCATATCTGGCTCTGCGAATGTCACAGCTCTATATGTTTGGCTGTAGGAAATGAGTGACCCCAAGAATGGATGAGTCATAGGGAGCCTGTAGGTGGTGTGAGAGAATGGTCTGTATCCTGTTAATTATATTTTAAATAAATGCTGATTGGCCAGTAGCCAGGCAGGAAGTATAGGCAGAACAACCAGACAGGAAGTAGAGGTGGGTCGATGAGAACAGGAGAATTCTTGGGAAGGAGGAAGCCCGTTCCTCTGCACTCCTGACCAGACACAGAAGAAGGAAGATGTGACTGCCTCACTGAAAAAGGTACCGAGCCATGTGGCTAACATAGATAAGAATAATGGGTTAATATAAGTTATAAGAGTTAATAAGAAGCCTGAGCTAATGGGCCAATCAGTTTATGATTAATGTAGACCTCTGTATGATTTCTTTGGGACTTAATGATTATGGGAATTGGGCAGGACAGAAACTCAATTGACCAATGGTGCCCAACGTGTGGATAACTGCATCCACATAAAGCCTGACAGAGCTTGGGAAGTAATTCTAGACAGAAAGGAATATAGTTAAGCATGGCTGATTGATAGCAGCATTTTCTCAAGTGGGCTCTGCTTGCTAGAGGCAAGCACTCTCATTTAAGAGAGGCTTCCTGACTCAGCTTTAGCTGCAAAGCCTTGAAGCTCTTTAAAGAGGTCCTACCACGAAACACTTAAATGGTGTTGATAAAAAGCATGTTTTCTGTTGGTGGTAGGGACCTTGGAAATGCCATAGAGTTCTGGTAATAAACATGGCTCCAGCCGGTACCTCAACCATGAGGCTGGAATTTCAGAAAGCTAAAAAATGGGCTGGATCCAGCCATCAAAGCCAGGGGTATAATCCTACCCATATTGCTTAGCAAATTAAAGACTCATGTGGTCAGAGAAAAGGAGAGATATACAGTAAAGAGAGATTCAACAACAAAGAAAACCTCTAAATGTTTTATAGTGTGTTAAAAAATAAATGCAAGCTTGGGAGAGTAAAGAAAGAGGTTAAAGTCCTTAAAATAAAAAAAAACAGAGAGTAGTTGGGTTTGGTGGTACATACCTTTAATCCCAACACTTGGGAGACAGAGGCAGGCAGACCTCTGTGAATTCAAAGCGTGGTGGCACATACCTTTAATCCCAGCACTTGGGAGGTAGAGACAGGCAGATCTCTGTGAGTTCAAGGACGGCCTGGTTTACAGAGTGAGTTCCGGAACAAAGAAAAAAAGAGGGGGAAGTAGTGTGGGAGAATGGTCTGTATTCTGTCAATTATATTTTAAATAAATGCTGATTGGCCAGTAGCCAGGCAGGAAGTATAGGCAGAACAACCAGACAGGAAGTAGAGGTGGGTCGATGAGAACAGGAGAATTCTGGGAAGAAGGAAGCCCATTCCTCTGCACTCCTGACCAGACACAGAAGAAGGAAGATGTGACTGCCTCACTGAAAAAGGTACCAAACCATGTGGCTAACATAGATAAGAATAATGGGTTAATATAAGTTATAAGAGTTAATAAGAAGCCTGAGCTAATGGGCCAATCAGTTTATGATTAATGTAGACCTCTGTGTGATTTCTTTGGGACTTAACGATTGCAGGAATCAGGCAGGACAGAAATTCAGTCAACATGTAGGTGACTTATAAGAGAAACAAAGCCAAGGGATGAATCCATGCATTCCATTTTCTCAGAGACCTTAACCCCAGGCTCTTTCCTTCTCCCTAGTACATCACACAACTTGGACAGGATGCTGAAGCCTGGGCTGAGAGAGAGAGAGAGAGAGAGAGAGAGAGAGAGAGAGAGAGAGAGAGAGAGAGAGACCTAGCTGAGGAAACTAGAGCCAAGCTGGATGCCAGGCCCAAGTTGTCCACTGTCACTACTTGTAATTGAATGCAAAATGCCACCCACAGGATCGTGCATTTGAAAACCCAGTCCCAGGCTAGTGTAACCATTTCAGAAGGTTGTAGAATTATTGAAAGGTGGGACATGGCTGGTGGAAGTGGGTCACTCGGAGTAGGTGTGAAGGATTAGAGCTCTTTCTTCTTCTGGCCCAAGTCTCTCTGTATCTTGATCCATAGAGATGGAAGCAAGCTGCCTTAGGCTCCTGCTGCAACAACCATGAGCCTCTCTTGCTTCCATGCCTTCCCCACCATGACGGACTGCTGCATCCCTTCAGACTTCAAGCCCAAATAAATTCTTTTCCCTTAGGTTGCTTCTTTCAGAAGGTTTAGCACGCTGACAAGTTAACCAATACAAAAAAAAATCACATTGTGACCTCGTGGTCTCAATCCAGAAGGACAAAGTGCCAAGGATGTAGAGTCAGAGCACAGATAAGGCAAGCTACATAGCAAAGCTCTACATTCTGAACAAGCTTGCATCCAACAAGAAGATAAGAGCAGACAAGACCTCCATTTTCTCTTATGTATCACAAGTTGCCAGGCAAAATCGTAAGTTGGAGGTGTGGGACAATACCAAGCTTCTTTAGGTACCCAGGGGACATTGTGAGTCAGGGGCACACAAATATTTATGTAGTTACCTTGAAGGGCTTCATGGAAATCCCAGATCTGGGCTAGTTACTCTATATGAATCCCATACTTCCCACTGTATCCCTCTTCCAAAGGCATGGGGAGAAAGCCCTGAGGGGAAGAAAGGTCCAGGTTCCTCTATTCTTAGGCATGTCCCCAGCCTGAGGGTTTTGGGGCCAAACCGAAGCTTGGTCATAAGCTCTCATTACCTGTGCTGGATTCCAGCACTTCTGGGTCATATCAAAGAAGGTGTTCCACACTCATCTGTCAGGGCTTTCCAAATGATATGTCACTGGTCTCTTGAATAGAGACTTCCTAGTTTCTGTGCTGGGGGCTTCTGAGGAGAGACTTTCAGGCCCTGGGTCTGAGTCTGGCATTCATGAAGACTGAGACACTGGAGGTGTGTCTTTAATGGTCCCCACTAACTCATGGTCTTCCTTTACGCACTTAAAGAAAGAACCCTTCCTTCTCGTGACACCTCCATTTATTCAGAATTAGCATGTAAAATCTTAAATTAGGTATCCCGCACTTGGGTTCTGACAGATCCATTACTTTTTATGCTGAGAGAGTTGAGTTAATTTTAAATTATTGAGGCCCAGCACCTGAGCGAAACGAACATCTTCAAACAGCCGGGGCATCTGTGAGCTTCACTAATGCAGAAACACAAACTGGATTAAAATCCATTTCTACTCTGCTGGCCAGATACATATATATGACAGACCCAGGAGAGAGGCCAGGGATGGCTGCTCGTTTTGCCAGAGTGGATCTGGGGTAGGATACCAGGCTGTGTGCCTCACAGTAATGACAAGGCTGACCTAGAGATGCCGCCTGTCTAATGGCCCAGCTGCAGACTGGCTTGGGCTATGCAGGCTATGTTTACTCTATTCTCTGCCTACTAGAGTGTGTGGCACCAAGACTGTGTTCTTAGTGGCAGAGGTACCTGAAACAAAAACGGTATGCTCTGTGGTTAAACAAGCTTCAGCTCCCATGGTGCCCATTGTGGGTGTGGCCTCTCTTCATTCCCTTTCTTCTTAACAGGCACCAGCCATTTAAGAACCAACTTCAGACACTGGCTTCCAGATTTGACCTGACCAGGTTTCCTCAACACTACATGACCAATGCCCTTAAAAGTTGCCCACTATAGGAACCTTCTAGTCTCTACCACCTTGGAGTAGAGTGCCTCATGTCTCTCGTTAGATTGCTTTAAGTTATGACATCATTCGGTCAGCAGAACAGAGTCAAGGGAACTGGGGGCAGCTGCCTTTTACTTGCCAGAACTGCTCCAAGGCACTGAGATTACCTCAGTGGCCAGCTAGCAGATCACAGAGATGCCTCCTCAGTGTGGTCCATGCTTCAAGGACCCTCTGTCTACAGCAACATTTACATTCCCTGAAGAAATCCCTCTTTTTGACAGCAACCCAAGATTTCCACAGGAACCATTTCTCCTCAACCGTTGTCTGTCCTTCTATACTCAACACAGACTTCCAGGGCAACCATACCATCCACGTGTCTTCCCACCCTGCCCACAGTGCTACTTAAAGTGGAACAAGTGACAGCTCTGACCATGTCCTAAACAGTTTGAAGCTGGTGTATAATATGACTTTGATGTGCATTGATCATCTGTAAAAGTTTGAATTGCTTCCCATGCCAATGATAGATACATTGATTCTGTCAGTCCAGCCATTTTGATGTGCTGCATGGGAAGCTAACGAGGTCTTCAGTAGGCCCTGTAGTATTGTAATTGGGACCCTTTGAGTCATAGTAGAGACACCAGGGTTTGGGAAGGTGTGCTGTAGGTAGTTGTTAACCTCTACAGACTGTGAACGTCTTGGAGAGGATTTGAGAGTATCTGCACTGGAGTCTGAGAAAGTTTGTTTGTGGGGAGGGGGGTCTTTGAGGACAGTAGAGCCATGAGCGAGAGCAAGGATTAGTTTAACACTGAATAGACTGCTGGGAGCTGGGCTGAGCCTCCAGGAAGTCTAACTTTATCAGCTTGAAGGCTGACCTTCTGACTTTGAACTCAATCCAGTAAAGGGTGGCTTTGGGCAAGCAACAACAGGCAGCCTGGGAACCACTGGGGTGCAGAACCTAGGGAATGGAGGACCGGAAACGTTGAGAAACATAACTCAGCTCTGCTGTGATGCTGAACAGAAGACTGCCTGATGCATTCTGATGTATACTCCTGCTGGTCTTTGCTCTTGACCTTGGTATTAGGAGGAACCTAAGTTTCCCATCATGTCCATCCCAGGCCAACCGCAACCAGCAATCCAACCCAGACTCTAGAGGCCCATTGGCCTCGCAGGCTTCCTGGGCGGCACGACACTCACATTCATCTGCTGGGAAACAGGCGACGTGGCACTGAGGACTGTCGTGTTCCGTTTTAAAATGCCACAAATAACAGATTTATAGATTTTTCTAAATACATTATTTTAGCTTGACAGCATTAATCATTCATGCTCCCTTCTTTCATTTTTCTACCTGCAATGGATTATTGAAACAGAAAATAACAACGGGAAAGGCTAGCAGCAGTATCAAAATGTCAAGTTTGTACTTACAGTTGTATGGGCCCAGACAGGGTCAAGAGCCCCAATTATTTGTGTATGTACACAGTGGTACGACACGAAAGGTTATGTCACCTGCAGCTATTTTCTTGCAGATTTAAATAGGGCTGATATTCAGCTGTATCTGTGAGCTGCTGACATAGAATAGAGAATTGTAAAATACTGCAAACACCGGTGTCAGAACCTAAAATATGAATTGGGTGATTGCGAGCTCTAGCTGTGGGCAGCACCGCACATCAAGGTACAAATCTGCTGGGTTACTCTGGGTTATTTCTGACCTGCCTTTTGTTTGTTTGTTTTTGTTCATTTAGACATAAAGCAAGAGTAAGATCTCAGGGCCAAGACGGGGCAGAATGTCAGGCCTGCCTCCTCTCCGACACTGTTTTCTAGAGTCCAAAAGAGGACACACCCATCAAGCCTGACCAACTAAGTATGGTCAAATCGATATTTGTGTGTGTATCTTCAAGATGTCATAGAGGTACATTCGGTGGCGGTGTTCCCTCAGTTGAGAAGGGCCACCTGCTCTGAATTTATTGTGAAATGCTATTGTTTAGAATGAAGTCATTGTATGGAAAGGTCTGCACAATCTTCCACTTGGTCAACATCAGTGAATGACAGCCCAGCGTTTTCTTCATAAGTATTCACTGAGTTTCTACAGTAATATATATGAAAGAAATAGTACCTGGAAATAAGAGAATATTCTGTACCATCGTTTTCCAGACCAACCATATTCTATTTGACCTCCACCATCACTCTGTGAGATGTATTCTGACCCAAACAAACAAACAAAGAAACAGAGAGGTTGCTCAACTTTAAAGAACCCTCGGCTATCTATTAACTGTACGTGTGTTGTGGGGGAACCCCATTACTGAGACTGCTGCATGTCAAGTGTCATGAGTCTGCCCTTCTGACCCATGTCAAAGGGCAGTGGCCTGGGCAGGCTCCATAGTAGCAGAGATGTACTGGCATCTATGCTGTTTGTGGTGTTCCTACTCTTTGGGATAATGGGAAGCAACTAGCTAAATTAAGTCACGGTTGTACAGGCCAAGGCAGAGGAGAAAGCTGAGAGTGACAGTTTCCAGTTTCACTGTATTTTGCCCTGCAGAGGCCTAGAAGGAAGTGAGACTTTGGCCTGCTCCACAGGCAGAACCTCATTTCTCCATGTATTTTGTTTCTGTTCTCAAATCCTCTAAACTTCAGCCTATCCACTTCCCCACAGTGCTTCAAGACACAACCCAAATCTTTGCTGATTCTGTTTCCGCTGTCTTCAATGGCTTTGTTCTCCACCTGTCAGTCTATTCTCTTTCAACTGCAAAGACTTTCCCCTTCCCTGGCCCTATACCTGCTTCAGGAACCCTCACCAAACAGTATCTCACGAATTAAGATAAACAGAAGAAACTGAGTGGACAGCCATGAATCTAGGTCCAGAGAAGACCTTACATCAGGCTGAGAAGCATGTGTGGAATCTCCAAGTAGAAAGGGGAAAGGATGCTTCTATGTCTCAAACAAAATGGATGGAATACATGGAAATTAAAATAAATAAAGTGCTATTGTATGGTACAGTGTAGGTGGACATTAAAAGGGTGTGCAAAATGAGAGAAGCCAGTCCAAAAAAAAAAAAGCCCATACTGTATTATTTCATTTACATAACACATCTATGGTAGGCAAATCCATGGAGTCAGAGAGTGGATGTCAGTGCTCACGGGCAGAAGAGAATGAAGAATGACCACTCGCAAAGCTGAATTTTCTTCTAAGGGTGGGAGAATTTAGTGGGAATTGTTGCAGAACCCCGTGACTGCACTAAGACCAAGCACATTTCAAAGGGTGTATTTCATTGTATGAGAATTATATCCAAAGAAAGGATGGAAAAAAATAAACATTGTGAACCAGGGACCACAGAGTCTCAAGCAGCTCTTCCCTCTCCTGTGCGTGCCCTTCCTTTGTTGAGTGGCTCTGCTTTCTTCCTGGCTTCTACGGTCCAACATGCAAAGTCTCCTCCCAAAGCTCCCGAGCTTCTGGTGACTTCCATATGAGAGCAGGAAGAAAGAGACTGGGACTGCAGCCCTAATCGCGAACAGCTGGGGAAGATTCTTACTGGTGTGGTCCTGATTTGATCATTGTCCCAGTTTCTCTCCTCTGTCACTAGAGGAGGAAGTTGAGAAGGGTAAGCGATCTGGGTTCTCAGTGTAATCACAGGGAGGGAAGGGAAGAGGAGCGTCTCAGTTACTTTCCTATTGGTGTGACCAAAACCATGACCAAAAAGCAACCCATGGGGGAAAGGATTTCATCTTACAACTCTCAGGTCACAGTCCTTCAGGAGATAAGTCATGGCAGAAACTCCAGACAGGAACCTGGTGGCAGGAACTGAAGCAGAAACCACGGAGGGATGCTGCTTACTGTCTTGCTACTCATGGCTTGCTCAGCCGACTTTCTTATTTATTTCAGGCTGCCCACCCATAGGTGACACAACCCACAATAGGCCAAACCCTTCCATAATATTCACTAATTAAGAAAATGCTACATAGCCTTGACTACAGATAAAAAACCATATGGAGACAATTTGTCAATTGTGGTTCCCTCTTCTCAGATGACTAACTGACAGTGTGTGTCAAGTTAGTCTAAAACTCAACCAACACAAGGGGCATCTAGATAAGGAACTGAGGAAAGACTGACTGTCCCTGAACGATCCCATGTGGACATTAGTTTTCCAGTGTGCAGGTGACATAGAGAAACCTGATGTCTAGCTGGAGAATTCTTTTCTGGAAAGTTCTTTAGTCATACTTCTAACTTGGCACTCCCCGGGTCTATCTTTCTATGACTTCTTGGTTTCTGAAGATCTTATCTTTTTGACTAATTAAACTTTTATGACATTCATGAGTCATTGTCTTTCTGAAGCATCGGATAAAGCCCCAGAGACTGATATGAAGGTTAGATGATGGTCCAATTGGGAGATGGACCCACATTTTCAGGACTCACATTATTTGGATGGTGTCTTTAAAAAGATACATGTAAAATTATTATTAGAAACAAATATTTACATAGAATAAGGAAAGAAATTAAAAGTATGCCATTCCAAAGACCAACAAACATCACATATATCTAAAAATCTTATTTCATTAACAAAATTTTTTATTAATTAGCATTCTAACATACCACTCTAGTCCATTTAAAACTACCTATTCTTCATTTGGTCTGCAATCTGTTGATCAACAATATCATAGTTCCATTTTGCAGAGTGGGAATAGAGATCCTTCTGGTAACATGCATACAATGTGAAAATTCACGCCCTGATGAGTTTGCAGAGCGACAGGCCACTACAGCTTTGTGACATACAAACATGAATTTGCATACTTTCTGCTTTTCTTATTCTTCATTGAAAAGAGAAAAAGCAAGATGGGTGTGTGAACCTTCATGTCTGACTTTTGTACTGACCGGGAATTCATCATACTAAACTAGATGACAATGAATCTATATGTTTCTGGTGGCAGAAAGGAGTTTCACAGACTAGCATCTGGCTTGATATGCTTTACACCTTTTTAACCCTCCACAGTTCTGTGGAAGGGTGGCTGGACACATTTGTATTTCATCTGAAATTCTGATCCTGTGCAAGTTTCTGTGTCTGTTGCATGTGTAGGCTAAGATGCAGTAAGGAGCAGAAGTAGCATGTCTTAAGTCATCCCAGCCAGCCAGCAGTGAGGCGAACCCACAGCTATCCACAGAAGTCATGTAGATGCATAGCGAGACCCTCCAAACCCCAGGCTGATGCATCTGCACTCAACTTCCTCGAACACTACAGTCAATTCAACTCTGAGAGGAGAAGGGCTTAGCAGGAAAAAGACAGGGCCCCAAACCTGCAGTAGAGAGAACCTCAACGGATCTTAAAAACTCATGACCACATGCTCACATTCCTCAGCCCCATCTGAAGGATCTGAAGGAATCTGGGAAAAGGAGCCTGAAGGTTCAAGTTGCGTCGACTTTAAGGGGAAATTGCCTCTGTTGGGAGTCAAGACACTTTGGGACATTATGGAACTGGCTTACATGTTGAATGGGCTGTAGGAGATTACACCCTTCTTATTGTCTTCTCAAACAGGGTTGAAGGCTGGTGTTGGCACCGGATGGTTGTTGCCCAATTCCTTAAAACACAGTGTTCTAATAATGGGAGAAGAGACACATGCTTCTCAAGTCACTACCTAATTCTTACTTGGATTTCAAGTTAACTACCCAGTCAATTGAGAATGGGCTAATGGAAAAAGACATAGCTCTTGCTGTGAGGACCAAATGAGATGATGAATATAAACATCTTATACAGTTGCCTGCTCAAACCAAGTCTAACAGAGGTTTCCCATTGTTGAATGTCCTCCTTAGACTACCAATCAAGGATCGCTGTTTGCATCTTTGGAAGACACCCTTACCACCGACCAAACAGAAAGCAGTTGCCAGGAAGCACAAGGACTCTTGCTGATTCATGTCACCTTCTGTCAGCAAACACGTGTGAGGACAACTATATTCCAGCCTTTACATGATGACGTCACCATCCCAGGTGGATCTGCTATAAACTCATATGCATTTTGAATATCCCATTAATGGCAGATATTAATGCACTTGGGTTTCCTTTACCTGTCCCATCACCAACATTTTGCTGCTCCAGATCTTTTATTTTGGCTAAGATTTTAATCTATTTACAGATGATTTGGTAAAATGACTGCACAGAAGCAAGTGTGCTAAATGCATGACTACTTCATGCCATGCTGCGCCAGCAACTTCACAGAGAAGCTGGTGTCACAAAGAGAACATTGTTACTATTTGTGTAAGTGACAGTTCCAGAGTCCAGAGGAGGGATGATTTGAATATAAAGCATCTTCCGCAGGCTCAGGAATTTACAGCTAAGCTGGTAGGCCTATTTTGAGAGGTGCCAGAAATTCTAGGAGATGGGCCTGGTGCTAGGAAGTGGGTCACTTGGGCATATCCTTGGGAGCTGCACCTTGCCTGACCCCTTCCCTCCCTCCCCCCCCCCCCCGCTTTCTGATCAGCATGAAGTAGGAGTTGCTTTGCTTTACCAAATGCCCACCCCTGGCCATGGTACTCAGCCTCACTCGGGCCCATGGCTGTGGAAGCAGCCATTTCTGAGGCAGAGGAGCTCTTTCCTCTTTGGGTCTTTTTCATAGCAACACAAATTGGACTAATGGATAGCTTTGGCTGCATTTGGATTTGGTGGCACAAGTCAAGCCAGGATTTATCCTCCCACCATCTCTCTCTGGTGGCAGGAATGTGGTAGCTTCTGGCTTTAGGCATTCATCTTCTTGCTTCTTGTTTTGAGTGCAATGAAAAACAGGAGGCATCTGCCCTTGAGATGGTTGATTTTAAATGTCCACTTGCCACTACTGAGAAGTGCCTGAGCAGGGAACCTCAGGTGAGGGCCTGGCTACATCAGGTTGGCCTATGGGCAGATCTGGGGGGAGGAGGTGGGTTTTCATGATTGCCTTGACAGATGTAGGAAGAACAGCACATTCTGGTATCATCACAGAAAAGAAAGGACACAGAAGAAGGTAGGTAATCCTCCTTTTCTTCCTTGACTGTCCCTCTGGCTGCTGAGTTAATGTACACAGTCGCTGATGCTGATTCCTTCAGTGACATCAGAACCAGTGTTCTTGGAAGTCCAACACCTACTGCTCTACAGGAACCCGTCAGGCCTTTCATGCCAGACCCACTGGGCCTGCTGAGGCCCAGCCTCATGGGCCGAGCAATTACCCATTTCTCAGCCTTTTGGATGTGATAGAGGGCTCCATTCCTCTGGGGAAAGCAGACTAAAACAGTCCCCAAAAGTCACAGCAGAGTTACCTTTGTGACTTTTAGCCTCTGATGAGATTACGCAACATTCGTAAATAAGGCTGCGGCCAGCAAATTGTGAAATCAATGCCAATGGGAAGATGGTGGTCAGCCCGCTCTGGAAGCACAGGCTTACTGTGGAGACAGGAGGTCTTCCAAAAGCCTTCTTCAGGAAAGGGAAGTGCTAGCTAGCCACACCCCGATGACTCTTCCCTCTCACCTGTCCTTGGAACAAT
The DNA here is from genome assembly GCA_004026605.1 of Ondatra zibethicus. Classification (NCBI taxonomy): domain Eukaryota; kingdom Metazoa; phylum Chordata; class Mammalia; order Rodentia; family Cricetidae; genus Ondatra; species Ondatra zibethicus. The sequence continues at coordinate 248,389 of PVIU01000067.1, forward strand.
TACTTCTGGACTTTGGTCCAGAAGGACGAGGCTCCACTGTCTGTCAAAGATCCAGTTGACCCATACTGGAGGGGAGCAGGCTGGAAAAGGAAGGATCACTCCAACACAGGTTGGTTTTAACCAGTCTAGCTCAACAAAGGTGATAGCACTGCAAACCCCTAAATCCTTGGTGTCTGTGTAGTAACATGAAAGACATTAATCACAGACAGCTGTTAATTGTGATTCTTGAGAAAGGTGGCATAAACAGATTCCTGCCAATTGAAAGTTTTAATTAGATTTATTAATTCCAGAATGCAGTTGAAACTGTGGTGAATATTGATTATAATGGCCTGTATTCTAAATATAATTAATTCATGATCTACATAATTGCTCATTACCTATACCTTAATTATGGGGCATAAAACCTTGTTTATCACTAACACAGTACTAATGGGAAGACAGGCTTTCTCCGATAACTTAGGATTCTTGATATTTTGTTGTTGTTGCTGAAGAGAGCAACAAGACATTTCATTTTCTTTCGTGGCAGAGAGAGGGAGAGAAAATAGGAGCCTGTATCTCCAATGACAACCGGTATGCAGGGACAACCTGATAAACACAGGGCGTTTATGATTCTTTCATGACTGCATTCTCTGACAAGATAAAGTAAATACTCTTTTGTGGGACCGTACAACTGCACAAGACTGAAGCTACTGTCCAAGGAAGCCGAAAAAAAAAATAACCGTGAGGATAAATACTCTGTGTCTGAGGCTGCTCGTGGGCAACGAGGGTATCCTAGCAGCGTGACAATTTTCATATAATAACATGAAGAATTTCATGGTTTTTCTTCATCTTATTGCTAGTACCGGCACAATACATCTTTCTTAGGGAAAAAAAATTAGACAAATCTATGGAACTTTGTATTTTTCTCATATCCCATAAATCCTAAAGATAGTTCATGTGCTTATTACTGTTGGCATTTTTTTTAAAGTCCAAGCAAAATCTGAAGTGTGTGTGTGTGTGTGTGTGTGTGTGTGTGAGAGAGAGAGAGAGAGAGAGAGAGAGAGAGAGAAAGAGAGAGAGAGAGAGAGAGAGAGAGAGACAGACAGACAGACAGACAGACAGACAGAAAATATGAGTTATCTGAGATTTTAGTGACTTTGGATTCTGCAGTGATTTTTGCAATGATTTCCCATAGACTGTAATGAAAGATGGGGGGGGGGCTCATGGACATCTGTTTGGGTCTGTGCACAGCCTAGCATTTCCAGTGGGGGTTGTGCACCTGTTTCATGGAGCCTGTGAATGTCAACTATAATGACTAACTTCATCTGGTCATAGCTGCAAAGCAAGATTATGGAAGAGCTGGTGAGGCAGCCACCAGGAACACTCACCCTGACGCTGCCTGGGTTCTGGGAGGACGGTTCTGGAACAGAGTCCATTCTCATGGGCATTTTCACCAAATGGGGACCTTCACAAATCTTTCAGCATTCGTTTGTGTGAATGGTGTGTGTGTGTGTGCTGGGAGTGTATGTTATGTGTAGGTATGAATGCACCTGCCTCTGTGTGTGTGTGTGTTTGTGCATGAGTGTGTGTATGTATGTGTATGTATGCTTGTGCATGTGTGTTTGTGTGTCTGCATGTAGAGGCCAGACATGTACATGCACACAGACACACAGGCGTGCACTTGCCTCTGTGTGTCTGTGTGCAGAGGCCAGACATGCACATGCACCCAGACACACAAGCAAGTGCATGCCTATGTGCATGTATGTGTGCAGATGTGCCTGTTTGTGAGTGTGCATGCATGTGTGCATGTGTGTGTGTGTGGGCACGCGTCTGGGTGTGTTTGTGTGTGGAGGCCAGAACTTGGGTTTGGATGTCTTCTTCCATCTCTCTCTACCTTATTTTTGGAGACAAAGACTCTCACTGAGCCTGGAATTCACCATGTAGGCCAGATGGACGGCATGCACACTCCCCAACCTGATTGACTCACCTCTGTCCATCTAGAGCTGGGCTAACAGGCACATGCTGTCTTGCCTGGATTTTACATTGTGCTGGGGATCCAAGTTCAAGTCCTCATGTTTGCAACTCTAAGCCATCTTTCCAGTCCCACCATCCACTTAATGACTTAAAATGTATGTTTTATTTTTTTGTGTTATAGTCTTACTATGTACCCCAGGCTGGCCTTGAACTTAGCATCCTACTGCCTCAGCCTCCCAAGATCTGGGGCTGAATATATGAGCGTTAGGTTACTTCCACTTTCTGTATTAGAGATGCAACCTAGAGCCTAGCATACTGGATAAGCATTCTACCACTGAGTTACAGGCCTTAGCAATGCATTCATATTCAGACTTTTTGAGACATGGACGTAGTCCTTATGGTATAGTTATATTTTATTCTAAAACCAGCTGGCCGCCAGTCAGCCTCTGATGTTCTTGATCCATCCAGCAACATGGAAAGTCAAATAATGCATAGTGTTTTGCTATTTACCAAGAACAAATGACTTGTTTTACCTAAATAGTCAAGTCTATATGAAGTCTTAGGATGCTGTGGAGATTGGGATAAAAAAGGAAGGAAGCAGACAATGACAGAACATTCAACAGGAAGTCATGCTTTCACCTGTGGATGCTTCCTCTGTCACCAGGAAACACATGTCCAAGGCTGTGACAAAAACCACCTCCCACAAAAGCTAATGGTAAGAGGAAATCGCTGGTAAATAAAACTGTTGCATCCAAAGGCAGTGTCCTTCTCCTTATACTGATCCTGGAGATGAAGGTGTCTTGAGCCCCTGCGATGGTGACTCTCCCAGACTGAAAATCTCTGCCTGTGTAGAGGGCCTTTTCAGAAAGGTTTCTGAAGTGGGCAGGGCCACCCTATGGGCTGGGGGTCTGAACTGAATGAAAAGGAAGCATGAAGAAGCCATCTGAGTCCCAGTATTCATCTCTCTCTGCGCCCTGACTGCAGATGCAATGTGACCGGCCACCCTGAGTTCTCACTGTCATGACTTCCCCTGTACCCTAAAATTCTGAACCTAAGCGAACACTTCCTTCCTTGAGTTCTTCTAGCAAGAAGCACAGCCCCATCCCATCTGGACACAATGCATACAAAACCCAGGTGATGTCAGCGCAGATACTGACTTTCTCACCACCAAGGAGGAACGACATTAATGTTATGACATCAGGTGCTGGCAAGATTGGTTCCTTTGGAGGCCTGTACTCTGGTCTTGCATCTAGCTGCCTTCTGCATTTGTCCTCATCCTTTGTGACTGCCTGTACCCTAATTTTCTTTTCCTATAAAGACATTGGTCATAGTGTATGGGACCCAACCATGGCCTTATTTTAACCTCATTTCTCTTTATGGACCTCACTCGGTCACATTTGAAGGTAGTTGGGGCTAAGAACTCAGCATACACACTGGGCAGAGGGCCTTACAACTGCCCTGCACAAACAGTAAAGTGAAGAGATGTTCAGAGGTGAGAATACTACTTTGTAGGTTATAAACTATTAAGGACATTTTTTTAAAAGTAGCCATCCCTGAGGCTAGCAAGATGGTTGCAGTCTGGTAATCTGGTTGGTGAAGACACTTATTGTGGAGCCAGAGGACCCAAGTTCAATCCCAGGACTCCGCATGGCAAAAGAAGTTGTTTTCCGACCTCCCACAGAGGTACTGGGGCTTCACCCACACACATTCACACACACATGCACACACAGTAATGTAGTAAGAGGATCGGGCCACATTCCCAGCACCTGGCTAGCTTAACCCCCAAAATAACCACACAGAAATTGTATTAATTAAATTACTGCCTGGCCCATTATATCTAGCCTCTTCTTGGCCAACTCTCACATCTTGATCTAACCCCATTTTTATCAATCTGTGTTTATCACGAGGTCGTGGCTTACAGGGAAAGATTCAGCATGTCTGACTCTGGAGACTCCATGGCGGCTCTCTCTGCCTGCCTTCTTTCTCCCAGCATTCAGTTCTCTTTTCCCTGCCTATCAAAAGGCCAAGGCAGTTTCTTTATTCGCCAATGAAAGCAACTCAAATACAGAAGACCCTCCTACACCACGGTAAATAAAACAAATGCAATTGAAGTAAAATAATAAGCACATTTCCCCCCAGAGCCTGCACTAAGGGCACATCTCCAGCAGTGGGTCCCATATGAGAGGCAGAGTGGCACCTGGAAACATTTGATATTGTCTGGAGGATGGGTACTTTTTATCCAGCTTCAGGGACTGCTACTGGCATTTGGGAGAAAATGGTCAGAAACCTGGCTGCTCTGCTCTCTGCCCCATGCTCACGAGCCTCCCCAGTCCAACAGAAACCACTGTAGTAACCAAGCAAAAGGCCCTGCCCTGGAAGGTCCTATTGCCCCTTCTTTCTATCAAATCTATATACTTAGAGGAAGAAGGATGAGGGAGGAGGGAGAAAAATCGAAGAAGTCGCTAGTCAGGGATTTCTTGAGGATCCATGGTGCCCACTTGTCTCCCAATGTCTTTGTGTCCTGACAGCCATCCAGCAATGGCCAGTCTACCTGGTGATGTACGACCATGTCTCCACAGTTGGGATAACTTCTACTCCCCTACCCCATAAAATCTCCTTCTTTCATTCTAGAAAGTTTTTCATAATGCTCACAAAGCTAATCATAACGTGGATGAGTTCAGGCAAGGGGTTATGTGGGTCCTTGAAGGCCTCAGACAGCCTGGAACTAAGTCTGCCCTAGGCCCTCGATACCAGCAGGAACACTGCCTCATGTTTGCTCCTCCTCTCCCATCTCATCCCAGGCTGCATCTAAACTTAACAAGCTCCCCTGTGACCCAGGAGGAGATCAGAGAGCTGCGTTCCTCAGATTGGGGGATGGGAGCAGGTTCTCCTAGCAAATGGAGCTGGCAAGGATATGGCAGGCCAGGAACAGGTGGGCACACAGGGGTCTCCACTGCTTGACAATCAGAGGCCCAGGGAAGAGGGAGAGGTCTTCTTGTCCAGGATCTCTAGAAACTTTAGTAGAGGCCAAGTGCCTTTTCCTAGTGGCCCCACCCAGAATGGTGAGCCTTCTTCATTGAGGCCTCTTTGCAGGGATTAGCTCATCAGGGAATCTCCTTTCCAGGCCTGATGTGCTAGGCCCACCGGAGAAGCCTTTGGTTCTCCATCCTCCCTGTGGTATTACTGAAGCTGCCAAGTTGCCAAATGTACCTCAGGTGAGGTTCTGGGGCAGCTCAAAGATTGAGGGACTGAGCTGCCGGGGGGGGGTGGTGAGGGTGTCCTCCATCTCTGAGCAAGTGAGGGGCGGGAGTTGGTGTAAGGAGACACCCTCTCCAATGCCTTCACAGTAGTTCAAAGATACTCTGGGCTTTGAGGGCCTTCTGGTGTGTGACAGGTGGAAAGAGGGTAGGCAGCTGTATTTCCAGGAAATGGGCAAAACCAGGTAGAGGCTGGTCTCAGTTGAGCTTTATGTATAATCTGAACTGGGACATGTAACTCCTGGTGGCTATAGGTTCCTGAATGAGGGTCCCGAGAGAAGAGTCACCAATTTACACCCCACGTTACACTAACAAAGTCATTTCTCTTCCCAACATCAGGAATAAGCAAATACCGTAAGAGAAAGAAGTTTTTCCTTCCATGGTGAAAGAGGACAGGTCAAAGATTCAAGCACCTGGCATAGGCAGCAGGTATGAGCTGGAGGCTCGGAAGGCCATTCTCTGCCTCCTGCAGAGGGGCACCCATGCCTGCTGGGGGGACTTTGGCAGAGATGGAAATGAAAATGCAATTGTCCCAGGACCGCTGGATGTCCTCCCTTGTTATTTCTGAATTAAATGGGATTCTTTTGATCAAATGGGTTATATGGAAATTGTTCTGAGGGGCAATAGCAAAGGCATTAACTACAGGACAAACGAAATGTGTGCTCCCTATACACACAGCCCACTCTGAGTACTTTCTGTTCACTTCAACCACTGATTCTCATTGTTCTACGCAGACTAGATCTAGCTGTTGTTTGGGCCCAGCAACAGAGTGCCTTTGCTACTACAAAGTGGCGCTGGGCTGCAGATGTGAGCAGCGGCGTCCCTTTGTGAAGAGCAAGGTTAAGGAGGGCAGTGTCTACCTGCTACGGTAGAACACACTTGTAATCTCAGCACTGAGGACACCAAGGCAGGAGGATCAAGAGTTTGAGGCTAACCTGTGAACCACAGCAAGTCACTGTTTCAAAAACCAGTCAATCAGCCAATTGATCAATCAGTGGAGGGCGACACTAGAGCATCATAGGAGTACTTAACAGTCACCAATACGTATGATTTGGGTTACCATTATCCATGGGCACTGGCAATGGCTGCCCCATTCTGTAAACCAGAAAACGGGCCTAGAGAGGTATCAAAGTCATGTGGGTGAGAATCCAGATCCTAAAGTCCCTGAGGAAATCTGTGTTAGCCACACCGAGCACTAACATCCTTCCCTCTCTAGGAGATTGTTGAATGAATAACAGTTCAGGCTTTGCTTGCTGTTAAAGCACTGCCCACAAACAAAGTATCTCCCACTCATATTTCAGAATTCCATGGTAGGGGGAGGATCTGGGAAATACTACAGAGTAGGGAGACTGAGGCACAGAGCAGGGAAATCACATGCTTAAGGCTTCAAGACTGGCTACGGGCTGAACTGAGATTAGGTCTTGCCATTTCAACTGCTGAGTATCAACTCATGGAGCAAACTGTTTCAGAGGCTGTGGGACAAGGGAGGGGATTGTATGATTATCAGTGAAATCGATCAACAAAGTCACTGTTTAATTAAAAAATATATCAAAACCTTTCTTGATAATGATCGACCTGCTACACTGGAGCAATTAAAGCCGTGATTTTATTTACTGAGTTACTGCCAACTCCGATGATTTTTTTTCAATACCCCTGTGATAACTCAATTGGAAATATGTGGTAAGACGTAGTCATATAAAGCTCTTCCTTAAGATAACTTGTGTCACAGCCAACCAGGGAGTTTATGTGATGGGCCCATTGCACCATCAAAGTCCCCTCTGTGCCATTCAGCCTCCAATGGCTCTAGTGGGGCCCGTCAGGAGTCTAAGCTGGGGCCCATATTTGAACGGGTGAAGTGCACCCCCCCACACACAACACATTCAACAGCTCTGAGGCCGCTGCACATTCAAGGTAATTAGGGATGGATGCTTTTTAAGGCTTAATATTAAGTTTTGAATTCAAATTAAACTTTCATTGGAAGTTTTTTTCAACTGAGGTGCTTTGCTATGGACATGAATGGTTGTGCCCTTCAAAATTAGATTAAGATTTGAACTCTCATTGTGGTAGAATTAGGAGATGGAGCCTTTCAGGAGTGACTAGGTTAGGAGGTTGGCCCCCGGGGCATGGGATTAGTGCTTTTACATTAGGCTCCAGAGAGCATCTTTGCCCTTTTCTGTCTTGTGGTGACACAGAGAGAAGCCACCGTCTACGAACCAAGAACTAACCCTCACCAGACACTGAACCCGCTGGTGCCGTGATCTTAGGCTTTCCAGTCTTGAAAACTGTGAGAGATAAATTTCTGTTGTTTAGAAACCACCCAGTTTGCGGCATTTTGTTATAGCAGCCCAGATGGACTAAGATACCAACATATCTCCCACTCCCACGTGCCACTTTGTGGATGATACTGAGGGGGAGTGAGAGCCTAGAATTCTCCAAGCAGACAAGCTCTTATGCTTCAGAGTCATGGTAGAGTGCTTGTGTTCTGGGGTGAGAACTCCCAAAGCCACGTGAGTGTTGACTTTGAAAAGCGAAAGGATGGGCCTGGGTTCATTGAAAACTTTGATGGACGCACCTCTCTAGTTCCATGCCAATATGTTCATATCCCAAGAAAGAACCCCACGGTTAATTAAAATAGGGAGATGCCACATATGTCACTTGCCTTTGTGGATTACCATGCTAAAAGCTGTGGGATGTCAGAATCAATAAATTAGTTTAATTCTTGGTTTATCATTTTCCTAATTTGCTTGACCGCAAGATGCTATCCTTATGCCATACCTATAAACACAACTCGGAGAACCCATGTGATGAAGTCCTACTGAGGCAGAACCAGGCAGAAACTGATTATTAATCAAGATAATCACAGGCAATAGAATGAACCATCTGCCAGGGGTCGGGAGACCCGGATTTTGGTCTAGACTCTTCCGTTAATTAGCTGTGTGACTTTGAGGGAGATCACATTCCTCTGGGCCTTGGTTTACTTGCCTGTAAAATGAGGGGCTCTAATTAGGTCATTCCTAAGGTCTCTTCTGGCTCTAACGTATGATGTTTTCCGATTTGAGAGATTTATCTAGTGACGGGCCGTCTCTCTGTCCATTAGCTGTCATAGCTCAGGCTGGCAGTTGCAGGGTCTGTGAAACACCTGAAATATCTCTCAGAGCAGGCAGAGTGGGCCACGCTACCCCCAAAGCCATCTGGAGAGGACTGCCACCTGTGAGTTCCTGCCCATCACAGGATAATGGCTACATCCCCACCCCCTTCCACATCCCCCTCTCTCAGAGACCCTTTGTCCACTCTGCCCTGTGATATGAGTCTTGGGTTGTTGTTTGTTTTGTTTTGGGATAGATTTTCCTTATGTAGCCCTCAAACTCATCATCTGCCTTCCTCTCATCTCAAGTCCTGGCACGTTGAGGGTATTATCTGACTGACATTGTAAAGTTTAAGAATGCCAGGCTTGATGAGAAAAGAAAAAAGCCATGCCAGGCATGGAAATATGACTCCATTCAGCAGTGTGTTGGTAGGGTCATGTTTAAGAAGATCTTTGTGGGACTCTCCCACTGGGTGGGTAGTCTCAAGGACCCCACAAGAATGAATGACTGCAAAAAAAATTAAATGCCTAGAAGGCTGTAGGAAGGATATCCTGTGTAGAAACCAGGGCAGCCCCAGTGGCGTGTACACATGATGGGTTCTGGGTGTGTTGAGTCTACATCCATGTAAGAGGACAGGAAGTGAGGAGTCACATGACACCCCAGGCCACAGAAGAAACTCTCGCACGCTCATGTGTCAGGACGTCTCTGTGCTCAAACAGGCGGCAGAGAGACATTTCTTCAGGAACATGATGAGGCGGATGACAGCGTGGACAGCACCCGTGATCTTCACACCTAGCCGTGCATGCTGCGCTCAATGTGAGATCTAGCCTCAGGGTTCTAGTGTGTAGGACAGCTCAGACAAAGCCAGTAGGACAAGGCATTCAGAACCAGAGATAAGCCCCCACCCCCCAACCCCAGATTCCCAGAGTTGTAAAACGAGGAGGGCCTCACAAACTCTCCTCACAGCTCGGTCTCTTCCTGCTCATTCTAGTGATCAGTGCAAGCCTCGGGTCTAAGGAGAGATGGTGCCTGGTTATCCATGCTGTTCATATTAGTGTTGGTGGTCGCAGGGTCTCCTACAAAGCAGGGTGGAGTATAGAAGGAGGAATGAGCTGTATAGATAAGAACTGCAACAGAACCTCTGCCCTGGGAGAGCACAGAAAGTAGCTGCTCATTTTCTTTCTTTCGTTCTTATAAAGGAGGTGACTAAGAGGAGGCAACTATCATGGTAAAAAATATTTAAGTATTGCTTAACATCGTCCCTTAGCAGGAATGTCACCGCACGCAAACTCTGAGAACTGGAAGGCCCATACTACTCTAAACGGAGTGAATTATGCTTCCGGTAGACCTAAGAGCCTAGGTAGCCTCATGCATCTACCTGAGCACAGGCTGTCCCACAAGGGCAGTCTGCACTTCTCTCCAGATTGGGAAAGACCAACGTAACCTCATTTTGATCTTCTTTTCTTTGCTATATGCTGGCTTGAATAAACGTCACCTAGAATGCTAAAAGCCCTCATTCTTGCTGGCTTGTTTTTTTTCAAACTTGACCAAAGCCAGAGTTATCTGGGAAGAGGAACATCAACTGAGAATCTGCCTCCATCTGAATGGCCGGTAGGGAAGTCTGTGGGACGTTTTCTTGGTTAAAGATCAGGGTAGGTGGTGGGATCCCTGCCTGGCAGATGGCCCTGGACTGTATAAGCAAACAGCTTAGCAAGCCATAGGGAGCAAGCCGGTAGGCAGCACCCTTCGATGGCCTCTGCATCAGCTCCTGCCTCCAGGTTCCTGCTTTGAGTTCCTGCCCTGACTTCCCTTCATGATGGACTACAAACTGTCAGGTGGAACAAATCCCTCCCTCTCCAAGTTGATTCTGGTCATTGTGTTTAAGATAGTCATAGAAAGCAGCCGAGGAGAGAGAGCCCTTGTGGATGTCTGCTGGTGATAGCTGGTTTGAGATGTCAGACCTGAGTGTCAGAGACCAATCCCAAAACACTGTCTGATGCTCTCTCTCTCTCTCTCTCTCTCTCTCTCTCTCTCTCTCTCTCTCTCTAATGCCTTTGTCTGGTATCTCTCAATAATAGCAACTGTAGCTCAATCTGAAGAAAAATACAAAGGACCCATTGACTGTTGTGATCAGGGACCCTGAATCAAGTTTCCTGAGGTTGCTACCATCTTCTCTTTCTCTCCATTTTGCCTCCTGTGGCCTTGACTTCATTCAACAGTTACCAACACTGAAGACTGCTGGAGAATACTGAGACAATATGTCCTATTCTCCAAATCAAAAAAGGAGAGAGGGGAGAAGAAAGAGGGAGGAGGAGGAAAAGGGGGAGGAGGAGGAAGAGAGAGAGAAGTAAAGAGATGCAGACAGAGAGACAGACAATGTTAATATGTGCTCTCACGAGGCCACAGGAGCTGCCCATTGCCAGAATTTGACGTCTTGTTGAGTCTTGTCAACCATACATCATTTCATCCAACAGCTTGGCTGGTCCCTTGCATATGTCCCCACAGCAGCGGAGACTTTTCTGGCTGCATTTCCATCTACTGCAAAGATCAGGAGAGACTGTTCACTCATGCGTAAGGTTTGCATCCTCTAGAGATCCTGGCTAGCTGCTCGGGAGCCACTGATCACCAGATTGTCCCCTACGCTCACCTTCAAGGTCATCGAGGCTGGCTCCTCTCAACTTTTCCAAGTAGTTGGCACAGTTCTACTTGTGTCCAGAGGAACAAGAGGATGCCATCTCTTTAGGATCTGTCTTGGAGACAGGGCGTTTTCCACAAAGCACCACCTGATCCCACATCCCCAGCTGCCACTCAGCTGCAGATAACCTTGGGCAGTGTTTCTCAGCCTCTCCAGATCTCAGGGGGGCATCATTCATAACCAAAGTGCTCCAGGTTATTGGATCATAAAGATGGTGAACGTCAGTGAAGTGACCCACCCAAAGCACTCATCACCATTGCTGAAATCCTGGATTTCTCATAAACCAATGCTTGAGTCTCCTAGAATGCCCTACATGCTCCCAGGGCTGTGTTCTTGGTCACCAATGCTGGGAAGAGGTGGGAGCAGACTTCCCCCTTTTGTTTCGACCCCTTGGTCATCTTTGCCATCAACAGCTCCTTCCATGATAGTCTTAGGGCAGGCACTCTGCTCTGTCACCCTTGCAGAAAAGACTCTCCAACATCCATTTCGCTGCCTGAAAATAAAAGGAGCTGATAACACACGTGTAAGGACCTATTTTCAGTTCTTTGCAAGTCAGAGCTTCCTCCATGCCTTTCCCAGTCCCTCAGGACTTTTAGATATACATTTTAAATAGTTATAAACTGTTACAATTATTTATTAAAGGTTTATGTTGTTATTATATTTAGTATGGAGTATTCATTTCTCCCTCCAAAAATAACAGGACTTTCCATTAAACGACATGCGTTAATGATGCAGTAAATTGTCTTTTAAAGCAATGGAGAAAGTTTCTCTCTCCTTTGACAATCCTAAGTATCCTTATTTAAAAGTAGGGATCCTTCCTCACTGGAGGATGCATTGCTCCCGATGCTCTGAATGGTGTTCGATGCGGAGTGAGGAAATTTTTAGTGCTTACGCAGAGAAATTCTAGCCTTAGAAATCATTGTCCAGCCTGAAAGCAATGGATGCTTGTGGAGTTGGCCAATTCCCTCTGTGCGCAGTGCTGTTGTGTGCATGCAAGTGAACACAAGTGTATCTTTTCAAGAGTGTCTCCAGGTAGATCAGCCTCCCTCCCTAGCTTTCTTTCCTTCTTCCTTCCTCTCTTCCAATTTAGCCCAATCTGTATTAACAGTGTGAATGATGCTAAATGCAAACAAACAAACGGGAACAAAACAGAAGCCAAATGAGAAGCTCTACTCTGAGGAGCCAGGTAGTTAAGAGCTCTTGCTCTTCCAGGGGAACCGGCTTCAGTTCTTAGTGCCCACATTGGGCAGCTCACGACCACCTACAACTCCAGCTGCAGGGCATCTAACAACCCACTGACACCTACCTTTATGCGCACATACCTGTACACACACACGCACACATTTAAAACTAAAATCAGCCTTACATAAAAAGAAATCTACCCTGAAAGATTCACAGGCTCCAACCGCAGATGAAAAGTAGCAGAAACAATGTCACATAAATGGAAACTGGCAACCGAAAGCAGCGAATAGAATGCCGCAGGGAAAGAAAGAAGGGTTCCCACCGCAGAAGGCTAGCTCTCTGGTGTATGCATCGTCTGTACACCCCACATGAGACTGGATTTAGAGGAAAGCGGCTCACCTTTCCTTGGGGTGAAATGTCTCTTCCTTCACTAGGTTGTCAGGCCGCTGGTCTGGATTCGCTGCTCAGGCTAGTTCACCACTGCTCCTACCTGCAGAGACTTCATCCTGTAGGGACATATGGCAGCCATTTTTGAGTGTGACAAATGAGTAAGAGGACGAAGCTGAGGTGTTGCTGCCAAACACCCGAAGAAGCTCAATACAGCACTACATCCCTGAGTGCCCACGAGGCTCCGATTGGTGCCGAGAAAAACAGAGCAGCTTCTGGAGGGCTCTGAAGGGTTCCTGTGATTCTGTCATGAAATCCCAGGAGGAAGCGTTGCAAAGCCAAGGGCCTTCAGCCTGAACAGACTGAAGGTAGTGCCTTTTGAATGTTTGTTTCCATTATTTTGCGCCATTTAAGCTCTCAAAGATAAATATTAACCAAGGCTTTCTTCTTGGTTTGTTTTCAAGGTTATTTTGAATGCTGATTTTTCCCCACCCCCAGTCTGGAAACCAAGAGGTCATGATTCTAGACTTGACTCATCCATCAGCAGATGCTATGACTTGGGGTAACCTAGATCCTCTCCTTTGTAGGCTCGCTTCTACTGTAACCCCTGGGGACTTCAGGGAGCTGTGCTATCCCATTTTTTTGGTGTGACTCTGGGAAGCCCCTGCAATACCCTACAGGGGAGTAAAAGGTCAAAGACGTGGAGTGTTTCAAGGATATCCTTGGAGCAGGAAGAACTAAATAAATGCCCAATGAACCTGAACTGGATCGGCTGCCCTCTTGTTTCTGGCAGGTCCCAAAGCATTCAAGAGGCACCATGGGACTTTGTACATTGTAGATGTGTGTGCTCACCATGGAACGGAAGGAGAGTGCAAGATGAGCCTGGTTATACAGTCCCTGAGGATCTGAGGCCATGGTGGTCCCTACTGTCTGTGGGTGAAAACCGAGGGCTACACCCTTTTCCTTGGAATCTAGTTCCCTCTGCTTGCTGCTCAGGGTCCTAACACACACTGCCACGGGCCCCTGGGCCATGTCCTGGGGGCAGGGGAGATTTACTTGATAACCCAAAAGGAGTCTATCTCCAGAAGTCAGCCATCTTTCACCCTGCACTTGAACGTGTAGGACTCTACCTGCTTTATCCTAAAGGGCTTGCTTGTAAAGGAAGCTGTCTGAAGACCACATATAAATTCATACATTTCTAGAATTTAGTTTAGAGGACCCAGAGGGGCTCCTGAAGGAACAGAACGATTTCAGACCTGCTCCGGTGCCCTGGAGAGTCAGCAGGCTGCCAGTCCATTCTTCCCACTCAGAGAGTTGGGGCGCCTACGACATAATTGAAGCATTAGTAACAGTTTCTTTCCCCTTCTCCAGGCATTCTCAGAGGTCTGCCGTTTGCTTTGCAGGAACCGTTGGCATTAAATACACTGGGTGTCAGCACAGCAGTGAGGTGGTTAATTTTGACTGGATATTATGCTATATAACCACTTGGCATTTAACTTGAAAAATGACTTTCTGCTTCACCTGTCAGCATACCAGTTCTCATCAAATAAGTGAGTGAGAAAAATTTTTAAATTTCAATTTCCTGATGCTATTAGACACTACTTCTTCCATACTTAAACAGTTTAGCAGGGCATGGGCGGGCTTTGGTATGCAGGCCATGCTTCGCACTACATGCCATTACGATAGCTATTTTTTGTTTAAAGGGTAAAGAGATGCATGGATCTTTATCTGGAGGTTAGGAAATGTATTGCTGGAGCAAGGCCAATCAGGCTCTGGGTAACTTTGAACCATGGTACCGACCCAGCGCCCACCGTAGAGGACTCGACACATCAGAAGCGGCTTAGAAATGAAGTAACGGCATAGAGTAACCTTGCTCAGTACTTCAGGGGGAAATTGATCACTCATGTTAGCATTAATCTATTTTTACTGTTCCTTTGGTCAATTATAATTCAGTAAACCATGCCAGAGCCTTGCGTTCATGAACTCTCTCTATGTTTAAGATTAAAACCCCAGGCTCCTCTGCTCCGGTGAATTAGAGATCTCCCACGCTTGGTAGTTCAAACAGCTTCGTTAGCGTCACCTCATTTTGTTTAGACATCCTTGAAATGAAAAGCCTGTAAAGAAATGACAGCATTTGATTTCTGCATTGCGGAGCCACTTTCTAATAAGTCCTCGTTTTTGTACCTTGACCCAGGCAGGAACTAGATGGGTGATTAAGTGGGGTTCCGCTGACTGCATCCTGGGGTAGTACCCAGGTCCCAGCAGTATGCCAGCTTACTGGCTCCCCCCTTCATTCTATTTATCATCTGTCCATCCATCCATTTGTTTCTTAAGCAGCATTTAGCTGTGTAGCTCAGACTGAACTAACTCTATAATCCAGGCTGGATTTTATGATCCTCCTGCCTCAGCTTCCAGAGAGCTGGGATTCCAGGAGTGTGCCACCATTCCTGGGCCTGTTCTGTTGCCTTAAATGAAATGACACCGAGCCTCCCCTCACACCCCCACCTCTGGGACAGTGGGCACTAAGAGAAGCTATGTGACTGTTCCTGAGATTCTGCACCTGAAGAAGCCTGTGCCACTGCTTGGCCTTTTGTAGAGAGAGTTGGGCCAGCCTATAATTTAATCTCTCAGACTTTCATTTTCTGCTCTCTTTGTGCCTAGACTTAACTTTTCTATATCTTAGGGAGATGACCCTAGAAAGAATAAATCATTTAAGATGTTAGACACTTGGGATAAGGTAATCCTTTACTTTGTCCAAAAGGTGTGTGTGTGTGTAAGTATATGTGTGTGCTTGTGCGTGTTTGTGTGTATATGTGTATGAAGTCACTCCTGTTTTATAGCTGAAAACGCCCAGACAGAGTGGTCTTAACTGACCTGTGGCAGGTCCAGAGCTGGAAAAAAACAAAGAAGCACAAATTTCATTTTGCACAGGAGCTACAGTATTAACTAAGCCAGCAAATGCAACAGGAAGGGCTTCCAGCACAGGGCACATCTTCAGTTCTTGTCTGACTATTCTCTAGCCTTGTTTTGTTACTTCACAGCCCTTCTATAAAAGCACCAGGTGACTAGCAACAAGGGACAAGGGACGTCTACTGCTGTCGGCCCGCACCAGCGACCCAGAGACCTGGCCGTCAGCCCGAGGGAGGCTATTTGTCTCCATCGGAAACATGAACCAGATTTCTCCGTAATGGGCTCCATATTTTGGCCAAGCCGCCTCAGATGTCTAGCCAATAGAAAAGCCGTGTCCTTCCTGCACAATTTCAGCCCTAAGAATCTGTGACTCTCACTCCCTGGAGGCCCAGGGAACAGGAGGAGGGCGGGCTTGAAATCAATAAATGGATTGCACACCTTCAGGGCCCTGCCATTTGTCATCTCTGACCTACACAGGCATTCTGGGATCATACTAACCCATGCTACGCGAGTTCCCACCCTCTCTCTTATCCTCCACTCTGACCCCTCAAAATATTGCTTCAAGTTCCAGGAGGCTGGGTGGCGAGAGGTGGGGTGGGACAGAAACAGAGATCTGACAGAAGATGAGGGGCAGAAAGCACCCAGAGTGCTGGTGCAGGCTGAGTGGCACCAATGTCATCCTAGCACCTCTGAGTTCAACCTGGGCCCTTGGACCCTTTCTACACTGCCTTTCAGGAGGAAAGCCCCACTGTACTTCCTAGAAAACCAAAGGAGGATATGTGGATTAGCCCAGACATTCAGAACATGGGCTCAGTATGATGTGCAAACTCAGCAAGCACATCCTTTAAAGCCATTCATACATACATCAAAAATACAGTTTTGAGGTATCCATAATGCATCTGGCTTCAGCTTTGAGGTGCTCAGCATCTTCCCATCTCCATCCTGTACTCAGGAAATGCCTTCTAGTAGGTCTTGAAGAATGCTTAGCACTCAAAATGGAGCTAAGGTGTTGGGGACTCAAGGAGAATGTCTGCATCCCTGAGGCTGAAGGGACACTGGGAAGAGGCAGCATGTCGGGGATTGGGGGTCTGGCATTATCTCTATAAGCTAGGACCATTGAGGAAGAGGCTGGCTGGTGGCTGGGAAGCCAAGTGGTGGTGCAGGCACCTAGTAACTCAGGTTCTTAGGGACCCCACAGCAGGATATCGGGGCTCATGGTCTAAAGTTGGAGACTGGTAAGGAGAGCAGGAAGAAGGAAGACAAAAGAAAAGACCCAGCTAGGAATAGGGTCCCCAGATAGCCTTTGGAGGGGACTCTCAAGACAGTGGGTGACCCCTGGAAGGCTGATTCTCACTCTGCTCTCTCAGTCCTTACCCCCACCCTGCCATTAAGAGAGCCTGGCCACAGGCTGCTTTGCAAATACTCCCCAAGTCTGTCCATCTGTGTCATAGGCCCCTCGGAATGTTTCCCTGGAGCCACACCTCAAGTTGGCTGTCGGGCACTAATGTCCTGTCCTTCATATCTTTCTTTAATCACGAGAGAGTAATTGCAGATATTTAAACACTCGAGTTTCCTGCAGGAATTTCTGTACTGGGTTTTATAGGCCTTTTATAACAGAACAAATCACAGTTTGGATGAAATTCTGGGAATTCTCTTGCAGGATAATCGTGTCTAGATTGCCTCCCCACTGCTAGCTTAATGCGCCTGTCCAAGTTTGGGATTTACTAGGGAGCCAATTTGTTTTAAGAAATTAACAAAACCACTACCTAAGTACCACACTGAACATAAAAGTTTTTTTTTCTTTTATTCATTTTGGTGAAAGGGGAAGAAAATCCCCCACAATTCTGCAACTCACAGAACAGCCCTGGAAAGTCATTTTTATGAAATTGAATTTCTCTCCCCAAATGACTCCCCCATGCTAAGGGGCTGCAATGTGGCCTCCCTGTAACCCCTTCCCCATACTTGTCTCTTCAGCAGTTTGGGTTCAAACTTTGCAAACTTTGGCTGGCACCTCGGGCTCATTGCATCCTTTTTTTTTTTTAACTTTTAGAATTTTTATTTTTTAGTGGTTTTGAAGAAACACAGAGAGCCACTTGGATGACAGAATTCTCAGTTGGGGAAAGCAATATGAACTGAGATTTAGACAAGAGAAGACTCAATTCCCCACAGCCTAACCCCACACATACACAAACTGCCTTTTTCTTTTCTTCAAAATGTGGCCTAGAAATGCAGGAAGGAAAGAAGATGCATTTCTTAGCGCTGGGTTCTCGGGGACCTCTTTGGAGAGCAACTGCAGGTATTTCCTCTTGGGGAACCCTGTCTCCCTTGCACTCACTGGACTTCCCAATTTTGCCCTTTGCTAGCCACAGAGGAGGTGGCTCTCTCCCTCTTGCCTCTCAGCCACTTGGGAAGAAATCTTATTTTAAGCATGTCCTTTTTTTGCCTGAGTGCAGTCGCAAAACCACAAATAGCTGCAAACCGAGTCTCCCTTGTGGGGCAGCAGGCCTACAGAGGCTTGCTCTTTGCAGCCATGAGGGGAGGCATGCCTGCCCCAGGTTGGGTATGAGCAGGGCATACCCTGGCCAAGGCTGGGACACTGAGACTGAAAGGCTATGGGGAGTCCAAGATGGAGTTTCCGCAAAGGGTCTCAGGACTTCGAGGCCTTTCCAATCTGATAACAGAGCATGGGGCCAGAACCACTGTGGAGAACAAAGGCCACGAGGATGCAGCAGGAAATTTCTGCTAGGGCTGAACCCAGGTTGGTCATAAGGCTACACAAGGAGCTGGAATCCAGGGCCTCCCCTGAGAGGGCACCTGCACAGATACCTCAGAAGGAGCAGAACCAGCATGTTCTGAGAGCAATGCTCTTGCACCTGCTTGGTGGGTGTGGTGCTGGGCTCTGCAGGGTGGCAATTCAGTTGGACATACACATTGCAATACAGGAGCTTTCTCAAGATCTACATGGGTTGACTCCCCCTCTGGAGGTAAGGACACAGAGATATTATCAGCAGAATGCCACTGTCCAATCTAGCCACCAGCATGTGGAAGAGAACACTGGGAGACAGTGTTGTCCTGTCCCGTGCTCCGGTCCCCAGTGGGGCATCCTCCTCACATGCCAGGCTATGTGGACTTTGGCGTCTATACATCCTCACACTGGACATAGTCCCCAAGTGCATGCCCTATGTATCTTCTGCCATCCTGGGGGCCCTGAAATGCCTACCAGCAAGACAGTTCCCAAGGTGAGAGATCTGGGCCAACATGGATTAGATTTGAGAAAGACCTTGTGTGTCCTTGACTCATGGTCAATACCGGTATCAGACACCATCTAGCCAGTGAATATAGAGTCATTGTCAGTCTTGATGTCTGGACTAGAGGTTCTCTGTGACCCTGATTTTGAACCTCAGTCACACCTGCTCCCATCCTGCCCTGGCTACGGGCCTCACTGCTTATCTGACAGCCTCCTCTTCCCTAGGATACTGGCTTAAGTTAGCGTTTTGGAGGCAATAGGCTAGTCAGAGGATCGTAAGACAGGAGGCAGGACAAGCAGTGTTTTCTTTCTGGGCATGTGGTTGGCTCCAGCTTGAGTCAATCATTCCCACCTGCCTGCCTCCCAAGTGCCCCCTGTTGGCCCTGTATTGACACACTTCATTTTGCTTTGAGCTGCAGAGACTTTGCTAGCGGTGTGTGGGGGGGTGGGAGGTGGGGAAGGGATCCTCATCACCCTACAAGTACAGGGCTGGGCAACCACAGGAAGCATGTTGCTGGCCCTCCCTCCATGAGCACACTTTCCGGTATCTCAACAAGAATGAAGGAAGTGCCTCTGGTGCATCAACCCCAGGTTACCAGATGGTAACACAGAAAAAAGAGAATATCTTTGCCCTCCTGGAGCGTATGGCCTGCTGGTGGTGGCAAAGCATCTAGAAAAGAAAGGAAAGATCACCGAAGATAATGAGAAGGGTCAGGATGGATGCTTCCTGGGAAGGTGACAGAAACCAGACAGGGCTAATGTAGATGAAGGGAATCTCTTTGAGGAGGTAGCATTTGGGGACATCTGAGGTATGGACAATGGCAGAGGTTAAAGCCCGGAGGTGGGACTGTGTGTGGCTGGTGTAGCTGGGCCCAGGAAAGACAAGCCTCTTCCTGGGAGCTGATAGGTGGGCGAGGGTCAGGCCACATCTGGGAGTCTTCATTTTATGGGGCCAGGCCTAGAGAAGCTGTGTGGACTCTGTCACCTTTCTGTCGTGTCCCCCCCCTCCCCCCGACTACCCTGACCTGAACTGTCCCATCTTGCAGAAGACACGAATCTGGTATACACTTAGGACAGCAGGGGTGCCGCCAGCATTGTTTTCCCCAAAGAATACGTTTTTAATTAACAGGTTTTATTTACCACAACCAAGTTCACTTATGTTCACACAGTCACCTCTAAGAACATTTTAAATTATCAGCTTTTACTCAACACGAGAAAATATCCCTGTCGGAGTGGGGGTAGGGGGTGAGGAAAAAGAGAGAGCTCACACTCCCTAAACCCCCCTCAACCTGCTGTCTCCTGTCACAGTGGGACACATGGTAGCTGATGCCCCACACAGCTGGGCTTCCCTTCCCTTTCCGCTTGTCTGCAGGGCAAAGAACTGTCACCATCTCTGACGTGACTTGCCAAAGCAAAGTCTGAATTCCCTCTAACCAGTGCAATGGTTCCTTTTGCCTTCTGTCCAGAGAAAGGACGTGTCACCGGCTCTGCTAATTCCATGGTGTAGCCTTCACTGTCCCTCGCGTTCAGCCCCTGCCAGAAAGCCTTGAAGGACAGCTGGTTTCATTTACTGTCAATCTAACCATTCCTTTGGTAAAGACGACCCTAACCTTGGCCCGGGCAGGAAGCAGACAATCTCACAAACGGAGTGTCTGCCTTCGGCAGGGACAAAGGCTTGCCTTGCTTTTTCTTGGTAAACATGTGCGTTAAAAAATTTTATTGAGTCTATTTTAATATTCTTCAACTAATGGGAGAATTTTTAAGGCCCTTCTAAGTATAGGAATATTAAAAGCTGCCCCGGACATCACCTGAATGAACAAAATAAAAATACTTTTGGTTGAGGCAAGAGAATGGCCAGTGCAGCTCATGCCCACCATTTTGGAGAGCGAGTTCTTAGCAATGGCAACAGCAAACCACATTGTGGCAATCAGTGCTCTAATGAGCCTCTAACTCGGTTTCTACCTTTATCCCAAAGGTACAGAATATAGCACTGATTTTTTTTAAAAAATATCAAGAAAACATCATTTGCTCTAAAATGTCCCTAAAAGCAGGTCTAAATTGCCAATAAAGGCTGGGTAATTGTATCAGCATGGATCAGAAAGCATTTCTCAGGCCCCATGAAAGAGTTGCAGGGCTGAAAAGCTCCAGCCTGCTGTACCCTGGCCCTCAAAAAAAAAATAAATAAATAAAATAAAAATAAATAAATAAATAAAAGAAAGGAAGAAAAAAGAAAAAACCTCCCATCCCAGCGTGGCACAGGGACAGGGATGTAAGTTTTCAACACACTGTCATCTCCCGAGACAGTCAAACACTCCCCCCAACCCCCACACCCTTGTTCTAATTTCTTCTGAAGTCATCTAAACACTCAGGCAGAATCCAAAGCAACTTAGTGGTTGTTTGTTCTTGAGACGCAGACCTTTCTCAGGGTGGCTCCTTCAGTCCTGGGGTCGGAGTTATTTAATTATTCTCTCCCCACGCAGGTTAACGAGGTGGGGTGGGGAAGCTAAGTGCTTAGCTGGTTCTACTTCCTAAGAGGACCAGACTCTCCTCCACCTTAGCTATAATCACTCGACTAGCAAACACACATACAGTATAAATATTTAAGAAAAAGTAAATTCCATTAAGCTGCAGTGTGATAGATGTACTGGTAGGTGCTTATCTTTGAAATATTAAACTCTAGACATTTATATCCATACAAAAAAGAGTTTCCTGCCATTTGATGAGAATTATGTGCCTGGCACTAATAAAATATTAAACTCCAATTTAAAAGATAAGTATCTTATCCACTTTTTTCATAATAAAACATGTTACCATGCTCAGGGAGGCCAATATGCATCGGAATTTCCATACAATACGGTATTTACAAACTTTCATAAAAGTTTTGTGTCTGCATTTGTCAGCGGCTGGTTTTGCACTGGCGTCCTGATTATTCTCCCTAATGACCTGGTCTGCTTCAATAATGCATGATGGGAGGTGTACAAACAGCCTTTGTTTTGTGGAGGGTGATTCTGTAGTTTTGGGTTAGCGGCTCTCCCTGTCAGTTAATGAAATGGAGGTGGTCACTAAGATTGCATTATCCTTTTCGGCCACCATTATATAAATTAATGTCAAGCCGACGCGATGTTTCCTGTTTAAAATAACTGATGCAAGTGTTAGAAATTACAGCGTGCAGTTTTCCTCCTTGACAATGCATTATTTTTCTGCTGGAAATGTCAGTGTCTAACCCCTGCCAAGAACACGGCAGAGAGGGCAATGAGTAATAAGGGTTAGTTATCAAATTTAGTATCTTATGAAACCCACACAGGGTTGCCAGGGTGGGGGCAGAGAAACAGCCCGTGAGGATGTGTGAACTGCTAGAAGCTACATTTCTCGGGGTCCCAGGCAAAAATGGAAGTTGCCCTGGCATACTGTGGCCTGATGGTCCTAACTGAAGGTGGGGAGGGCTAGATTTGGATGAAACTCTGGAAATCTGTTGCCAAAGGGAGGGTTCAACTAAACCTACTTGAATTCCCTTATGAAATACCTTCAGATAATCTGGAGTCATTGGACCAGAAGCATCTGTGCTCCAAGTCTTCATTATGATGTGGCATCCATGCCGCCACTTTGGAATCTCAGCTTTGGCTTAGACATTACTGAGCTCGAATTTAGTCTCATCTGGAGTGTTCCTGAGACCTTAAGTCCTTTTGGACCTTTGAGAGCGGGTGCTCATCTGCCCCCTTGGAGTCACTGTGGCAAAGCCACTTCTTTCTGCCACTCCTCCCTCTTCCTTCTTTGTTTTGATAGATGCCAAAAGACAGGACGTCTTAAGAAATGTAATTACTGAAGAGGGCGAAAAAACCACAAGGCATTCAAAAATAACAAAAAAAAAATTGCAGTAGGGGGGAATCTCCCATACTTTCACCCTCAGGGTGGGAATAGAAATGAACCCTACATCCCAATGCTGTGTCAATCAACTCGTGAGCAAACACAATATTTAGCTTGGGGGATCTGTGTGTGGTAAGACACGCTAAATGCTTCTCACATCCTGAGACATTTCCCATTCTCAAAGTGACATTGGGCCCCTGAAGCTGTGTTCTGGTGGATGAGCCCCACACTTGCCAGGAGCTGAGGCGCTTTTACCCATCAGAGAGTCATCATCACGGGGAGATATGCCTGCTTCTCCTATAGGCCACCATGTGCCTGGCCAATAGTGGCCAGAGTGTCCTGCGAATGTCACCAGTTCAACACCTCAGAGTAGAGTGCTGACAGGGTGTTGCAGTGAGCACAGAGGTGGCGATTCAAGGCCATCTTAAAATAATAAGCTCCTAACAGATCAAGAGAGCAGGCAAGCAGGTGTGTTTGCCTTTGAGTGTGCATCCCCAGCAAGAACGTGGATATCCGTTTTCCATTCTCACTAGCACACAGGTCATCTGTGCTGGTCAGAGGGCTTGTTAACTGGCTGTAGCACAAAAATCTAATTGGTCTTAATAATAAAAGCCTAGAGTCAGATATAGGGATTAATGCTGAAAGATCAGAGAAGCAGAGCAGCCAGCTTCTGGAGAGTTCTTACCTCTACCAATGCTCAGACCAAAGGGGTGATCGTATCTCTATGAATCCTCAGACTGCTGTTGTCTCTGTGAAACTTCAGACGGCATGCTCAGACTGAATCCTCAGACTAAATCTGAGCTCCTGTCTCCTCCTGCCTTATATACCTCTCTCTACCCAGCCATATCATTCCTGTCTCCACCTCCCTAGTGCTGGGATTAAAGGCGTGGGATCCCAAGTGCTGGGACCACCTTTGTGTGAGCTCTGTTTCTCTTTTAGACAAATTCAGTCTTGTGTAGTCCAGGGTGGCCTTGAACATACAGAGGTCCATCTGCCTCCTTCTCCTGAGTGCTATCCTGGTAGTTGGAAGGTGTATCTTCCAGTGAGGAGTTCCTTCAAGCCTGTCTTGCCAGGATCCTGTGCATTCAGCTCTCTCTCGGGCTGTGCTCTGAGGGTAGCTCGGCTTAGGCTCTGCCCTAGTTATTGTTGTTGACCAACATCAGCCGAGGAGAGGAAAGAGTTGGTTTCAGCTCACTCTTCCAGATCACAGTCCACCATGGAGGGAAAGAAGGGCAGGAGATAAAGGCAGTAACCTGAACAGGCCTGTTTACTACTCTATGTAGAATAAGTTGCCTCTGGCCAAGGAACTCACCTAGTGCCAAAGAACGGCAGCAACCACGGGGGATGCTGCTTGCTAGCTAGCTTGCCCGCTGCCTTGTACCTCACTAGCTGTCTTAGACAGCCTAGGATTGCCTGCCTAGAGACAGCACAGCCAAAGTGTGCTGGGCCCGCCTGCATCAACCAACGATCAAGTCAATTCACCACAGATATGCCGTCAGACCAGTGATCTGCCAATCTCTCAGTTGAATTTCTTCTCAGGTGACTCTCGGATGTGTCAAATTGACAACTAAAGCTGACCGGAACAGGCACCTTTGTTCCTGGTTTGAAAAGCTGAGGCACAGGGATGACTGCCTGGTCACTCACGAGCTGTGTGAGGTCAGGCGAGTGTCCTGACTTCTTTGAGCTACTGTTTCCTTTTCCACAAAATGGAGGTCATGCTGTAAAATGGAATAAACTACACTTATCAAGACAAATTTATGTTGTTCTCTCTTCTATGCAGTGGGACATTGGAGGAAGGATGAGAGAGAGAGATGGGCTATGACTTTGACTGAAGTGTATTTTATGCTTGTGTGAAAATACCATAAGGTTTGTTATTCTGCTCATTGAATATATGTTAATGAGAACACAGAGTCAACCATCCTGGTACGTGCCAGTAAAAGGTGACCAGCACTCTAGAGGCTAAGACAGGAAATCACTAATTCATGGCCATCCTGGGCTAAATAGAGAACCCCAGGCTAGCCTGGGTCGTAGAAGACCCTGGAACACTAGAAACTTCTGACTCTCAAAGTGGTTCTACAACTGTGAGACTTTGGAAACTTCCCTCAAGTCACACTCCTGTGGAGTGACTGTCAAGCTTAGGCAGCGCTCTTTGGGGTGGGGTGGGTGTGGGGACATATGGGGGCACCTTCCTTAACAAAGGTTTGCCTGTTCTGGAGCTCCCTTGGAACTCTCTGGAAGTGTTCAGCAGGTTTGTTGCCTGAGGGACTTGGATTCTATGGTTAGCTCTTATGAGTCTGTCAGGAGGGAGACAGGACTAGAAATCACTCACACACACACAACTGTGCACTCACACACACGAGTACACACACACAACTATGCACTCACACACACATGAGTGTACACACACACACACACACACACACACACACACACACACACACACGCCATCCCAAAGGAAGCAAAGCACACAGAAAAAGGCCTCAGAAAGTGACCTGGAGGATGAGGAAGCATCCACAGCAGCAAGGTCAAGCCATTAAAACACGGCCTTTGCTATGCTGCCCAGTGACAGGTACTTCCTTCCCAGCACTGGATGCTGTCCTTGATATCACGGAGGAGGGGGAAGAGCAAGAGAAGACAGGAAAAGGAGGAGGAGGAAGAGGCTCCCCCTACCCGGCTTTACTTACTTGAGCTGCTCTCTCCCTGTGCCAGAAGCTTTGTGGTCCACAACACACACCATGCCTGCCTCACTCCTGCACTGCAAGGCTGCATGTGGTCACAGGCTATTCTCCTCAGCTCCAAAGCCCTGCTGTGTGACTGTGGGCATGCTGCCTAACCTCTCTGAGCCCCACGCGTCCCATCAATAATATGGAGTGTCCATCTTGTAGCACCATAATGAGGATTAATTCATATACGCTATGGAGACTGTTAATGGTTCTCAACCTGTGGGTCATGACCCCTTTGGGGTTGATTGACCCTTTCACGGGGGTTGCATATCAGATATTTACATTATGATTTGTAACATCAGCAAGATTTCAGTTATGAAGTAGCAATGAAACAGTTGTATGGTTGGGACTCACCACAACTTGAGGAGTGGTGTCTTTAACACAACATTAGGAAGGCTGAGAACTGTTGATATGAAGGTTTTGTGTGGCTTTGTTCTGGGGCTATAGCATACAAAAGTAGAGATCCTGGGCACATGTTTGAAGAGTCTTTGGAAAAGACTCCTTGGGAAAGAAAAGATTCTTCTCCCTCCTCTGCCCTTGGGCCACTGGGACTCAGGCTTGTTCTCCACCATTTCCCAGGAAGCTTCCTGGTTTTCACCCTGTGCCAACTAGAGTCTGGTCTTGGTTGCCAGTTATCCAGATTTGAGAGGGAGAGGGTCCTGAGACCACTCCTTCCTGTTATCACAATAGGGCTTAAGGTGCACACCTGCCACGCCACGCACCTGCTTAAGGTGCACACCTGCCACACCACGCACCTGCTTAAGGTGCACACCTGCCACGCCACGCACCTGCTTAAGGTGCACACCTGCCACGCCACGCACCTGCTTAAGGTGGACACCTGCCACGCCATGCACCTGCTTAAGGTGCACACCTGCCACGCCACGCACCTGCTTAAGGTGCACACCTGCCACGCCACGCACCTGCTTAAGGTGCACACCTGCTACGCCACGCACCTGCTTAAGGTGGACACCTGCCACACCTGCTTTGGGGCTGCACACAGAATGCTCCACTCTCATGCAAGACTCCTCACACTCTAGACTTTAAGGCTCCTTTGCTCCCTCTACCCAAGTTGAAAGGACAGGACGCACAGGCCTACACAGAGCCTACCTATGGCTTCCCACACGAGCATCTCCTCAGGACGATTGGAGCAGAATGTAAGAAAGGCAGAGGCCAGATGCTCAGAATCATCTTGGCTCTTGGAGTCACAGCTCTGTCATGGCGGTCATTCTTGTGACCTGATGGTTAGCAGGGCAGTGTTTTCAGCACTCTTCTGATCTTGTCTCCCAGGATTCCTCTGTCTGGGAAAAATGCAGAGAGAGAAATATAATCTTCTACATCAGTATTTTCAATTAAGAAGTTCCCTAAAAGGGGTGCCAGGCATGATGGTTCACATCTGTGGTCCCAGCTATTTAGGAGGCAGAGGGAGGAGAATCCCAAACTCAAGGCCAGACTAGGCTACTGAATGAGTCCACATTTAGACAAGTTACTGAGAAACTGTCTCAAAACAAAAAGAAAATAGAGAGCTGTGGCTATGGCTCAGTGGGAGAGTGTTTTCCTAGCATGAAGGGGCTTATTCCCAGTAGTTTGGGAAGGGAAAAAAAGGAAAGAGAAGGGGAAGGAAGAGAAAGAAAAATTCATAAGAGATTTAAAAAGGAAGGGAGAAGCTGAGTGTGGTGATGCACACCTTTAATCTCAGCACTCAGGAGACAGAGGCAGGCAGAGCTCTGTGAGTTCAAGGCCAGTCTGGTCTACAGATCGAGTTCCAGGACAACCAGGGCTACACAGTGAAACCCTGTCTTAAAACAAAAACAAAACAGAAGCAAAAGCAAAAGAAAAAAAAGGGGATGAAGGGAAAGAGAATGAAGAGAAGGGAAGAATAAAAAGAGGCAGAAGGTGAGAGGGAAGGGAGGCAGCTAAGGAAAGTGGGAAAGAGAGAGAAGGAGAGGTAGGTTGATTGATTGATTGATTGATGGAGACCTGACCCTGTGGCCCTTGTGTTAGGGACTAGCCTTTGCTCTCTGCCTTCTAAACTAAAAGAGTCTCCTGATGAATCGGAACCCTCCTTTCTGTGTGACAGGGGCAGGGTGGATAGCTTCTGCCCGCAATTTAAGGTAAAATTAACGCATATGCTCCTTCGGTATTTTCACAGTGTGCGAGCGACTTCCAGGCAACGTGAGTGTTTCCACACACTGCCTGCCTGAGAAGAAGATTTGCATATGCATTAAGGCCACTTTATCAGAAGGCATGCACAGAGGAATGACACATCTCACTGACAGCACCAGGGTGACGGATAACTCCACACAAAACATACAATTGAGAGGCAGGGAGGAGGAGGAATAGAATTAAGGGCTGGAGCAGCGCACCGTGCTCTGCGCGGGAGGCACAGATTAGATAGTTGGACTCACTTCCTGGTGCTGGTTGCTTGTGTGTGTGTGTGTGTGTGTGTGTGTGTGTGTGTGTGTGTGTGTGTGTGTAAGTGGGAGGGGCACCATTGTATACAGCATCACTCTTAAACAGGAAGCCTGAAGGTTTGTTTCTGGAGGTTTGGTTCTGACCACTTTCCCATCTCCTCCTCACCTGGCTCAGGTGCTTGCTCCCCTGAGTAGAACCTCTAACCACCAAGATCACTCCATCCAGATTGCTCTCCCTACATACCCCTGAAGTTATGAGTGCTTCTCCTGTTGGGCCTTGTGAGCGTGCAAATAGAGAGATGGGGAAAGCTACAGATGGGGTGAAGTGTTCCTCACTTCACGGGAAGAACTCTTAGGAGGATCTGAATTCCTGGAGTCTCAGCCATGTATTGGGGTGGCATTTTCAGTATCAATAAACATTCACTTTCTTCCTCCCAGGGTCTCCTCCTATTCAGATCAGAAAGGCTCAGACCTTTGTAAAAGTTCAATGCATGAACGTTTAACAGTGTAACTTTCTTGGAAAAAATAAGTACTTTAGCCTCATTGGCAGAAAATGTCCTATAATTTGCCCAAATCATCCATTCATCACCCATCCATCCATGCACTCATCCCTCATTCCATCCATGCATCCATTCCTCCTTCCTCCCATGCACTCATCCCTCCTTCCATCCATGCACTCATCCATCCTTCCATCCATGCACTCATCCCTCTTTC
Organism: Ondatra zibethicus; assembly: GCA_004026605.1. Lineage (NCBI taxonomy): Eukaryota > Metazoa > Chordata > Mammalia > Rodentia > Cricetidae > Ondatra > Ondatra zibethicus. The sequence continues at coordinate 276,818 of PVIU01000067.1, forward strand.
CATATACGCATCCATCCACATTTTGTTTATTTGTCTGTTCCATGCCTAGAGGGACAAACCATGGGAGTGGTCTGCCCACTACCCTCGTGTCCCCATACCTAGAAATCTACAACAACAAGTATGCAGGAGATGGCTGAGCAGAACAATGCCTGTCCAGGCTGCTCATGAATCTTTTGGCCCTCTGTGTATGTCACTTACTTCTCTGCAATTCCAAGCTTCCTTCTGAGCACCTAGGACTCTAGTAGACATGTGCCATCCAGCTTGTGTGCCCCAGCCTCAGAATCCAGGACGGGGCTAAGACCCAGTCAAGAGTAAGCTGGGCACAGCCCTTCGACAATAGATAAGACAGAACTCAGGTCCTCTGAAAGAGGAGTGTGTGCTGCTAGCCACTGAGCCACCTCTCCTGCCCCCTTTATGAATGTTTTAACTGATGCATCTGTACGTAACAGTGGAACGTGCTAGGAAAACACCACAAGATATTTTGATAAGCTCACATCTTGTGCTTTGTTTAAATTGAGGTACGTATACCTCAATTTCTTCATAGAGAAAACCAGAATTCAAAATCCTTTCTTCTGCTTTTTTTTAGTTACCTGGTCCATGATGTGTATCCAGTTACCTTCTGTACATAACGTGCTGGAGCCCCAGCGCTTCTGTGTGGCTCTACCCAGCCCTCTGCTGCCTATTCTGCCTAGCCTCTGGCAACATTATCTACTCCCATCCCCTGAGATCCGTGTGCTGAACGCCATATCTTCAAGAGGCCATGCAGGGCTTAGTTTTCTGTGTCTGGTTTATTTCACGGAGTGTAATGATCTCCAGTTCTAACCACGTTGCCCTGTATGACAGAACTTTGGTCCTTTTAATGGCAGGAGAGAATTATTATATATAGATAGTGTTGAACTTGGCAGGCTGTCTCCATGAGTCTGTGGACCTGGTTTCTTGGGGGAATCTCAGGCACATGCTGGCCACCTTTCCCCTCAGAGCCACAGTGCCTGCAAGTGGTAACTAGGGAGCTTGCCTTGTCCCTGTATCAACGAAGCTGCTGGCCAGAAACCCATGCCCATGACTAAGCCTTGGCTGCTCTTTGTGGAACTTTGCAATGCTACCGCAGGGATGAACCTACCAGACCCATGTACGCCCTGTCCCCAAGTCACCCTCTACGGGGCAAACAATGCAATGTGCATGAAGGGGGGAGGGTGAGCAAATTATATGCAATTAAGTGAATTAGGCTTGTAATTAATCACATCCGTCAGTACTGCCTCTTCATATCACCCAAACTTGCCGTCTCTTTCCCAATGTGCTTCACGAGGATAATTTGGCCAACCAGAGGGTGGATCAGGTCCCTTGACTGTCTTCCATTCTACCCCTATCCTACTCTTTAAGCCAATGCCCAGCTGAGGCCCTTGGCTCCTGGCTGGAGAATATACGCTACCACAGATTACAGGGATAAGGCAAGTGACTGAACGTAGTCAACCCTACTGCCAGTACTTAAGGTCCTTGGGATGCCTTGCACATGCATATTTTAGACTCTCTGCTAAATGCCCACCCGAGAACTCCATCGCTTCACTAAGAAATTGCCTCCTTGAGGGCCTCCCCGGCTACTGGGTCCATCTCCGTGGAGATGTATTTTCTTCCAGTGTGAGCACCGAGGAGGACGGCTGGCTTCACTCTCCCTAACCTGGGAGCGCCCCTCTGTCTCAGAAGTAAGTCCGTAATAGTTGGAGTACTCTTGGCCATCCTTCACTTGGAATTTATGGGGTAATTTCAGCAAAACCGAGACCTTGTGCAGCAGTTTTCATCTTTCTCAAGGCTGCCTCTCTTTCTTGATGCTGGAGAATGTCCAATTATTCCTTCTGGTCTCTTTGGATGTGAATTGTAACAGATCAGCCGAGAGTCGCAGTTCAACATTGTTAAGCTTATCAATATAAATATAATGTTAAACCCCTTTTAGATAATTGGAGCTATGTGTGAAAATGTGACCAATTTGTGCATAAATTGGTCCTACACGTCTTCCTGGCAAAAGCAGAGAAAGAGAGAGGGAAAGAGAGACCAACCATATGTGAGACTGGATCGCTTCAGCTCAGGGACTCTTTCCACACCTTGAATTCAAGATCTGGTTTCCTGGCTGCCGGCAGTTGGAAACCTGAACAGGTTTTACAAGTGCATGAAGCCCTTTGCCCCCTTTGAACCAAATCCTACCATGCTAGAGGCTTCGAAGGATTATCAACAAGGCACTCTCCAATCACACCAGTGGGGAGCTTGCAGACAGTCTTGAGAATTAGACATCTCGGCTTGGCGAGATATCAAATTCAAACAACCAACTGGAGAGGCTGACGCCCATGGGGAGAGGAGAGGGTGCAGAGGGGACTCCTGGAATCAGTTCATCGGGCTTGGAAATCTTGCTACCAAGTCGGGATGCTGGAAAAGCTCATACTTCTGGCTTCTTGCTGCGTGAGTGTGCATGCCTGTGTCTGTGTGTATGTGTCTGTGTGTCTGTGCGCATGCGCATGCTGGAGTACTTCTCGGAGAGGCAAGGGAGGGTGGGAATGAGCACTAGTTCATTTCTCCAGGGGCAAATCCTCTAGAGCCGGTTAAGGGACCAGAAGTTATTACAAAATGGCTCCTAGCATTCTGCAGCTTAAGAAATGTGTTTAGCAAAAATCAATCCTTCTAACAATACCGAGTGAAATATTGTTCTCCAAACTCTACCAGTCAAGAAGTTCTGGTTCTTAGGAGATCGAAAGTCAACACAAAACCACCAGAGAGGCAGAAAGGAGAGAACCACGTCTGAGGTCTAATGTGCAGCGTGGTGTTTCAAGAAAGTTCCCTACCTGTGGCCCAACTGTGGCGAAAGGAGTGAAGAGCCTCACAGTGACTGTGGCATCAGACTGGCTATGAAGTGGCATGGTGGCTCTGAGTGGCACCTGGTCAACGTGTCCCTGGGGTGGGATGGTTCAGACAGGCTTGTCTGTGGTTTTGAGATGCCCCCACCTGACTCTGAGAAACAGACGGGCTGTCTGGCTGCTGGACCGAGTTCAGCCTTGCTAGAAAGTGAACTTGTGTCCAGTCTATCTAGCTGGCTGGACACACAGAGCTTGCTGCCTGTAAGTTCGAGGCTCCAGGCGTGACCCCTGACTTCTAGGGTGCTTTGGGGTAGCCATTCATAGAGGCTTTCCAGAACCAAACACAAGTACTCATGACCTTCACTCTTGAAAACAGAGGTGTTTCCAAGGGAGTCCAGAAGGCTGGCTAGATAGATGTCTGTGTCTGTTTCTGGACCCCAACTCAGTGACCAAGCATCCACAGCTCTCTACCTCTCCCCTCCACAGGAGGGAAAGGAGCACAGAATGAGCCATCTTGGACATCAAATGCTCTGTTCCAGCATTGAGATGAGTTAAACAGACATGAATCAGAAAACATATGGATCCAATTTTGGTTTAAAAATTAATGGGAAAACACATTCTCATCAAACTCAAAACAATGAAAAATATTTTTTTAAGCCGGCAAAAAATCCAAAATACAGCTGGGTTTGCCCGACTCTGCGCAGATTCCTGACGCCCCTGATCTCCTTCTTGGGTTTTGGAGAGTAGCACGTGGAGCCGAAGGATGTGGGGGATAAATTAGGTCAGTGGTGGTTAGATGCAGGTTTGCCATGGGACAGACCACCCAGGACAGGCCCCTTAAAAGGTATTGTTGAGCTGGGTGAGTGACAAATACCTGCAATCCCAATATTCTGGAGGCTGAGGTTGGAGGGTCATGAGTTTAAAGCTAACCTGAACTATGTAGTGAGACCCTATCATAAAAATGCCCTGTGAAGAGATGGCTCGGGAATAAAGAGAGAGAGAATTAGCCACTCTTCCAGCAGATCAGGGTTGTTCAGTTCCAATGTTGGGTGGCTCTCATCCACTTGTAACTCCAACTGCGGGGGATCCAACACCCTCTTCAGGCCTCCACAGGTTATACCACACACATGTGATGGGCACTCACACAGACATAGACACAAAAATAAGAATAGAAATAAATCTTCTAAAAAATAAACGCAAGAACGAAATGTTGTCTCATAGTTGAGTCTTTGCCACCAGATGCTCTGGAGAAGCAACTGTTGGGACGGGTCCTATCTGTCTCATCATATCTGGGTCACACCACAGTGAAGAGGGTACAGGCATGTCTCTGGCAGGTAAGCTGGCTGGATTCACAAGACAAAATATCTCATGCCACGATCAAAAGAATAGCAGACTCCTGTGCTGTTGATCTCAGCCTGCAACCTCATGCTACAAGAGAACAGCATATCCCAGCCTTTGCCCTAGTAAAACCGTCTTTTCCCTTCCCACAGTCCTCCAGCCTGGGATCTTTGCAACCCTAGTCGCTCCGAACTGCCTCCTGAATTGGCTTTACTCAACCAAAGCCATTGCCGGGCACCCCAGCAAGCCCTACTTAAGGATCAGGCATGAGGCCATCTGTTGACAGGAATAACGTCAATGGGAGGGGCAGGTTGCAGCCACCACAGTGGTCCTCAGCCAGTCAGTCTGGAGCCTCTAAATTGCTGAGTCTCCCTAGGTTTTTCTGGTGAATGAGCGAGCACCCCTGAACTGTGTCCTTGGCGAGCCCCTGAACTACCCCTTACCTTGCCCTTCCTCTGCAGATGGCCCAGCTTCTTTCAGGACAAAAGCAAAAGGAGAAAGCCATCAACTGCAGCCATTGTCAGTGTTCTGACCCGTTCTCTTCTGCCTTCTCTGGGATGCTAACAACCTCTTTGTTTTCACTCATCCTTTTTCTTTGCTTTCTTGTCTTAAGATGGGGGGGGTCTTGCTGCACAGCCTAAGGTGAAGGATCAATGATGGCAGCTCTTGGGGGACACCGAGGCAGATTTTTGGGGATTTAAGAACTTTATTAAAAGACTTATTCCTATGTGGATAGCCAGATAGGCAGAAGCAGGGCTCTAAGGAAGAGTTCAGGCGCTAGCCCCGGAGACAGACACCACTGTGAGTGGCGAGGAAAGGCAAACAAGGGCCGCCTGGCAGAGGTGGAGCTCTCTTCTGGTACCTTTTCGATGTACAAGCCTTTGTCTCAGCTCCGTGGCTCCTCATGGGAGGAAGGGATAAGGATCACACTGTGTGGTCGCCTATGCCCTCTTTGATGTAAACTCACTTCTGGATCCTGGAGGACTCCTAAGTAGGGAGTCACAGTCGTTGTCTCAGTAGGGTACCCTTCCTTCTCTGTGGGGAGGGAGAGGCTGAAGCAGGGGCTGTGGCCTGAGGTTCTAACATAGTCTTACCTAGGCTGGCCTCGAACTGGAGTTGCCACCGCCTCGGCCTCCAGTGTTCTGAGATCTCCGGTGTGCACCGCAGCTCCCTTCTCTGCGTCAGACGGCTCCCCGACACACACATATGTGGGTGGGTGGGTGTGGGCTCCATCATGGTGTCTAAAAGCACCAGTTTCCAATCACCTTATCACCTTGATGTATCCCCTCCCCGCCACCCATGTCTGGTGTCTAGGAAATGAGTCGATAACAGTTTCCAACCAATGGACTTGTTTTAAAGATTAAAAAAAAAAAGTTAATACACAGAAAACATGTCATCGGGCTGCTAGCACATCCTAAGCGTGAAGTAAAAGTAGGTTATCCTATTGCTCCTGCTTCCTTCCTGCCAGTGTTCAGATGTGCCCAAGGATCTCCTGTTGATGGGGAATTCTTTATCAATCTCCCTGCCCCTGTCCACTAGCTGTCATTATAAAATAACTCGGGGGGGGGGGTTGAGTAATGAACAGAGAACAGGGATTTAATTTTTGTGAGTTCAAGATCATGTGGCAAGAGCCTCCTGCCCTTCAGCTCATGGTTGAAGAGAGTACTCGGTGGCCATGCTACTGGCTCTCAGGACAGCTCCATCCCATGGAAGCAAAGGTTCACTCTCCCCTGCAAGAAGGCACCAGTCTGTTCTTGAGAGTTATACCCATAACCCAAGCTCCTCCCCCAGACCCAGGCTTCCAGAGCTTCCCAGATGGCAACCTGTGAGAGGCGGGCGGAAGGAAGCACACCCCATCCAACCCTCACACTCATACCCACCCTCAAACGCTGCCCCTCCCTCTTAACTCACGCTGGCTTTCAGGTTTATTTTCTTTCCTTTGTTTTGGAAGGGAGAACTACAGGCGTTTCTTTCTCCTGCCTAAACTCTCTCTCTTAATTCTATGCCCTTTCAACTCTGCCCATTCCCATCCCATTTTCCTCCATCAAGGATTCTCGCACTGGACCCTCCTAGACACTAAGTCCCAAGCACAAGTTCTCTTGTTGGACCTCACTTTTTAGATGCTTATAGCCCATTTGTTGCCTTTCTGTCTCTTTCAGGACCACCCTACCCTGGGGAGACCGTCCTGTGTCCTGTTCCCCTGCAAATGGAATCTGTGCAAATGTGGACAGTCTGCAGAATCTTGACCTTACCCATTGCCTGGCTGCTGATCTGGGCTCACGGTCTCCAGCCAAGTCCTTCAACTCCACTACTGTCAGGCTGCCAACTAAGAATCTCCTTTACATTTTTTTCCAAGCTGTGAACCCCACCCCCAGGAGTCCTTGTATCTCTGTGATGAGAACAATGTTCTGTGGCCATTCTTAACCCTTTCCTATTCTATTGATCTGTATAAATGTCTCTCAGACCACACAACTTCTCTTCACTTTTACTTATACCACTCTGGCCTAAATGCTCATCCTTCCTCTGGGTCACGGTAATTACCCACCATTCTCACCTCTAAACCACCTGCCACTCTTCCGATGGGGAGACCCCATCCAGGAGTTCCCTACGTCCACTGAAAACTCATAACTCCTTTCCCATGGCCCGAGGATAGTGTCTAAACTCCGCTCTAATTTCTAATGACCTTGATATCAGCATTTTATGACATTACCAGTGGGTGTTATCCATCTCTATTGTCTTCCAGGATACAACTGCAGGGGTTTCACTGGACTTTTGTTGCCTTAGCGGTCTAGCACCTTTATGTGGACTTAGGGAGAACTTGCGGCTCTGTACTCAAAGGGACATAGCTATGTCTGTTCTGTATTCACTGGCACCTACCACCAGATGTCGTGACGCAGACTTAACCTGGTAATCCCCAGTGATGGCACCACCAGCACCAGGGACTTCACATGACCTTATTTCCACTGGCTCCTAAGCCTGCCTGACGCCTGACAAACTTTTCCATTGAACTTAGCCGGAGTCTATCAAATGTCACAGAGAAAAACAGTAGCATTTCCATGGGATGTCTTATGGCTCATGCACACACTATGCATGCTCAAGACTCTGTGGACACACTCCAGCAGGATAACTGCTGCTTCTTCCTCACACCTCTCTTTAGTGAGTCCTCCTCTGTCTACATTCTTTCCCCACCTTTCTGACTTAGATTTAAAGACCCCGGGGAAGATTTTTGCTCTTTTATTTACCATAGCAGACACCATCCTTAACTGTAATTGCCTGCTAACCCACAACTGGATGCTGGCTGTGTTAGTTTACTTCACTGACAAATATCTGAAGATATCAATTTAGAGAAAAGTTCATTCACTCATTGATCTGTTTCTTCATTTAATTAAGGAAATTGCTTTTTATTCTTGTTCATAAAGCACTGTCTGGATTCTCTTTTCAACTCAGAAGTCTTGGGGGGCCTGAAGCACCCTTGTTTGGATGCCCCACCCAATTCATGTCAGAGCCCATCTCAACCTGCTCTCTTTAGAAGCAGCTCACACCAGCCGCCCACAAACCTGGATTCTGTCCTGGAAGGAGCAGATCTGTGATATGCCATTTTGTGGAATGTTCCGGAAAGGTGCCACAGAGGCACTTGACTGAGAATCAGCTAGCAATGAACATCTGCCAGAGGCACTGGAAGAAAAACACTGTGTGGGGATGATAGGAACAAGAGAGCTAAGAAGCAACAAGGATTCAAAGGTGTCAGCCTGTCCCAGCAGAATGTCAGCTTTAAGCAAAACTGGGTTATTTTTATTATTCCTGTATCCCTAGATGTAAAGTGATGCTTAGCCTTCAACATATTAGCTCAATATGTATTTACTAATGGATTGTTTGATTCATTGATTGAATATTACTTACTTTCATATTACTTAAAACAAAGAAACAACACAAAATACATAAGCCAACATCTTCATACTTCAAAGATATGAGAGTGAGGAGGAAAAAGAGGCTAGAGAATAAAATGACAGCACCTCAAGGTGTTACTGGCTGAAAATGGACATTGTGTAATTGTCATGATGTCACCATTGTTAGCTTCAACTGTCAGTTTGGCACAAACTTAGAGTCATCTGAGAAGGGTGAACTCCAGCTGCACAACTGCCCCATCAGACTGCCCTGTGGCCATGTGTGTGGGACATCTTCTTGACTGCTAATTCATATGGGAGAGCTCCCCTCTATGGGTGATGCCATCCCTAGGCTGGTGGTCCTTAGCTGTACAGGAAAGCCAGCTGAGCAAATCAGGTGGAGCAAGTTAGTAAGTAGCACTCTTCCATGGTCTCTTCTTTAGTTACTGTCTTCACGTTCCTGGCTTGACTTCCTGTGAGGATGGACTGTAACTTACAAGCCAAATAAACCCATTTCTTCTTTGAGATTGTTTTGACCAGTATGGTGGTTTAAATGAGATGCCACTGATAAGCCTCCGGCATTTGAATACTTGGTGCCTAGCTGGTAGCTGTTTGGGAAGGATTGGGAGGTATGGCCTTGTTGGATGAAATATGTTTCAGGAGCGGGCTTAGACCTTTCAAAATATTCCTGCCATTCCCAGTGTGCTCTCTGCCCTCTGCTTCCAGTTTTGGCATGTGAGCTCTCAGCTGTTCCTGCTGCCATGACTTTGCTCTGCCTTTATATACTCCAACCCTCTGAAACTGTGAGCTCAGTTAGATGTTTTCTTTTATAATTTGCCTTGGTTGTGGCATTTTTATCACAGTAATAGAAAAGCAACTAAGACAGTCAACATTTTATCATGACGACAGAAAAACAAACTATAGCACGTAGTTGAGGGTTTTCATAGTGTCCCTTGAATGGCCCTAATTCCCTTTGCAGCACAGTAGCAGAATCTATTGCTCTTGGATTCTCCTAATGTATTTTTTAGAGTCACACCCTGCGGGCACGGTCTTGTCCTTCCCACTCCACTGTTCATGGCCCCTTATCCTTAAGCTCTTCTTATTACCATTTCCTGTTTGTTCGCTTCTTGTGGCCTTCTCTGCTGCTCTTCTCATCATTGGAGTCCGAAACACCCCTCAAATTTGACACCTTCCATGACATTTCTCTACAACACCCTACCTCAGCTTTTCCCACCTATCTCCAGCTACTTGTAAACCCAATTCTACTGATTCTACATTAACAATTACTGCTCCATGTTATATCGTATGTGGAGGAAGTCTAAGATGACCAAGTCCAAGAAAAGCTTAGCATCCTATGTATTCTTGAATATGAAACAAAACACCCCACCTATTGCTGCCTTTGTGTGACAAAGGTTCAGAAATGTTGGAAAGATGAGTAGACTTTTTTAGGGGATATATTATTTTTCCCTACCATTGTGAAAAAATGTCTGATATGATCAGCTTAAAGGTAGAATTGTTTATTTTGGTTTATGATTTCAAAGTGCTTTGTCCATAGTCATCTGGCTCCATGTACTTGGGCAGAATATCATGGTGGCAGGAATGTGTGGCAAAGGACTTCCTTTGTGGCAGACAGAGCAGAGAAAGGGTTATACAGGAAGAGTCCAAGTCAAGACATCACCTCAAGAACGTGGTACCAATGAATGACTTCTTCCAACTTAGACTCTATCTTACCTTTCACTATCTCCCAATGACATCATCACATTACGAATTCACAAAGGGATCAATTCATTCATTAGGTCAGAGCACTGATGTTCTAGCTGTCTTTATAAAAAGCCATCACCAACACACCAGAGGACTGCTTCACTAATCCCTTGAGCTCTTTTTGATCCAATGAGGTTGACAAATCTGACCATTTGCTAAGACTATGAAAATAAAGAGACTGTCTATGACTGTCAGGTTTCTATTAAGGTCACATTTTCAAAGCTGGGTAGACTTCCTGACCAGTTTTTAGGTGCTGTTGGCAGTCCTTGATCAGTGGCAGTGGATGGAGGAAATTCCCGGAGGATTGTTGAGCACCAGGGTGGAGGGTTTCCCATGGCTGGTCATTTCCCAGAACTAGTGTGGGTTTGGATGGAGGTAAGACTGGCTGCCATGGCCCAGCAGTCTCTCAAGTCTGAGAGCGCAGCCGAGGGCTGCCAGGATACAGAAATCTTGTCTCACACGTTCCTGTGTGTTCCATTTCATGGCATGCAGCCAATGTTCAGTCCCACTTCCAGCCTTAACATGAATACTTGTTGAATCTCCTTCAGGGATGAAAGGTAACTGTACAGATACATATTGAAAGTGTGTGTGTGTGTGTTGTGTATGTCATGTGTATGTGTGCATGTATGCATGCATACATGCATATATATACTCATAAGTCCTTATATCTAGGAAGTATGAATGGTTGCTATAATATAGAAACATGAACTGATCTGTATGGTTCTTGCCTCCCTTAGGGCTGTCATCAAAGGAATCGATTACCAAATATGCATGTCTCAATAGCTAGCTGGCTGGTTTGGGGGAGCAAGTTTCAAGGATGGAGTAATTGAGGGAGGTGTAGCCAGAAGATGAACAATGTCTTACACAGTCCAGAAGCACCGTCCACAAGACACAGCTGAGCTCTGGTGGCATCCAAATGAGCACACAAGACTCAGCAGCATAGGGTGCTCTGACTGAGGTGGGATCTGCCTGGCAGATTTGGGGGGACCAGAGTTGAGGCAGAGAAAAGAACCCTGCCAGAGCGCCTTTAATGCAGGCGGAAGTGGAAACTTCCTGCTGCAATTGTAGGGCCCACATGCAGCTGTTCCATTGAGAATACGATAGTGGGATCCACACACAACAAGGACATTTTTGGAAAAGCAGATGCTCTGGAAACATTTGTTGACTGGATGAAATTCACTGGGAGAGTGATGTTGAGATAGGGGCTTCCTATATAGCCTGGGCTGCACTTGGTGGCTCTGCTTCACCTTCCCAAGTGCAGGATGACAGGCCTGCACCCCCCCCCATGAGTGATAGGGATCTTTAACAAAGAGCTTCAGAGTACTGTCTCCCAGCACCTCAGTCCCCATGGGTGTGGGGTCACTCTGCATCTCAGTTACAACCTGGATGTGAATGGCGATGATGACAGGGTACCAGTGAGGACTGAAAACTGACAAAGGGTGCACCTTTGCTGAATTTGGGTCATGTTGGCTTACCCTGTGAGTCTCTGAGGCTCTCTGGTGTTGGGAGGTAAAGCGATAGCCCATATAATCCAACTCCTTTGCCCTTTGATGGACAGGCACTTGGTATCAGGAGGAGAGTACCCCAAGGATAGATGTCATTGAACTTGGCCACCTCTACAGACATAGCCATGGCCAGTGCAACATCTCTCCAGCTGCTGGTCATAACTTCACAGATCCATTAGAATTTTTTTTTCTCTTCAAATTAAATGACGGTCATTGTGCTCCTGGAGATCCTGCTGTGTAATGCAATGGATGGTCTTTTGAGAAATAGACTTTGAAATGCTCTACATATTTCTACAACAAGCTTTTATCCATTTGGCTAATTTTATTCTTTATCAGTCATGGAGGGCAGGGAAATGGTCCTGTGATTAGATCTAGCTCAGAGACTCGGGGAGAGAAGTGAAGTTTGAGCAGCTCTCCACAGCACAGAGAAAGCACATCTCTTATAGAAAAGATGGAGTCAGAATGCAGGAGAATGGTGGGGCTAGGAAGGACCACAAAACTTCTAAACTTATAGCTCCCAACATGGACTGTCCCTCCCAGGCTTTAGCATCTATTGGGAGAAACATTGCTATACACACATCCTTGTTGAAGAAAAATTATCAGGATGTTTTACCAAGCAGACTGATAATGCACATTTTGGAGGGAATCTCTGGATTGACAGTGGCTGGGAGCTAGGATAATGCAGCAGGTTTAGTGGACCAGTATGAGGCTGAATTCTAGCAGTAATCACCATTTGCTTTCCTTACAGAAGGAAGAAAAATAGTATTCAGTGGTTTCCTTTTATCATGTCAAATAGATTCCAAGGCCTCCAGACCTAGAAACCGTGTGAATACCAAACCATACACACGCTTTTGTTCTGTGCATAATCATCAAGCTAAACTTTAACTCATAAATACAGGCAAACTAAGAAGCTAACAGCTGGGATGTATGTGTGGAGAGATGGCTCATGATTTAAAAACACTGGTTGTTCTTGCATGGGATCTGGTTTTGATTCCCAATACCCATATAGCACTTTGCAACCTGTCTATTAACTCCAGTATCAGGGAATCTGATTCCCTTTTCTGGCCTCTGCAGGTACTACACAATATGGTACATAGACAAACATGCAGATAAAAATACTCATAACCATAATTTTTTAAAAAAGAAAACCTTTACTTACAGTAAAGTAGAAAAATTGTACAAAATATGCTACCGCAATAAAAACCATGTGAAATTATTGAATGTGAAGCCTTGAATGAGAGAAACTGCTGTGTTTCTCAAGGGGAGTGGACATGGGATCTGCCAGTAGTGCTTCTAGATCAAGGTCCAGCCAGAAGTGTCAGCCATGATGGAGATCAAGATGAAGAGGAGGAAAGGCAACATTGCCGAGCCTCTGATTCAACCCAGCTGTTCTCCCAGCCTGGAAGCAGCATCCTCTGTGTCCTGAGAGCGTCCTCCTATGGTCTGCTGCTGTTAAAGTGCATCCAGTTATGAACCTCCGTAGCTCCGTCTCCTCTGGAGAGTGCTTCAACCAGTGTGGTCCTTGCTTTGGTGATACATTGTTCTGGTCACCGGAGTTTGACTCTTCAGGCTCTCGTCCTCCTTACAAGACAACAGGACTCCCTGGACCATTGCAGAGGGTCATTCCTTACATGAAAGACCAGCAAAGCATTCTCTTTTGTTTCCTTACAAAGTACTCTTTGTCTTCTCTTATGCACAGGGAGAGCTTAGCAGAAGTGATGGGAATCCCCAGAGCTGATTGTTATTTCAATTTTCTCCTCAAGCAGACAGATTCACACTGGAAGGAAATCACCCCGATTTTTAAGTAGAAGTCTGCATACCAATAACAAGGCAGGAAGGGCTGGGGTGCTGTGAAAGACCCAAAGAACCATTCAGCTTCTTGCCAGAAGTCTCTTCAGATGTATGCTTCCCATACTCTCTGAAAAAAATAGGCTAATTCTTGAAATACGCTTAGGTCCAAGTGCCTGGGCTCCCCAGCCCTTCCCTAAGGTGGTACCTGCTTCCAGAAGCTACCTAAGGGTCTTCAAAATTTCCATAGAGAAACCCATAGACCAGGGTTAGGGGATAAATTGGCCTGCAGAATCCCATTGCTTCCATTAAAGGACACACTGGGAACACAGTAAAAGTCAGTTCTCTTGTGTAGGTGAGCAGACTATAGTCTGGAAAGCAGCAGGAAGGGGCTGTCACTCATGTGGATCACCAAGAACTCTTTCATGGCCAAACTTAAGATTCTACTTGAAGTCTGAGCCTTGTCCTCCATCTCCATACATTGCAGACAGAAAAGTTGCTCCGGTCAGATCCCGATGTACCTTCCGGTCTTTGTTACGAGTTTCAAATCTAAATGCCAGACTGGTTGATTGCAAGTGGCTCCAGAGCTCTGGGAGAATGCAAGATGTTGCCGAACCCTTTTATATCATAAGGCTATTAGAGGAGACAAAACCCGTCAACAGAGGGAATCAACAGAAAGAGAATAACCCTATATTAGTTAGCTTTGCATCATTATAACCCGAAACGTCTGACATAAACTGCTTAATGGATAAATTATCCATTGTACTCATAGATTCAGAAGGCTCAGTTCATAGTGACTTAGGTCCTAGAGTTTAAAGACAGCATCTGGATGGTAGGATCATGAGTCAGAGTTGCTCTTTCATGGCCAACAGGAAGTAGAGACTGTGACAGGAAGGGGCAGGAATAATATGATTCCAGGACGTTCTTTCTGGACCTACATCCTTCAACTGGGTGCAAACCCATAACATTTACAGAACAACACATAATAGTACCCCTTCTAGGGACCAAAGCATTGAGATACCTAAACCTATGGGGATATGCTTTGTATCCAGCCATAAAACACCCTTGAGTCCCAGAGAGGGAGCAGGGAGTGTGGTGGTCTTCGTGGTTTCTTCTGCCGCTAAGGTTCCTACTTAATGAGGTGATTTTAATTGTGGGTCCTCCTCCAGGCTGATAAGTGTATTGCATAACCTTGGAGGAGTGGACGATGAACCCCCGTGAGTTGTTTTCCCGGGGCTTGGAGAGCCTTCTGGGGTATCCCTCCCTCTGCTTTAAAGTGTTCTAACCTAAATGCCTTTGTCTTTTGGTTTTCTTAATAGTGTTTCAATCAGAAAAGGACTTTAGTTTTTATAAAACTCAATTAATCATGATTTTTTACTCATTTTCATCTATTTTTATTTTATGTGCATTGGTGTTTTGCCTGCATGTATGTCTGTGTGGGGGTGTCAAATTCCCTGGAGCTAGAGTTACAGACAATGGTGAACTGCCATGTGGGTGCTGGGAACCGAACTCAGGTCCTCTGGAAGAGCAATCAGTGCTCTTAACCACTGTCTCTCCAGCCCCGAGATTTTTATTCTTATGATATAGTACCATTTTTGAAATTTCTTATAAATTATTTTTCCTAAGTGACAAAATTTTTCTAATATTTCCTTTTATGGTTTTACATTTATTTATGTATTTATTTGGTGATTTTGTGTGTGTGTGCGTGTGTGTGTATGTGTGTGTTATGTGGATGAGGGTAGGCGGTGTGTGTCAAAGCCTGTATGTGGATGCCAGAGGACAACTTGTGGGTGTCAGTTCTCTCCTGGGGATTGAACCTTAGTCATATTGCAGCAACTCTTCCACCAAATGAATTAGTTCATGGTTTTACTTCAAACCTTTATTTATAGGTTCCACTTTGCATTGTGTTTTGTATATCCTATAATAAGGTCAAAGTTCATTCCCCCATCATTAGCCTGGACTATTTGTGAAAGGGGCTATTTTATCATCCCCTGCCTGCCACACTAAATTCTCCTGGTAGCTTTTCCCTGGAGTCTAATCCATGGTTAACAATGGGTTACAACAGTCATAGGTGACCATCCTCCCCTAAGGTTGGCAGTACTTTGGAGAGAAATTCCCTTCTGAAGCAGAGATGAGTGTCCAAGCTTTGGGCCTCAAGTGATAAAGGACCAGGAATCTGCCTTTGCTAAGAAGGCTTCTTCCCACCTGGCGGTGGTGGTGCATGTTTTTAATCCCAGCACTCGGGATGCAGACGCAGGTGGATCTCTAAGTTCAAGGCCAGCCTGGTCTACAAGAGCTAGTTCCAGACAGGCTCCAAAGCTACAGAGAAACCCTGTCTTGAAAAAAAAAAGAATAAGGAGGAAGAGAAGGAGGAGTAGGCTTCTTTCCACAGTGTATCTTTCTAAGAGTATAATGATTTCTTGCCTCCCTCCTTCCTCTCTTCTTTCTCCTTCCTCAGGATGAGAGACTTACCATGGTCAAAATCTGGAAGAATTTTTGAGATGCCAGGCAGGCCAGCATAGGGTCTCCAAATACCCAAAGCTGGGACAAACCAATGATATAATGAAGCATAAATTCATTTGGAAAACCAAGGAAGAGAAGCCCAGAGAGGCCAAGTGACTCATCCAATATCACATAGGAAGGAAGAAACACAAATGGGATTAGATCCCAGGCCTCCCAAGGGCCTGTGACTGTCTGAAGCTTGCCTTCCACACTGCTGCATCCCTCGCAAGCACTCCCTCAACGGCTAGTGGTGCACCGTGTGCTGGAACTTTACAAGCTCTCTGGAGAACTGTGCTCCCCAGTGAGATCTGACCTCTACCAGACTGTAGGGTGCCAAGAGGGAAGACATCTTTGTTAAGGGCACCAAGCCCATCCTATTGGCTTCTGACGCCAATTGGCTGTTTTCTAATTGCTCCCAAACTGTAGAATACTTCAGGCCCTGGGACTTCCGCACCATTCAGATTTCCAGGAACCCTGAACTTCTGCTTCATCAGCAAACGTACAGCTGTTAGTCCACTCCTGCAGCCATGGACTGCATGTGGCAGGTATGTGAGCCCCGCCCCCTCCCCAGCAGTAGGCTGGATAAGGTCCTGATTGCTTGTCTTCAGGGTCTGAGTGCCAAAACCAAGGCTGGGTTAGAAGATCTTGCAGTCAGGTGGCCCACGCCCTGGGGGATGGCATCAGCCCTGGTCTGGACATTGTTGGCCAGTGTCCAACTCTCTCCTGTGCACACGAGAAGACCGAATCCAGACAAGGACATGCTAGTTTCCCGTCATCATCCAGGACATCCACATGAACTTTAGTATAACAGAAACTCAAACCCATGGGCCAAGCTTTTCTTTAGTTTGATGAGATAAAACAAATAAAAAAAATGATACTATGTATTTGTAGGTTTTAGCTTAGACTTCATAATTGGGTTGGCATTTAAACACAGAAATGACTGGATACTATTGTCTATGTAAATCCACGTAGGCTGTGCTTTGTGGATGAATTACAGAATATGCAGCCAGTAAGGCCTTCAAGCCGTGATCTTTGTTTTACCCACGTCTTAAAACCTAAGCCTGTACAAAAGACTCAAGAACAGTATGTAGCTATTTAATGAGAAGTGAGTGGGGCATAAAGTGTGTGTGTGTGTCTGTGTATACACATGCACACACATACACATTTCCTACTTAAGCATGCTTTCTCCAGCAACATGCCATTTTTACTAATATGGACTATTTTGTTTGAATTTACCCCCAGTACAAAAAGGGAAAGGCATGAGGTAGTGTTTTATGCCAGAAAGTTTGCAGAAGAGGGAAAAGGAATGTAGAAAGTAGCACATATCCCTGAAATAGAACGTTTGAAGGCGCTTGACAATGAGGTTTTAATTTGCAAAGCTCCCCTACTCCACCTCCCAGGCCACTATCATCCCTGCAGCTCAGCTTCCTGGGGGCTGAGAGTAACCTGTGCTGTGTCCCTTTAATGCAGGTACCCCTCTGGGTTCTGTGTTTCCCTGGGAAGTGACTGTGTACAGGGAGAGTGTAATTGGCAGGCTGTGACACTCCTGTCTGCAAGCGTCTCTCTAAGTGGAGTGCATTTCAGCCTTTATCTGGTGATGGCTGCTACCTGAGAAAGGCCCTGGGCCATCTCAAAGGGCTTGTAGCAGCTAATTGTGCCTGTTAGGACCAGCAATTAGCCGGAGATCTCTGGACTTCGAAGCTCCAACACCCACCAGCTTTCAGCTCATTTCTCTCTCTTTCACTTAACTAGCCGAGCCTAATAGGGGTGGTGAAGGACAGGAGGTGAGGTACAGTCATGACAAGGAAGGTGGAACTGGCTGGGGCCTCTTCCAGCACCCCCTCGGAGCCCTGCACTCCGTCCCCTTACAGGAGAAGCATCCAGAAGAAAGAGGCAACAGATGCCACTCTCTTGTTGTAAATGTACCCTATTTCTTGCAAGGCCAGGGTGGCGTGTCAGCCATCCGTACCGGGAGTCATGCCGCCTCTGTTTGTACAGTTTAAGTGCTGGTTGGAAAATGACAATAAAAAACTAATTAGGCTCAGGTCATAAAGGAGATCATACATGCCTGGTGTCAGCTGGTTACTATGGGCACACAATGGGTTCATGGAAGTGTGAAGCAGAATATCTAAAAATTAAGACAATAAATCAGTTTCATCGAATAAAAGACGTGCATTTCCCTGTTAATTAAGGATAATAGTATCCTATAAGCTTTTGTGTACCATAGGTAATTTGCTATACTTTGCCATAATTATATACATTGGAAATTAAAAATTCAGTGTATCTTATAGCTAATCTTCTCTTTCCAGGAAAAAGCTAAAGGCTCCTGTTCACCCAATCCCACATGTAGGCTAACACAATCTATTCTTACCCACGGAATAAGGGTTAATTAATGAAGCTTCCTCACCTACTGGCTTGCCAGAAGAAGCAAGCGCTTTTATCCTATGCTTGGTACAGACACATTTAGCTTTATACTTTAGCAGTACACACCACCCATTATTTTTTTCTTCTTTATAAAACAGCAAATCTTAATCTAATTTTAGGAAATGACCTCTCTCCCCTTGTTTGCTTAGTGAGGCTGTCAGTCAAGGGGTAAGGGTGGGTGTACACTCAGGGTTTTCCCATCAAACTCACTGGACCAAGACCCCAACTCAAGCAGAGTAACATAAGAACATAAAAACAATGTCTTAAGAGCCACTGGGTTGTGTGGTTTTTCTAGAAACACATGTAAACACATGTCTGTTCAGCCCAGATAGCACACCAGGAGTAGCCAAAGAAATCATTTCTCCCAAGTGTGGCTTATTGGGGTTACTTTTATGAATATGGATAAGAGGTTACTTATCAGAGCATAGGTGACTCAATGCTGAGAAGCCCAAACTAACAAGGGTGGCATCTGATGAAACAGGTACCCCTAGAGTTCCTTGTACAAGGTATAGGCAATTCGACCTAAGAATCTCTTCTCTCCCAGCAATTATTGACTGCCTGTATCATCTTGGTTGAAGAACTTCCTGCATCTTACAACTTTCCTGCAATTCCCTTAAGTCTCTCTCCTTTCCTCCAGGATAGAAGACATCAGCTCAGAGGCAGTAGCTACATGGCCTAATTAACAGACTCAGGAATAGGTCAGCTGATAGGGTGAGAGCAAGGTTGAGACATGATCCTTAGGAATCCTAGTGGGGGCAGTGGGTTTGCAGAATGATCTTTCCCAGTTGGGTCAAAGAAAGTGACCAAAGGAAGAGTCAAGGGTGGAACCTGAGACAAATTCAGTCACCATCACTGTCCATTCTCGAAGATGATGGAAGGGAGCAAAGGGTCCTGAGCTGGGGCACGTGAGTGGACAGTGCAGGAGGGAGCAGACAAGCAACACCACCCATGGGAGCTTCCAGAAGAAATGCAGACCTGCAGACGCCCTGCCTTTAGCCTGGTGAAATTCATGGCACACATGCAATCTACATAACTAGGCACTAAAGGACTTGGAGTGGTAAGTCATTGACTCTGGAGTAATGCATCACAGTAACAGAAAGTGGATGCACCCTTGGAGGCTGTTGTCTCCAGACTTCGTCCAGCTGAGCTCTGCTGCCCCTGATGACCAGTCTAACCTAAGAGAATCAGATGGTGGTGCTGTTCCTATAGAACATGTGACCAAGCATGTTTATTTATGCTGTGGGAGGCATAGCCCAGTAGTTCACGTAATGTGGTCATGAGCATGTGGGAATGGCTCTTCATGTAGCTGCTAACCAGGAAGCAGAGTGAGAGTGAGGCTGAAAAGAGAGGTTGGGCCATAGCCTTCAAAACCCTGCCCCTAGAGGCTTCTTTCTGCCAGCCAGGGTTCCACTCCTGAAAGATCTGCAGCCTCCCCAAAATAGTGTCACCTGGGGAAGAGACATTGAGATTCCCCTCACAAACAGACCCCACCCCAGCAGATGCTGGTGGACCGCATTCAGAGACCGAGGGATCCAGTGAGCTGGATCATCAAAACGGATCATCACTGACAGCACCCACCGTACCTATGATTCCATTTAACCCCCTTAACAGCCACAGACATACTGATAATTGACTGAAAAGCTTCTTTCTTTCCTAGTTCCCTCTCCTTCTTTCTTCCCTTTCCACTCACCTCTTCCTTTTCTTGTTTTTTTTTTTACTTAATATCAGTTTTCAAGACACAAAAGTTTAGATGCTCCAAACATTTGCCATGCTCAAATCTCATTCTTCACTTTCCTAAAGGAATACACACACATACACACACACACACACACACACACACACACACACACCACATTCTTATATAAATCTATCTATAATCTATCTATCTATCTATCTTCTATCATCTAGATATACAGACTACAGTCTATTTATCTATCATCTATCTAGATATACAAACACAATTATACATATATATTTACCTATCCATTTAATTTATGTGTTTGGGTATGAGTGAGTGGGCAAGCATGCCAAGGTGTGTGTATATAGAAGGTCATGGAACAATGTGAGTCAGTTCTCTCAGGCTGTATGGAACCTGGGGATGGAACTAAGATAACCAGGCTAGGTGGTGGGCAACTTTACCCACTGAGCCATCATACCAGTGTGTACGTGTGTGAATGTGTGTGTGTGTGTGCAGTTATGTACAGTGAACGATTGTGGTATACATAGGATCAGATATCTGGGTGGGATTACTGGTCTAAAGAGACATTTTCTGAGAAAGTAATGGAGGCCTGAGAGTGTCAGTGTCATATCCGTGGTCATTCACACAGGCAATGACAGAGAAGTTCCAACTCCTGCCTAGCGCTTTAACTTGAGGCCAGAGACCGTCTGAATTCAGTAGACTCTTTAAGGTAAGCAATTTTCATTTTTGATTACTCAAATGTTTAATTATTTGCATTTTAGATTTTTGTTTTGTTATTTTATATGTGTATTTTGCCTGCATGTGTGTCTGTGTGTCTACACAGGTACCGATAGTTGTTAGCTTCCAGGTAGATGCTGGGAATTAACCCCAGATCCCCTGGAAGAGCAACAAGTGCTCTTAGCCACTGAGCCAACTCTCCAGCACTATCATTTGCATTTTAAAATAGTAAGATTACATTCGAGTTTAAGCCGACTGTTTTACTATGTACTACTGTCTGTTCCCATACACTCTATGCTCTTTTACTTACTGATGTTCCCATGGTCTCTTCTGTAGTTTGGAAGGGATATATTAATTTAACACTCTCCCTTGGTTGCTCACATTGCCTCCCCTAACTCGGGAACTGGGAAGGTTCTGAGGTATGGCTAGCCATGTGTGGAGATATTTTAAATAACTATTTTTCTTTATGTACAAGTGTGCTTACATCACATTATGTTCAGGTGCTTAGAGAGGCAAGAAGAAGGTGTTGGATGCCCTGGAACTGGAGTTACAGTCAGATGTAAACCTCCCAACACAGATCCTGGGATCTGAACTTGCTCTGGAGACACAGGGCTTTGAACCACCATCTCTCCAGCCTCTGGATGCCACTTTTGACATTGCAGTGGTAGAGGAATTTATAGAGGGGAGAGAGGCTAACAGGGACCACAAAAAAGTTCAGAAATGCTGCCGAGCTCTGCATCCAAAGAGATGCATACTGTAACATGAGGTCCTGCTTATCGGGGTTTATGTCCTGCCCAGTCCCCCAGCCGTTTAGTCCCAGAGAAAATCACACAGAGGTCTCCAGAAGATTATAAACTGATTGGCCCCTTAACTCAGGCTAAGTATTAGCTCTTATAAGTTATATTAACCCATTATTCTTATCTATGTTAGCCACAGGGCTCAGTACCTTTCTCAGCGGGGTAGGTCATATCCTGCTTCTTCGGTGGTCTGGGCAGAACTCCCGAGAGAGCTTCCTGTCTCCCAGAATTCTCCTATTCTCCTTGCTCCGTCTCTACTTCCTGTCTGGTTTTCCCACCTATACTTCCTGCCTGGCTAATGACCAATCAGCGTTTATTTAAATCATGATTGACAGAATACAAACAATTCCCCCGCACCAGCATACTAAAAGAGGACATGGCTCAGAACAGCCATGGTGTTGTCATGGTACATGTTGGGTTGTCATCCGTAGAATCCCAAAGCAGGGTAATTCATAAGGAATAGAGATTTGTCTTTTACAGTTCTGAAGTTACAAAATCCAGAATGGAGACATCTCCACCTAGCAGGGGTCATCTTACTATGTCATCCCATGGAGAAGGTAGAAGGGTGAGACAGTGTATGTGACAGAGAGACGACAAGAGGGCTACTCCTTCCTGGTGTTAGGAACCCACTCCAGTGACACCAAGCCCAGTCCCTTAGCACTGACTGTAACCCAGCCGTGACATCCCTCGTGATGAAACCACCTTTTAACTGTCCTAACTCTTCACAGTGTCACTCTATTGTGGGGGTGGGGCTGGGGGATTTTTAAACTAAGGGGACACACGAACTTGGGGACACTTTCAAACTAGAGCGAGTACAGAAGCTGAGAAACCTTCCACAGAGATAATAATTTTCATCCTTAATTGATTGAAATCTAATGCCAATTTGGTAGCTTTACAAGTTTTTTTTTAATCCAACAAATCCTTAAGCTCCTTTGCCCAATTTCAACTCACATGCTATCAACGTCAAGGATTCTTCATACTTTGAAAACCCCGCAAGACTTCGCTGTTATTTTTATTATAGTCGACTCCTCATTTAGATTTTCCCGGAGTTCTTTATTCCTTCCTGCATCTCTGACCTTCCATCTGGAATCCTTTTCTTTCTGCCTGAACAGGCCCCTTTATCATTTCCTGTAGTGCAAATCTTCTCGGGAGACGTTCTCTATGTTTTTGTTTGTCTAAAAATGTCTCTACTGAACTTCATTTATGTTCTTCTGATGTCTAGTGTGTTTTTGATGGCTCCGTGTAGAAAATGCTTGTCCCTTCATCCTGAGAGTATCCTTCTACTCAGCTACCCTGCTGGGATCACATGAGAGAACAGAATGGACGTTCAGTGATACCTACCATAGAGTTAATATTCAGATTTCTGTATTTGCCCCCAGTAAGGCTGTTAAAATTGGTTGTTTTCATAAGGAGTTACCTGGTGATAATGTCTCTTGCAGTTTTAAAATCTAGACTGCTTCTGTTTATGTCTATGCATGCAGTTGTTACTGCTTATGATTTTATGACTTAGTCTATGTATGTATATATTTGTGTCTGTGGTTGGATATGCGTGTGTGAATGAGTGAAGTACTCACAGAGGCAAAAAGAGGGCATCAAATACCCTGGAGTTGGGGTTAGAAGTGGCTCTAAGTTGCCATGTGGGTGCTGGAAACAAAGCATTGGGCCTCATGTTAGAGTATCAAGGGCTATTAATCATTGAGCTTTTTCTGCAGCAGCCAACTTATGTTTTTATTTTAATCACCTCAAAATAAGAAAGTGACTACAATAATGAACTTCCAGGAGATGTCTAATATTCATATACATATATACACATTGCACATTGTTTAAGTTAGATTAAATATTTCTGTACCCTCCATTATCTAATATTTCTTGATGATGAAAGCATTAGGCATCTTTCTAGCATTCTAAGCTCCGCAGTCAATGGTTGCTGTCTATAGTCAGGCTGTAATTACTGTTCTATTGATGTGGTAAGGTCAAAGCAACTTAGAAAAAAAAGCATTTGATTCAGAGCTTGTTGGAGGAGGCCGCTTGTTGGTTCCTGGCTGCTCAGCAGCTCAGCCCCAAAATAATCACACAGAAACTACATTATTTAAATCACTGCTTGGCCCATTAGCTCTAGATTCTTATTGGCTAACTCTTACATTTTAATTTAACCCATCTCCATTAATCTGTGCATTACCATGAGGTCATGGCCTACCAGCAAAGTTTCAGCATGTCTGTCTCAGGTGGCCACTTCATGGCTTCTCTTGACTCCATCCCCTTTCTCCCAGCATTCAGCTTAGTTTTCCCTGCCTAGCTCTGTTCCCCTATAGCTCTGCTATAGGCCCAAAGCAGTTCCTTTATTTATCAATGGTAATCACAGCATACAGAGGGAAGTCCCACATCACCTCCCCTTTTCTGTTTAAATAAAAAGGAAGGTTTTAACTTTAACATAGTAAAATTACATGTAACAAAACAGGTATCAAGCAAGAATTACAGTTACAATATTTATATCTCCTTTATCTTTTATGATAACTAAAGAAAATGATAATTATCACTATAAATTCTTCAACTCCATCAAAGACTCCAGAAGGACATAATATTATCTAAGTAAACAGGAAATACATTGTAAGCAACTTCCAAAACTCTAGAATTGACAAAGACATCTCACTGCCTGGACAGTCACCCAAAGTTCTTCTGTACCATTGGGGCATCCATATTCAGCCTACAGGCCCATAGTATCCAGCAGACTTTTTCACAAAGCAGGAAATTTCAAAGACAGTTCTGCCTATATTGGCAATTTGTCAGTCACTTTCTCCTGTGTCTTGCAGAATGTCTGACAGACTCTTTCATGAAGCAGGAACCCAGAAGGATTGTCTCACCTTTAGGCAAATTCAACAGTAATTTCTTTGTGGGTACTGCATGTCCAGTTTATCAAGCAGTCCATGAAAGAGCAGTTTCTTGCCAAATGGTCAACCAACTCAGTAAGGAGCCTCTTCAATGCCCATCCTCCTTTTGAAGTAGCTTGGTGCTGCCAGGAGCAGATGTGTCTTACTGTCATAAAAAGCTCTAACTTCTTAAAACATTTTAAATGCCATATTCTGTAGTCTTTGAAAGATTTGAAGAATACCTATCTATCTGAAATACATTTCTGTAATCTAGAAAATCTAACTAACTTGACTACAAGCTTGACTATTATAGATAATTATCTATTAACCTGCATTTCTTAATTATACATTACATTTTTAAATGAGCTACAACATAATACCTTAATTAAGAGTAGGAATATACATATCACAAAACTGACCTTAAATTTGTATCAATAAACAAGATCCATACCAATGAAAAGTATCCATCTCTATAGCATATCCCCCTTTGTGTAAAAGAACATTTATAAACAATATTTAGGAATATGGGCATAGTCTTTCTCCAAACTGCTTCCTGCTGTCTATTGGGAATAGAAAGTAATTTTTGAGGGGTATTCAAGGTGACCTTTTAGGGGTCTTGGTCCATTAAACCACATTAGTCTGGGAGCATTCCACAGATTCCCATCCTCTGTGGAAACAAAAGAAGAACCTCTTTTCCAAAACAACATATCCTTAGACCCAAATTCTGAAGTCAAGTTACCTTTATAATATACATGCTGGTTTAGCTTAGCAGCCCATACAATGAAATTTCTCTCTGTACTTAGCTCTTTCAAAGTCTAAAAATTCAAAGAAGACACAATAACATACATAATCTAGACTCTCTATGTATATTCCATTTTTACGTGGCCTTTTTTTTTTACTCCTTTAATCTAGGACTGTCCGTACTCTGTCTCTTTAAAGACTTTGTTTAAATTTTTAATAAGCAATTGAATTCTTTTCCAGCTCTCTATACTCTTTTTCTTCTCTCTCCCAAGCCTACGTACATTTATCCAACACTGTGACCCATTTAGAGGTCTTTTATACCTGAGTTTGCCCTATTGTGTATCTGTAATTCTTTACTGTTTTGAAGAGCTTTTCAAATGGTAAGCAGCTTGTTTGTAGCTGCTCTGGTTGCTGGCTCTACCTCTTTCCACTTTTAAAATGGTGGAGGTACCATTACTGCCAGCTCTGGGACTGCCAGGTAGGAGCCGCACTCAGCACTTTAACTCTGAGAATGAGCATGCAGCACACAAGCCCTTTTTATCTGAGTAATAGCTAGATATGCCATGCAAAGTATTACACGGCCTGGAAATATCTCTGTGTATGGTGGCAGGAATCTGCCATGCTCTCCTGCCTGTGCACTTCTAGCAGTCCTGATCCTGCCACCTGTCCAGGCGGGGAGTACTGAGCTGTGGGCATGGTCTCAGTTACTTTCCCAAGTAGGCATATAAGCACCCAGGCCCACAAACCCCATTCAGGTGCTCCATAGCTGGACCTCCAGAAAGAGTCAGAGTTCACACCGGCAACATGATCCAGAAAGCCAGAATTTTAAAACTGTTGTTTTTTTCCTGCTACTTCTGAATCAGGAAACCTCTCTTAAAGGAGTCACAGCATGCCACCAGCAAGCAAAGCCCATTTGGGAAAAAAATGTGGCTAAACTTTGGTTTTTAGTGTCTAGAATTTCTTTCCAAGCCCTCTCAGGTTTTACGTGGATTTAGTCGACCACATTGGGTGCTAATTTGTTAGAGCAGGACACTTGTTGGTTCCTGGCTTCTCATCAGCTCAGCCCTGAAATAATCACATAGAAACTATCTTATTTAAATCACTGCTTGGCCCATTAGCTCTAGCTTCTTATTGGCTAACTCTTACATCTTAATTTAACCCATTTCCATTCATCTGTGCATCACCACGAGGTCGTGGCCTACCAGCAAAGTTTTAGCACATCTGTCTCAGGCAGCGGCTCCATGGCTTCTCTTGACTCTGCCCTCTTTCTCCCAGAATTCAGCTTAATTTTCCCCTATAGCTCTGGTATAGGCCCAAAGCAGTTCCTTTATTTATCAATGGTAATCACAACATACAGAGGGAAATCTCACAATCCCATATCAGGAGCTCATAGTTCCAAAGGGTTAGATCCCATGATCATAATGGCAGGAAGCAGGCAAGCATGACATTGAGCAATAGCTGAGAGCTTACTTCTGAAACATCTTTGCATGCGAGAGAAAGAGAGAGAGAGAGAGAGAGAGAGAGAGAGAGAGAGAGAGAGAGAGGGAGGGAGAGAGAGAGAGAGGGAGAGAGCAGTAAATAAGAATGACACAGGCTTTAGACACCTTAAAGGCCACCCCTGGTGACATACCTCTTTCATCAAGGCCACACCTCCTAATCCTTCCTCAACAGTTCCATCAGCTTTGGATCAATCATTAAAATACCTGAATCTATGCAGGCCATTCTTATTCCAACCACCACAGTCAGCCTTTGTCACATGCTTGTTACTATGACAAAACAAAACAAAGCAAAGTAAAACAAAACAAAGCAAACAGAAGGCACAAAGGAGGAGGACGGGTTTATTTTGGTTCAAGGTTTCAGCCCATGTTTGGTTACCGGGTCCTGAGGCAGAGCATCCTGGAGGAAGGGCATGGTGAGTAGAGGAGAGCGCCTCACTTTATGACAGCTGACAAGCAGAAAAGTGAGACTGAACACGAGGAACACTCTTCAAGGACACACCCCTAGTGGTGATCCACCACTTCTCAAGAGGCCCCACTTCCTAGTTGTGAACACCTATATGTATATTATTGACCCCCACCAGCAACCCCACTGGTAGAGAAAAAACCCAACAGTCTGGTCCCATCGAAGGTGAGGTAGAAGATGGTTGCATGGGCCTGGGAAAGGTGAGCATGGCCACCTGAGGCTGGGCCGAGTAGCAGGGAAGAAGGAATGGTAAATATTATTTATGTGTTTTGCTTTAAGAACTAAGCTAGATATCCGGAGGAACATCTCATATATTATTTTTTTTCAGATCACGTCATCATCAAAGTGAAATGCTTTGGTCAAGAATATTACATGAGGGACTTCCATACTCATTGCCACATGTAAGAAGCACAGATGTTCATGAGGTCACTTGGTCGGGAGAGACTGACTCCCACAACTCTTCCATGTAGAGAGCAGGACTCTGTCAGAATGTTATTCCTCCAGCTTGGAGATCTTTTTCATGCCCGCGAAAGCATCTTCCCTGAATTGCCTTGTGGACTGTGGGCCAGGACGTGAGGATTTTCTACTAGTGTGATTCTCATTCACACTGATCAGTGGTTGGCATTTTATTGGAAAATTTTGAGTGCTATTTTGCGGGCTTAACAACTCATATATCTCCAGCATACTTAGTATTTTTCCTGCCTCCAAAGGAGCCCTGCCTACTTAGAAATGAAGATGTGGGCTGTAGGTGTGCTCCCCACTAAGTTGCTATTGCTTCCAATTCCTTGCAGTGAAAGGAACTGGGAAATACATTTTCTATCTAAAACCTTGAGATGATACTGATAGCTTCGGAGTTGATAGTCTCAGATTCACTTTTCCATCCTGTAATGAGGATGCAAAGGGTGGTGGCAGCATTTCTACACACGTCCTTGCCTTCAGCAGACAGAGTATTTCAGAATTGCATACTCATAGTGCCGATGTGAGCAAATCCTCTAAATGATGGACAGGGCTGCTGTCCAAGCTTTTGTTGGGATTATTCTCTACATTTTCAACTCGAGATCCTTGTAAGTTTGAGTTCTGCTCCCAGGGTTTCTTGTCTCAGTAGTAACAGTAGAAATGTCAAGTTCAGGTTCATTAACATACTTCTCCTTACAAATTTTCACATTTATTTTTGATTTTTAAAAAGCAATTTATGTTCTGTTCATTCATATGCATGTGTGTGTGTGTGTGTGTGTGTGTGTGTGTGTGTGTGCATGTGTGTGCCTTGTGTGAGCACAGAGCCCATGGAAGTCAGAAGAGGGTGTTGGATGCCCTTGAACTAGAACTATGGGTGTTTGTGATCCACTTTTATGTGAGGATACATAGTCAAACTCAGGTCCTCTGGAAGAGCAGCAAATGCCCTTAACCACTGAGCCATTTCTCCTGTTCATGGTTTTGATACTTTTAATATAATTTTATTTTTGCATGCATTAGACAGGCTTCCAAGATATACTGAAGACCAGCTGACTCATTGACTTTGTAGGCTGAGCAGCTATTAGATTATTGGACATTCAAGCCAGGAATTGTAGTGCATGGCTTTAATCCCAGCACTTAGGTGGCAGAGACAGGCAGATTTCTGTGAGTTTGAGGGCAGCCTGATTTACAGAGTGAGTTTCAGGACCATTAGGATTGTTATTACAGAGAAACCCTGTTTCAAAAAAAAAAAAAACCAAACAAACAAACAACTGGTTATTAGACTTTCCATCAGGAAACATCTATGGTTGGACCAGCCAGACCACAGCATATAAGCCATTCTAATAAATCTAATAATTATATATTCTATACATGAGATTATAATTCTATCAATTCTGCTCCTTTAGAGGAGGATACAGATTGCCGTGCGAGAAGTTGTTCTAGAGCAACAGAAGTACAAGGATGAATTTTTTAAGTATCTGGACCAGGCTTTCTAATTTGGTGACACCCACAGTTATTGAAGCCTCTCCTCAAATCACGGAGAGCACTGAAAACCCACAGTGTGAACTATTTCCCAAGCTTATCGAGACAAATGCATTTTATTATCCTGAGTTTCACATGTGGTTATTCACCTATTGTGAGAAGCAAGGAATTTAGTGGATCTGTACATAAAACTTTAGACACTTTGTGAAAACCTAAGGAAAATAATGGTGCTGGTTGGATGCTTCTAGCATCTCTGGATAAACTGACAAAGGAAAAATGTCATGAAACAGACCCTGTTGTGGGCAGAAAGTGAAGGGAATGTAAGTAGTGGGTTGGAGATCAGGAGGTCCAAGGAAGTGACTGGACATGAAGGAAGTCTGCAGCCCTGAGCCCCTGCAGCCAGTCGTACCTTTGGATCTTGACACAGGAGAAAGAAGGACCCATGAGTCCCAAAGCACCTTGGTCCTCATCTGCCTGTCCCTATTGAAACAGAGCTGATCATGGCTAGCCTACTCCTAAAGTCCCCAAGACTGGGGGACCCTAAGATAGCACTTCCTTGAGTTTCAAAGATGTTGCCACAGATATGGGCTTTTGTATGCAATTGTAATTTGATGGCTTATAACAGTCAGGATTCTCTAAAGGAACATAACTGATAGAATGCATATATATAATGTTAATATACTATATACACATATATACACACATATGTATATATACATATAAACACATATATATATTAAATTTATTAGAGGGGTGTACAGGCTGCATTCTCAGTGTGGTCTCAGTAGTCTAACAATGTCTGTCTCCCAGCAGAAAGGCCAAGAATCCAGCAGTTGTTTAGTCCATGAGACTGAATGTCTCAAGAGTCCCAGGGAATTCCCAGACAACTGCTGGACTTCAGTCTAGTCTCCACTGAAATTCCCAAAACATCCTTTAGGGCATCTTTTGGTGTTACCATGTCCTGTGATTAAAGTCGATGGGAAACTACAATAACCCAGTCCAGGAAGGATAACAAAGGGTCTTGACCCTTCAACTGATCCTGAGAACAAAAGCATATCCAGAAGCAAAGATGTATGTCATCTGGTGTCTGGGCCACCATGTATGTGGTATTCATGTCCCACATTGTCTTCAATGACCCCAAGGTCAATGACTCTGCTCGGACAATGACCAAGGGTGCCTTTCTAAAGGAGGGCTTTTCTCAGCTCACAGTTTCTAGGGTATTTAGTTCTTCACTGTGATGAAGATGTGGCCCTGCGCAGGCAGCCCTGTCTGTTATATTGACATGAGGGTGAAGCAGCTGATCATACTATGGCAGCCAATCAGAAAGCAGGGTAAATACCTGAAAAACCTGCTCCCAGTGACCTGATTCCACCAGCCAGGCCCTATCTCTTACAGGTGCAAGCCTCTAAGATCCTCACTATAACACGGGGATTGAGCATGGCAAAGCATGAGCCTGTAAGAGATATTCCAGATCTGACTTGCAGTCACCATCAAGACAGGTAGGATTGTAGCACACGGGCATCTAAGTATCTTTGCCAAGTAAAATGTATGACAATGACCTCGCGTTGCCCGGACTTTACCAAGGCCACCACCCACTCCCTTCCTTCGGTCATTTCTGGAAGAGCTGGCAGCCCTCATCCATTGTCTGCAGTTTCTTTTCCTTGGGATGGGCAGACCCTCCCTGGCCTCCTCAGACCCTCCCGTCTCTCTGGGGTGAAACCGGATCTTTTGTGGCCTCATTTCCAGCAGTGGAGGACTGATGTCTTTTCACCACCTATGAAGAAAATGTAAATGGCGACAAAAGCTATTTTTATAATGTTTTTATCTATTCTGTGGCCGACATCAATAACACCTAACAGTTCCATTGACATTGTTTCACATCCAATGGGCCCAGTGACCTGATTCAATGTCAGGAGATGAGCCTCGTACATCATCTCTGGGGCTGAATTTCAGCAGATCCATTATCGCCTCTCCCAGCCCAGCAAGGCTCCAGAACCGATGCTGAGCCCATTTCCAAGTTTACTTCCCTCCCCGTCTTCCATTCTCGTAACTCTCTCCTCCACAGGGAGCTCAGGCTTTCCCCTGGGCTTTTAAATCACCCAGCCCTTGGACTCAACAGTGGGGTTGATGGTCCGTAAGGGTTGGGACAGGTCTGTGCATATGGGACTGAGTGTGTCCCATTGTGGAAACTCAAGTTACGAGTGTGGAGGAAAGTTTGAAAGGGAGAAAGGCTAGAATGTAGTGCTTGGCTCAGCAGTGCTTGGTGAACTTTTCTGGTTGGCTTGAGGGAGTGGCCCCACAGCATTGACACGAGCCCATCAGGGACAGTTCAGAGGTTTCCTTGGAGCGGGAAGAGTCTATCTGGCAGTAGCTAGTGCCCTTGGGATTGGGGGCCAGGACAAAATACACAAAGATCTGAAGACACTTTGCACAATGAAGAGTGAGCATGAGCAATCTCTCTGCCTTTAGACTTTGGTCCCAGGATCTGCAAAGCTGGGTCCCACATGTGGAAGAAGAATAGGGCCACACAAGGGTACCCACGCTTCTAGACAGGCCCACTTCATCTGCTCAGCTGTGCACAATAGGAATAAACATCAGCTTTATGTGGGTTTAAGGGACCCTTTGCTAATATTGCAATATATCTGTCATTTGTCTCACTAGTAAGCCTGTTTAGTAGTCAAAACTGTAGAAAATTGAATATACACTTACTGTATGAAAATGATATGCTTGGTTAGTGATAGTTTAGAAAAAATAAGTACATCTATCATGGAGGAGCAGGTTGTCAGGTCTTTATATGTAAGAAAAATATTGAACACAAATGTGAAAAATGTTGGGCCCGGTTGACAAAAGTTGCTGGGTAGAGTCAGCTTACAGTAAGTTCTTCTAAGCAAAGAGGAAGGGGGAGAGGAAAGAGGGACAGTAGGAAGAAGAAAACAAGAGCAAAGGAAGAGGGAATTGAGAAGGGGAAGGGAGAAGAAGGGATGGAAGTGTCAATCTGAACCAGACGATGAAAAGCTCCGAGGTGATGCTTTTGCCGTGACACGCAGGCATGCCCAACTATCTACAGCTCTTTCTGTGGGTTGGTATGACTGTAGGTAAAGGAATTTGCCATGTCAAGGACGGGAAGCTGAGTTCGAATCCAGATACTGCACAAAAAAGGAGGATGTGGTACTGTACATCTGTAATCCCAGAACCTCTGTGACCAGATTGTCCTCTTGCCTTTGCTTCAGAAATAAGAGAGATCCTCTCCCTAAGATGAACCCTCAGTTACGTGAAAGGGAAATATAGAAAGAGAATTAGGCTCTATCCCAGCCACCAGGGCAGGCAGCTGAGAGAGATCCCACCATGGCCTTGAGTAGTTCAAACCAGGCAGCTTGAACTAGTGAAAACACAGGGGATTCCAGCAACAGGTCCATAATAATAAAAATCCCAAGTGGGAAGGAAATTAAAAAATAATACTGAGTGCTCCAGGGGTGCAGCTGGGGCCCTCAGGGTATATGGGTGTGGCAGGGCAGAGCCTGCAGGTGGGTGGGCGTGGTGTGGCAGAGCCTGCAGGTGGGTGGGCATGGCATGGCAGAGCCTGCAGGTGGATGGGCGTGGTGGGGCAGAGCCTGCAGGTGGATGGGTGTGGCGGGGCAGAGCCTGCAGGTGGATGGGTGTGGCGGGGCAGAGCCTGCAGGTGGATGGGTGTGGTGGGGCAGAGCCTGCAGGTGGATGGGCGTGGTGGGGCTGGTCCTGGGACTGGGGGGTCACCTGAGAAAATGCTTCTCAGCTCTAAGGACAGAAGGGTTGTGAATGTGATAGATGTCACTCTGGGAAGAGATGGAGTGTAGCTGGGCCTTGAACACTAAGTTAGGAATGACTTCTGTGTCAAGTGCATCCACCCACATCTATTCGAAGCACAGGAACAAAGCCCTTGAGGACAGTGGTCATAGGGATAAGGCTGAGAATGTTGCAGGGCAGTGTATGACCTGTGGGCAGGAACTGAGCTCAGATTCAAACTGCCTCCTCTGGGATTTAATGAATCAGGAGCATGGGGATATCTGGGATTGGCAGAAGGAAGGCCAAAGTGACCTTGAAAGGATCCACTGTGGAAGAACAGGAATTGGAGGCAGGGGAATGGAATTCCATCTCTGCTCTGACCCTCCAGTATCCACAGAGGAGCTTCATCTTTCCCCTCCGTCCAACCCCCCCACCCCCGCCATGGCTGGGACCCTGGGACTCTGGTGCAGGCAGGTCCCTAGAGCTCAGATGCCAGGGCACAGGGCAGGCTGGAGGAGCATAGGCTGCCAAGGACAGTGGGAAGGGATTCCACCAGACTCCCCAAACTTTGCAGAAAGAGGAGGAACTCTGACCCCAAACCATTCATGTTTAGAAGATGAATGGCTATTTGTTCATTTGTTTGCTTTCCCAGAACCCACTCCCTCTACCAGTGCAATTTTGTTCCTTGACCATAAGCAAGAAGATCCTCAGTCTTGCCTTCCCAGGACAGCTGTAGAGCTCCCCATAGGATAGCAGACTACGGCTAGAAGAGGCCCAGGCCTTCTTCGCTGGACCACGGCAGCCCTGTGGGCTCCCTGCCAAATGGCCGCAAGCCCACTCTTCCAGATTTCCACTGACCTCTTCCTTGGATACAACCTCCCAAGTGCAGACCACACAGCCTGGCTTGGAGTCATGGCCAAGGGTCTGCAGTTGCAAATAAAGTGGACAGAGTTTGGACATGCAGCCTGGTGTCCATATGTGTAAGGGAAAGGAAGAATCTTTAAAATGCGGTGGATACCATAGGGGGAAAGAGAATTAGCCCGGACCTGTGTGAAGCTGGCCTGGCATATTCTCCATGTGTGGTCAAAGCACTGGAGTCTTTGGGGGAATTTTAATCCTAAATCTAACTTTCCAGGTTGTCCTAAATCTGTCCTTGTCAAAACAGGAGGGTGTTGCCTGTTTTATGTAGTAGCTTCTAACTTGACTGTTGCTTTAGAAATACCTGTGTCCATAAGCAGACCTGTGGCAGGAACCTTGGCAGAATGTCCTCTCTCTGACCATGAGTTGTTCTTGGAGGAATGGGGAATCCAGATGCACTCTCCTCCTCCCACAGAAGCAACAAGGCCCCTTGAGGCCACATCTGCAAGCATATTCGTTCCTTTCTAATGTCAACAGTCAGGTTGTGAGGCCCCAAGACAGGCAATTGCATTCTTTTTTTTCTTAAACTTCAGATCTGATAGAAGGATGCTGGCTAGCATCATTGTACGTGAAATGCTTGCCAGCAGGACTGGACAATTTAGCCTTGCTCTCCAGACAACCTGATCCATCGTCCTAAGAAGCTCCTTGGTAGCCTCTTCTGTCTGTAATTTTGCCAGCACGTCTCTTCTTTTTGTCATCAGAGAACCCGTGTCTGTTTGACAATGACATCAAGAGGAATATCCAACTCTGATGCTCAGGAGCCTAAGCTGCGGAAGCTTTGGAAGCTGCTCAGTTTTCTCCAGATGACAGGTTCATGTGCGTCAGTGGGTGTTTGCCCAGCTGCTGATGCCTAAACCATAAGAACCAGTGGAGTGGAGAGTGGAGGAGATGCGAGCGCATGGGGTTCAGGGCAAGCAGATGTTCCTGGACTTCTACACTGAACCCTTGAGGATAAGGCTCTGGATTTGGTCTTCATTGCTCCATTCTGCAATGCTTAATGGATGCAGGGTGACCCTAAGTAGTTCAACTCATAGGTGAGAAGCTTCCAACCCAGAGGAATCGCTTTTGAGTTGATTGTGTGGCTATGAGCCAAATACCAGACACAAACAATTCAAAGGAGGAAGTATTATTTCAGCTCATGCTCTCCTTCCACGGCTCCTAGCTCCCAGGCATGCTGCAGAACACATGGCAGCATCTTTTAAACCACCTCTCTCTCTCTCTCTTCTCTTCTCTTTCCTCTCTACTATACTTGCTGGCATGATTTAACAGGGAGGAGAGAAAGAGATAGAGAGAGACAGAGACAGAGATAGAGATGGGGTGGTTTAAATGAGAATGTCACTCATAGGCTCAGATATTCGAACACTTGGTCCCCAGTTGGTGGTTTGGGGAAGTTTAGGAGGTGTGACCTTGCTGAAGAAGTATGTCACTGGATGTAGGCTTTGAGAGTTTATGATCTTGCCCCACTTCCCCTTTGCTTCTTCTCCTTTACTCGTAAGGATGTGAGCTCTCAGCTTCCTGCTCTGGCCAATATGGCTGCCGCTTGCTGCCATGTTGCCTTGCCATGATATGCTCT
The DNA here is from genome assembly GCA_004026605.1 of Ondatra zibethicus. Classification (NCBI taxonomy): domain Eukaryota; kingdom Metazoa; phylum Chordata; class Mammalia; order Rodentia; family Cricetidae; genus Ondatra; species Ondatra zibethicus. Next base: position 311,831 of record PVIU01000067.1, read on the forward strand.
TGTCCTTCTGGAACCAAAAGCTAGAATTAAATTCTTCCTTTTGTAGGTTCCTGTATCTATGATGTTTTTCACAACAGCCATGCAGAGAGAGAGAGAGAGTGAGAGAGAGAGAGAGAGATATGGTGGGGAACGGTGAAAGGAAGGGGCCGTGAACAATACATCCCCCCAAGGATGACCTCCAGTGACCAACATCTTTGAGGTTTGTCCTACTTTGGAAGATTTCCACAATTTCATGAAATAGTGCTACCATCTCAGGACCAAGTATTCAACACATGAGCCTGTGGGGACCTTCTTGAAAACCCTAACTATAACAATGCTTTCATTGATTTTGACCTAGCAAGCTCATATTGCTGGCAATGAACTGCCCCAAAGCTCTCTGAGTGATTCAAGATGAGTGTGACTTGACATCTACCCTCATAGAACTCAGGAGCCATTCCCTGTTTGCCAGGCCTTCCTAAAATTGTCCTCCCTTCCCTTCTTGCTTTCTATAAACAGTCTTCAGGAGCTGAAGAGCCGGCTCAGAGGTTGAGAGCACTTGTTCTGGAAGAGGACCAGAGTTCAGCTCCAAGCACTGATGTTATGCAGCTTATAACTGTTTCTAACTCTGGCTTCAGAGGATCTGATGCCCTCCTCTGGCTACCCCAGGCATCAACATGCGCACACATATGTGCACGCATGCATGCCCACAACACACTTTAAATAATAATAAATCTTAGAAAAAGAGCATTTAGATCACAGCATCCCAGAGTCTAATATTTATAAAACACATTTTTAGAATTCTGAAAAACAAAATGGCATCCTATTTCTCAGAATCTACAGAACCCAAAGAGCTCTCACCACCCTTAGCTTCTTCCCTCGCCTACTGTAACCACAGAATGGTGCTAGGTTGGCTCAGTTGAATTCTGTTTGGACAGGGCTAGAGTTGTGTCTAAATACCCTCCAAGCTGAGGGCAGACTAAGCCTCCAGAGGAGAGAAACAGAGCTGGATTGCAAAGTTGTGGTGCTCCAATCACTCTCCTGGCTTCTCCGTGTCAGAAGGCCCTGGCAGTGGGCAAGAATGGCAGCAATAGGGTCTTTGTGAGTTTGCTCGCTCATTTACCAGCCCCCTTTGCAGGTGATGGAAGGTGCCAGACGGTACAAAGTCAGATGTGTGGTGCTGCCGGCAGTAACTGATGTGGTAGAGTTATTGTACATTAAAATAGATGGAGTCTGGATGTGGAAGCAGAGCAGACCCTAGCTGAGAAGGGAGACATCACCTCACACAGACTGGGCATGTGCCTAGAAGCAGATGCCAGTCTCAGAATGTGGCACTTGAGCCAAAAAGTATAAATAAACACCTCACTGCGGGGAGTAGGAGTCTTGCAGAGGCAGAGGAGGATAGATGTAAACCAGAAACTACAACTCGAGGAACCTTCTTACAGTGGGAAGAAATGTGATTATCTTTATAAAGACAAACCAAAGTCATACCATTTTCTTCTCAGGGAAGTTAAGGGTGGGTGGGATGTGAAGGGGATGGAATAAAGAGAAAGAAACAAATATTCTAAGACTTAATTGAGCAACTTGTGACAGTTGGGGTCAAGGAGAGGTGGGAGGAAGAAAGCACAAAATGATAGGTTCTCCTTGTAAGAAAATCCTGGAAGTAGATTAAGAGTCAAGATCTACTACAGTTTGTAAGTACAATCTGCATGGTTTTAACGGAGATGCTGGGGAAATGGAGGTTTGCTAAGATGGTCCAACTTCATTGAAGCCAATAGGACTAGACAAAAGGGAGGTAGCCTCCTACGCACGCTCTGGTTGGACTTGGGGAAAACCTAGAGAGGCTCTGCTGAGAGAGCAGGTGCATGCAAAAATGGAAAGAAAACAGGGAGATCACCATGGGTGACATAAAGCTAGGCAGGGGCTGGAGAGCTGGTTCAGTGGAGAGAAGCTACTGACTGCTCTTGCAGAGGACTGAGGAAGATTCTCAGCATTAACTTTGAGTAGTTTACAGCTTCCTTTAACCCCATTTCCAAAGAATCCAAAAGAATTGGTGGGAACCTATCCCCATGTGCCCTCAAAAATACATAGATATTCCTCCCCATGCGTGCAATTATAAGAAAATCAATCTTTAAAATTATGTGACACTAACCAGGTGCTGTGACCTACGCCTTTTATTCCAGCCCTGCAGAGGCAGACAGACCTCTTACTTTGAGGCCAGTTTGGTCTACAGGGCAATCCAAAACAGTCAGGGCTATAACTAGAAACCATGCCTCCAGAAACCAAGTAAAATAAAATAAGACAAAAGTAACAACACTAAGGGACCTCAAAGATTGCACAAGGACTGGACTGTAATGATGCCCCTTCTGGGTCACATGACCTGCGGTCTTGGATCTTAAGACTGCAGGGGAGGCAAGATTTCAAGATTCTGGGGATGGGACGGCATCTTTGGAAGCAAGCATCTTGGCCCTTTATTGCACAGGTGTCAAATTCCAGTTTGAACTCTAGTTTGAACTTGTTTTGCTGTCCATTGACTGGAACACCTCCACCGATGGCAAGACCAAATAAGTTAGACTTAACTTCTGCGTGAAGGCTCTGAGATTGATTGTCCAGCCCACTAGAAGGCCATCTTCATTCAGGACAAATACTGAGTTTCCTGACCTCTCTCCCGAGTGGCTTAGTGAAGCTGCTACCTCAGAGATGCATCTAACAGGTCCATGGTCCTGCTGTGACTGGGACCACATTGATGCCCGTGGTCCATGTTACCATTGAGGGCCATTCAGATGTCTGTGATTTACGCATCCACCTGAAGCCATGTTGATGTCCATGGTCCCATACTGATGTGAGTGGCTTGTGCAACTACTTGAGGCTATGTTGATGTCTATGATTTGTGCTGCTGCCAAGGACCATAATGGTACCTGTAGTAAGAGGCGCGCAGGCTGCGTCCTTCTGCCTGGCTCCTGGCTGCCGAAATAATTACACAGAAACTGTATTCATTGAAATACTGCCTGGCCCATTAGCTCTAGCCTCTTATTGGCTAACTCTCACATATTCGTTGAACCCATTTCTAATAATCTGTGTGTCACCACGAGTCGTGGCTTACCGGGAAAGATTCAGCGTGTCTGACCTGGCAGCTTCATGGCGGGCAGCTCTCTCTCTGACTCTGCCTTCTCTATCCCAGAATTCCGTTCTGTCTCCTCCACCCACCTAAGGGCTGCCCTATCAAAAGGCCAAGGCAGTCTCTTTATTCAACCAATAAAAGCAACACACAAATACAAAAGACCCTCCTATACCAGGTACCCATGGTTCTGCTGTAGCCGGGAGCTGTGTTGATGCCCACATTACCACTGAAGAGCATTCAGATGACTATGCACCAGGCTGCCACCTAGGACCGTATCAGTGTCCATGGCCTGTGTTTTCCCAGAATCCATGTTGATGTCCATGACCTGTGCTGTGGCAGAGGGCTATGATGGTGTCCATGTCTGTACTGCCACCAGAGACCATGCTGAGGCCCATGGTAGGCACTGATGCTAGAGGCCGTGTCAGTCCATGATCTGTGTTCCTGCTGACTGTAAAGGCAAGGGAGCTACAGTTGCAGTGATTTTGAGCTGCACACTCACAGTTGAGAAAGAGGGACAAGGAAGGCTTCTGTGACGACCCCTGCCCTCATTCCCACCTCAATTCCAAAAAGTAGCAGCCTAGACAGATGCGTCAAAGAGAACTCTGAAAATAGTGATAAGGATGCTGGAGTGTAGTTTTACACAATTGAGGGCTTCTGTCTGGGGTGCAGGTGAGAAAGGACTCAGTTTCCTGAAGGGGCTGACCACTGTAAGTATATGGCAACAAAAACTGGGCTTGTGGACTTTTTTGTTTTTCTTCTTTTCCATTTCTTCTTCTTCCTCCTCCTCCTCCTTCTTCTGGGGGAGAAAGTCACAAAAGTTGTGGAGGGGTAGACCTGGAAGGACTGGGAAGTGAGTATTATTGAATTGCATGGTGTGAAATTCCCAAATAATCAATAAAAGTATTACATTGGGAAAAAAGCAGGAACCAAGAAACATGCTTGGGTCCACATCACTGTTGCCAGCACTCTCAAGGTAAGGTGATAACAGATTAGCTGTGCATGCTCATGCTTCACTGACCGTGTAAGCCATGGCTTCCCACAGACCGCTGCAAGGAGGACTCTGCCATGTTTGACGTCAGTAGAAATGAAGGATGGAGAGGCAATGGGTCCATGAACTATATCATAAATGGCTTTTTGATCAAAATGGAGTTTGGTAGGAGACATTGACCCCTCTATAGTATGTGTATAGTATGTGCGTGCACACACACACACGCGCCTATATGAACATGTATATGGCACACCCTCTCCAAAGTAACAAAAAACACAAGTGTGGAAGAAAGGAAATAAGGCCAGTAGACATTAATGTGATCAGCTGGAAAGAATTTATCCCAATGATAGCCTGTTTAGAACTATAAAGAGAAACAAGAAAAAAACAACAATAATGATATCGTCTGACTTCTGTCTTTGACAGATCAATAGAAGAAAAAATGCGAAACTGTGAATATGGTGTTTTATTCCACACAGAAAACAGTTTCCCAACATCCCTGTGAAATTTATTACAGGTTGATTTATGTGAGTCAACAGAAAATACCAACAAAACTCATAAAATACCCAGAAATGTGTCTTTTGTACCTAACCAAAATATAAAGTAATAATGGCAAATAGTTTTTAAAAAAACAATAACTATTAGTAAGCTAAGCAACACTCAGTATCTGTCAAGTAGAAATCCAAATTTTAATTGTATACTTATACAAAAATAGCATGTAAAGCTATTAAATCTCAGCAACAGTTTCTGTCACTGAAAAGTTCACAATATTACATATTCCATAATGCAACAAAACTTTAATAAGTTAGGTATTAACCCAAGGACTTAGATATATAACTACAATATAGTGCCCAGCATGTGCCTGTCCTCTCATCACTTGAGAAACTGAGGCAGGAGACAGAGGGATTAATGCTAACTTGGGCTACAAATTAAAACTCTGTTTCAAAACAACAGAAGACCAAGGCTGTTATTATTGTTACTATTATTATTATTATTATTACCTACCAAACACTTGTGTTCAAAGACTAAGACATTCCTCTGAATGTTTTCCTCATGGTTTTGCCCCCAATGTCCCTGGAATGGTAATATGAGGAGACAGAAGGCCAGAGATGGTGACAGGATTAACTAGGTCTGAAATTTGTATCCCGCTAAGGGTTAAGGCAGTTACTTCCCCCAAGCTGAGAAGCCTTCAGCCCTGATTGTAAATAAGACATTAATGAGAGCATCAAAGACAACATTGAGATTGCATAAAAAATGAGCAGTTCACACCTTTTTTTTCCAAGTTAACTTTGTTTCAGCTTAAAAACCTGATAAATGTTTTCAATTAACAGTTACAGAAAAAGAAAATTATATTGCAAATTCATGCAAAATCTTCCTTCAAAAAAAATCACTTGCCTAATTGCACAAATCAATTCTTCAGACTGAGAAATCGGCTCCAAAATAGAACGTACAGATGTTTCCTAAATTGTGGCATAGGTGAGGCGGGGTCCTCAGGGTGGTCTGCCCTGCATTCTGTTCCATGAGGATAAAATGAATTAAGGGTCATTGATTCCCAGTCTTAGAGGACCCCATGATCTCTAAGAGCGCAGTCTGGTGCAGAGGACATCTGAGCATTAAGATTGTGCCCTTGTATTTAGTGCTTCTGCCTCTCATGCAAAATGAATAAGAAACCCCTTCATCGGGGAGAGTGTGAGCTGGTGCTAGGTCGGGAGAAACGGGAGCTGCTGCTGAAGAGGTGAATGAGCAGCTAAGAACACTGTTGCTCTTGCAGAGGACCCTGGTTTGTTTCCCAGAATCCATGTGACGGTTCACAATTATCTGTAACTCCAAATTCAAGAGTTGTGGAAACCCTCTTCTGGCTTCTGAAGGCTCCAGGCATGCAGGTGTTGCAGACAGAACACTCATATGAATAAAATAAAATAAAATAAATCTAGCAAAGGAGCTCCCAAGCAATGATTTATAGACTTGTGAATCCTATGTTACACCCAAGTCCAAGTTCATGGCTGTCTATACGTTTACCGTTATCATCACCATCATCATCATCATCACCACCATCATCATCATCATTGTCGTCATTTGCATCACTTCTGGGAAGATCTTAGTGTGGGACTGTAAGGCCTGGATGCTAAACTGGCCTGACTTTAGTGGCCATTGGACTTTGGTAGATTGTGTCTCCATTTGGGACCCCATACTATGTGTGTGTTGTTGAGTTAGTGAGCTTAGTCTGACCTCTTTCCAGCACTACATAGTTCATAGGTTTGCCACACTCTCACAAGTTCATGACTATCACAAGTAGTTGAGGGCAAATGTGGGGCACACCTGTTGCCCCAGCCCTGGAGAGACACATGATCTCGAATGTTGAGAACCTGGGTCAAAAGACAAAACCAAAGAGCATGCCAATCAATTGGAGAAAACACAAGAATGCAAAGACTCTGCTCAGCTGACTGGTTAATGTCAGTTATCTCTCTTGGTGGAGAGTGTATAGAAGGGACAAGGAAAGAGAGAATGGCAGTGACATGCATGCCTGCTCAGAGTTCAGCTTTTCTCCACCCTGCCTCATCTAGGAGGCAGGTGAAGGGCCTGAGGGCTTGGCTATCACAGCCTGGCAAGCATATGGGCGTCGCTCAGTATGTGATTTAAGTTCTTTAGTACTGTGTTTCCCCTTATAGAAATGGAGACTGATGTTATGTTTCGTTCCTAAACCTTGGCTGTGCCTTGGTGGTGGAATGGCACATTTGTTGGTTCTAGGCAGTGCTGCCCACAAAAGTGCATCACCAACACCATTCGTTACCAACTTATGAGCTTAGCATATGGGTTTCTTGAACGGTTCCCATTCCTGTTGCATAGAGCTAAACAAACCTATGGCAGAGTAGCCACAGCCTTTCCTACACAAAGCAAAAGCCTCAAGATGTTCAAGAGGAAGGAAGCAGAGAAACCCTGTCTGGAGAAACTACTGTTCTGAGGGTCCCCTGATAGTGATGCGAGGTCCAGAACTGAATAATAGCAGTGCGTGGAGAAGGCCATGTCTGTGCTCCTGGGTCCCTATACGGATGCATCTGTAGGAAGCATTGAGCCATATGCCGAGCAAAGGTTTCCTGTGTCAACTACTGTCCCCAGTGAACCATCCCCTTTGTTGATTAACACACCATGTAAAGAAACCACCTGAAAATCCATCACAAAGCTTCACGTAGGACATTAAATTTTCAAATTATGAGAGGAGAATGTAAGAGAAACACTTTAAAATATATTCACAGGTAAGGGCTTTCGGAACGGGACTCTGATAACCCAGGAAATAAGGGCAAGGTTTGCTCAGTTCTCAAAGAGGACTGCATCAAATTAAGATATTTCTGGGTCGGGTGTGGTGGCTCACGCTTATGCTGTCAGCATGGCGGACGGGGAGTAGGGGGATCGGAAGGCCTTGAGGCCATTGTTGGCTACATAATGAGTTTGAGACTAGCCTGGGCTACATGAAACGCTGTTTTGAAAAGTCCTTTTTTAAAAAAAAAAAAGTTTCTAAACAACAAAAGATGTTCAACCCCCTCAACCATCAAGGATATAAATAAGAATACAGAGGCTGTGGAGAGTCCATCTCACCCAGTGAGAATGAACACATCAAATGCCAGGGAACGGCAGAGAGAAGACGATTCTTTAGATGATTCTTTATTCACTGCTGGTGGCAAAAGCAAACCAGCCATTAAGGAAATCAGTATGAAGGTTCCTGCCCCAATCAGGAACAGATCTTCCACGTGATTCTGCCATAGCACTTTTAGGTACACATCCAAAATAATCAGTCAGCTCTCTGTAGAGACACATGCACGGCCCTGTTTATTGTGGCTCTGTTCATTCACAAGAACCAAAATGTACAGTCACTCTGGAGGCTTACCAACAGAAAATGTGGAGTATATGTTCAATGGCATTGCATTCATTCATTCATGCACAACGCAGTTTTGTCCAACCATTAACAAAAACGGGATCATGTTGCTTTTTGGAAAATAGGTGCAATAGGACAACAAGTGAAATATGTCAGTCCCCAGAAAGCAGGTGGTGGATGTTTTCTCTAACACATGAAAGCAAAGGAGAAAATAAGACATGAAAAAAGGGGGCTACTAAGGAAGGGAGGGGAATGCTAGAGCAAAAAGGTGATGGTTGTGAGTCGGGTATCACACGCACGCATGGAAGGCCATAACGAACAGTTAATGCACATGGAAACATTCAGGGCTGAGAATGCTAACCTAGTTTCACGTTTTCTGTTCTGGCTATAGGTCATCTGGATGGTGCAGAGATCTGGGTAAAAACTAACAAAGCTCGGCAGCCATCATTTGAGCTTCCCTAGTCTGTGGTGGTCTCTGCTTCTCCAGCTCCCTGTGGCCTCTCAGCCTCTGCCAGGCCACTCCCAGTCTGGTCACATGGAAACAGAGTTCCAAAGAGAATAGACTCAGAACTGTCACGACGGCACTTCCACAGTCATCTCTTGACCAAAGTGAGTCACAGACCCAGGCCAAGGGGGGCTTCTGAGTCACATTTCGGGGCTTGTGCATATGAGTAGGAAGATGGGAGCCAATTTTGAATGCCAAACCTCTGGCCAGTCTTTCTTTGTCTAAAATGGTATACACCCTCATAAACACACAGAAACACACACACACATACACTCCCCCTTTTCTGTGCTGGAATTTGGCCCAGTTTGAACCTTTACAAGTCTTGTGCATGCTGTCACGGTCTCCGTGAGTCCAGATGCGCACCTACCCGGCTATGTCTGGAAGACGCCTTTTCTTTGGAGTATTCCATCACCTCTGGCTCTTACACTCACTCCTTCTTCTGCATATATCCCTGAAGCTTGAGGGGAGGGACCTGATAAGGACACCCCACTGGGGTCAGAGTGCGCCACAGTCTCTCATTCTCTGTGCAAGTGAGTCTCTGTGTTAATTACCAGCTACTGCAACAAGGAACTTCTCTGAGGAGAGTTGAGTAACACAGAGGGTACAGCATAAAGAAAATGGGCTCATTGGCTTTTGACTAAAGACCAGGGAAGCCCAGAGTCAGGGAGCAGGTACAGGGTGTTGGGTGCAGTGAGGGTTTTTGTGTTGTTAGGTGGGAAAACAAGGGAGCATATGAACACAATCAGGAGAAATGAGTCAAGAGTGAGGGACTTGGTTTATAATCACCCCTGTGTAGGTATGCCATGATGAAATCTATCTGTGCATGAAGGACTGCCTCCATGATTCAATAGTCACTTCCTTCTAGGCCAGTATCCAAACACTGTTACCTTAGTTTCCAGCAAATGAATTTGGGGGACACAGCCAAATGGTAGGAATAGGAATAGCAATTCGGTCACTATCAAGAATATTCCTTTTAAAAAAAACCAATTCTTTGATTTTCACTGGTGAGCAGGACTCCACCGAATGGACACAGTGTAGTAGCAGTCACCCACTGAAGGAGACTTAAGCTTCGAGTGGACAGCAGTCATGAGTAGAACTCATTTGTGCACAGGTTTTAGTGACAAAAGTTTAGTCGACTCAGCGAGTTTTAAAAGTTCTAGTTTCCAGCACCCACACCAGGTAATTCACCAGTGAGCTCTAACTCCAGGGGACACAGTGCCCTAATTTGGCCTACATAGGCACCTGAACTCACATATGCTTACACACACATACATGCACACAAAAATAAAATGTCTTTAAATGTATCTAGGGTAAATATCTGTGAGTGAGGTTATTGGGATATAGTGAAAGGCTTCATCTACCTTTATAAGACATGAAGCACACTCTCCCATAATAATTTACCCATTTAGATTTCCATCGGTTATTGTGAAAATTCTGGTCCCTCTTCATCTTCAGTAATGCCTACTATTGCCAGTATTTCTAATCTCATCCAGTGTCATGGGTGAGTAGACGTGCATCTTAGCTTTAACTTGTGTTTCCCTGGTAGCCAGTGAGGAAATGTTTTCTCTGGCCTGTGGCTGTTTGTATTTCATCATCAATGAAGTGTTTGTGTTCTTTCTGTTTTCTTGTTAGATTTCTTGCTTATTATTGAGACTTGAGTTTTGTATATATGTGACTAGGAATCTTTAGCTGCATATGTTATTTGAAAATATTTTCTGTTTCTGTAGCTTTTCCTTCATTTTCATAACAAGATCTTTCATGAGGCAAACACATTAAATTTTTGTGAAATTCAACTTAATTGATTTTTTCCTTAATAGATTATATAGTTTTGAAGACTTTCACATATTTATTTTTGAAATATAATAATTTTATATTTAAATACATGATTAATTTTGAATTAATATTTTGTAAGCTGAAATGCTTTGATAGGTGGATGAATAATGGATGGATGGGGTTGATGAATGTATGATGATGGATGGGTGGATGAATAGAAAGATGGACAGATGGATGATAGGTGAATGATGACGGACGGGGATGATAGATGAGTGCATGTTGGAAAGATGATGGATAGATTGATAGTGATGGATGGGTGGATGTATAGACAGATGAACGGATGATGGGTGGATGATAGATGAGTATATGATAGATGGATGGATGATAGTGGATTGATGGTGATGGGTGGATGGATGAATAGACACATGAACGGATGATGGGTGGATGATAGATGAGTGTATGATGGATGGATGGATGGATGGATGATGGTGAATTGATGGTGATGGATGGGTGGATGTATAGATGGACATATTGGTGGATGGATACATATATGATGGATGGATTGATATGAATATTGATATATGGTTTATAGGAACATTTATTCATCCAATTGCTTTTGTATCTTCTTCAGGAATCAACTGGATGTGGGCTGGAGAAATGACTGATTTGCCAAGAGCAGTTGCTGGAATTCAGTTCCCAGCACCCATGTCAGTTGACTCAACATAATCAATTGTACCTTAGGCTTTAAAGGACCTGATACCATATTTTGCCTGGTTTTCTAAGGAGCACCTGAACTCATATGCACAAACCTAAACACACACACACACACAAGTAAAGTAAATCTAAAAAATCAATTGACTATACTTGTGAGTGACTATCTCTGGATTTCTCCCCTGTACTACAGTTGTATCCTTGTGTTTCTACACTAATGCCCCACAGCAGTGATTATTATAGTTACTAGTAAATCCTAAAGCCAAGAACAGTAGCTTCTTCAACTTTATTTTTCTCTTTCAGAGTTAATTTTGCTATTGTTAGTTTTTTCATTCTCAGATATATTTTAGACTAATCTTGTCTATAATTTGCTATCTCCACATTCCCAAAGATACAATTAATTTTTAATATGTTTTTCTGCATATTATGAACTTTGCTAAGCTCACATTTCCAAGACATTTTTATAGATTCTATAGTTTCTAGATCAAAATAGTATCTGAAGTAAATCCCCTTCATCTACTCTGTTGTTCCTCAAGTTAATGTAAATACTCTGACTCTCTTTGGTTATTACTGTAGTAGTCTTTTTTCATCCATTTTCTTTCAAATTATTTGCAGACAGCAGATAGTTTGGTTAATTTCCCTCTTAAATTCATTCTGTCAATCTTTGCCTTTTAATTGAGACCTTAATCCATTTATATTTAATGCAACTACTGGTAAGTAGGATTTATGTCTGTCATTTTGCTACTTGTTTTCCATATATATCTTCTATTTTTGTTCCTTAATTCCTTTATTATATTTCTTAAACACATCAATATTCTTATATACCACTTCAATGCCGTTGTCTTTTCTTTTACCATATACTCTAGTTATTTCCATAGTGGCTTTGCAGGAATTGTCATGTAAAGTCACACCAGTCTTTTTAGGTTTCGGTTTAAATATGTAAATTTAATTCAACTAGTATACAGAAATTCTTTTTCCTATGATTTTCCACTCCCCTTCCTTTATACTACTATGATCAAAAATTGCATCATTATACATGACAAAAGCACCCACGAAAAATATTAATTATCATTTTGTATATCTACCTTTTTAATCAGATCAGGAAAAAAACTGCAAAAAATATTTACATGAGATTTTCTACTTACCCAGTAGTTACCTTGACCAGTATTTTTAATACTGCTTGTATATTTAATTTACTATCTAGTCCCCTGTCATTTTAGTCTGAGATCCTCCTTTTAATATCTTGATAGTGTTGACCTGTAACAGTAAACTTCTGGCTTTAGTTATCTGAGAATATCTTATTTTCTGTTTTTGTGGAGGATCTCTCTCTCCCCTCTCTCTTTCTTCCCCTTACTATTTCTGTCTTTCTCTCTGTCAATCTCTCTTTCATAAATAAAATTTTTTCTTCATAGTTTTTTTTTCTTTGTGATCTCACTGCTTCTAGACATATGGTTCACAATAGTAAATCATCCACTAGAGACCAGAGAGATAGCTCAGCCATTAAGAGCACTGGCTGCTCTTCCAGAGGACTTGGGTTTGGTTCCCAGTACCCACATGGCAGCTCACAACCATCTGTAACTCCAGTCTCAGGAAATCAAACTCCATCTTCTGGCCCCTATGAACACTGCACACATGTGGTGTACTACAGACAAGCAGGCACATACAATATACAAAGCAAAAATGAATAAGAAAAACAAAAATGTGTTAAGTATGATTTACAACTCCTGAAATAAGACTCCTTCCTCTTCCCTAGATTGATGGGTTTTACTGCTGATCATAGTTGTTCAGTAATTTTCTCCCTGTTTTGTAAAGTAATTTTGTAAAGCCGGCATTATTTATTAGGTGCCTACTTAGGTCTCGGTTAAGTTAGCTTATTGGTCAGCTATACAGTTGGATAGAGCTTTCCCTAAACATTTGAATCAATAACCTTTGTTTACGGGTTCTGTGTGGATGTTGAAGTATGTCTTCAACACACAGCCCAGCAAAACAACATCTTGACCTCATTTCCTTCCTGTGCAGAGTCACAGGTTCCCACAGGCAAGAGTGTAGTGCCTCCTCGGGTCTTTCTTGAGTATACACAGTGCCATGTGTCTGTCTGGATTTTGAAGTCTGCAAGAACATGTCAGAACTTCTCAAAATCCTTAGAGATGGCCTGTTTCTTTTATATTGCTCAGTGTTAATTCCGTCCATTGCTTCAGACAGACACTTATAATATTAAAACACTTGCCTATAAATGTGTCTGCCAAATTTCCCCTCAAAAAATACATTTAGCATTTCATGAATCTTAAATCAGTCAAATGAAAATAAGATTTTACCCAGGCAGGGTGGTGAACAGTTGTAGCCTCAGCACTCAGGGGTTCAGCACTCAGGGGTTGAATCAGGGAGATTGCTGGACTATGGCCTTTCTAAGCTACATAACAAGACTGTCCCTGGTGAACTTAGTAGTATAGTACTTGTTTATCCTACCCGAGGCTCTAAGTTTTCCTTTAACCTGGGGCCAAAAGGAAAAAAATAGATATACAACTCTGAAGTGGGGGGTTAGAGGGTAGCATTCGGTGGGTCAAATGATGATGATGACTCTTTCTTTGATTGCTAGTTCTCGTTGGTGTCAGCAGTGTGGGCTGGCATTTCTCAACACTTCTAAACTGAAGAATAAAGCTGAAGTAAGTTACAGAACCCCAAAGCTTGCTGGTCTCAAGGATGCTTGGCCACTTTTCTTGTATGAACACTAGGTTGTTGAAAGCCCTTGACTCATTCCCAAAATTCTGAACATGTTGATTTTGACTGATCCTCTCCCCCCTGGGTCTCGCGCATTGGCTGGCGACTCCACAGAACTCCTGACCACACCTATTTGTGTCAGTTCTTGGTCCACATGTGTTTTGTCTCAGTCGCTTCCTGCATATTTAGAATTGCTATGAATTTTAGGCAGAGTAAATTTTACTCACACGGTAATCACTTTGTCTGATATAAACAAATCAACTTCTCTAAAGACAAAATAATGTTGGGCCTGGGATACCCAACATCAACAGCACAACTCCTACACCTAAAGCTCAGAGATCGTTTGGAAGAGGGGTAAAAACTGGGGGAGCCAGAGGAACGGGAGTTCCCTGTAAATAAAACGATCCTCCTAGAAATGTCAGAAACTGCAGCCATAAAGTCTCACCAACGTCACTGCCTGAGCGCAAGCTGAACAAAGCAGAGACCCAAAGCCGAAAGCTCACGAGACCTCAGCACTGCACGGAGCAGTGCAGGCCATGAAGGGATGCTGAGAGTGTGAGGAACATTCTTCCCTGGGGAGGAGAACACCAATTGGTTATCCAATACTAAATGGTCAACATGAAAACATATATATAAGCAGCATTATAAGCACTGAACATACTGTATTTATATATACATATACATATATATAAACACATCTACATATGTATGTAATAATTAAAACAAAAGAAGCCATGAAGTTGATAGAGAGCATGAATGGAAACATGGGAGGTTTTGAAGAGGGAAAGAGAAGGAAAAACTAATAAAACTATGATCTCAAAAATCCTAAAAATTAATGTTTCCATGGTGTGTTAGTTACTTTTCTCATAACCAGGACAAAATACCGACAGAAGCAACTTAAGAGAGGAAGGCCTTGCTTTGGCATCTAGTTCCAGGAACATCAGTCCATTCTAAAAGAGAAGGCATGCCTCCATTTCCATCAGCAGGAGTGGGAGGTAACTGTGGCTGGCAAAGATACAGAGAATGGGGCCCCGGTTGAAGCTAAGCTTCAGAGACCCTCGTCTGGTGTTTTTTGCCTGCCAGTGGGGACTACGCCACATGGTTCTACAACTTCCCAAAACGGAGTTCAGCTAGGGATCAAGTGTTCAAATGTGTGAACCTGTGGGGGACATTACATTCTCAATCCATATCATGTGATATGTATTTCCCATGTCCTTTATTTTAAATCTGTACCTATTGTAGTATGTTGAAAGTATATTCAACTAAGCATAGGGGCCCATGCCTATAATGCTAGCACTCCAGAAGCCGGGGCAGAAGAGCAGAGCATCTGAGGCCAATTGGAACCACATAAAGAAACTCTGATCCCCCAAAAGCAGACATAAAATAATAGATGAAATAGAAAGATGACACATTTCCTGTATAAAACATAGCTTAAAATTTTGCTCTGACAATGTCTGTCTTTGGAAAGTCAGTTTTAGACTATTCTTATGTGGTATAATTATTGATATGTTAATTTTAAGTATGCTATTTCATCATCAGACCATCTTTCACTTACTCTTTTTTTGTTGTTGTTGACTTTGATATTTCTTGAGACAGGGTCTCTCTGTGTAGCCCTGGAACTCCCTCTGTAGACCAGGCTGCCCTCAAACTCACAGATCCGCCTGCCTCTGCCTCTGCAAGTGCTGTGGTTAAAGGCATGCACCACCACCGTCTGGCTTTATATTTATTATTTCTATGTTATTTTATTTTTCTTTTTGTTGCTGTACTTTTTATGGTCTCTCTGTAGAGTATTTGAACATTTTTAGCTTTTTTCCCCCATTTTGATCTACCCCAATGGTTCTCAACATGTGGGTTATGGCCCCCAATGACCCTTTCATAGGGATTACCTATGCCTGTCAGAAAACACAGTTATTCACGTTATAATTCACAACAGTAGCAAAATTACAATTATGAAGAAGCAACGAAAATGGTTTTATTATTGGGGGTCACCATAGCGTGAGGAACTGTATTAAAGGGGAGCAGCATTAGGAAGGCTGAGAAATACTGCACTATTTATCCTTCAGTCGACCCGTGTTCTAGTTTTGCTGTCCATTGCTGTGAACACCATGACCAAAGCAGCTGAGGGGAGAAAAGGGCTTATTTTATCCTGCCCTTCTGGGTCACAGCCCGTCACTGAGGGAAATCAGGGAAGAAAGGAGAGAGAAACCATGCAGGAACACTGCCTACTGCCCCCTCACTGGCTTCTGCTCAGCTAGCTTTCTTATACAGCCAAGGCCATCTGCCTAGGAATAGTGCCACCCACGGTAGGTAGTGGGCTGGGCCAGCCCTCCCACATCAATCATCCGTCAAGACAGTCTCTTACAAATCTCTCACAGGCCGGTGTGAGGTGGGCAGTTCCTCAGCTGATGTTCCTTCTACCCAGGGAACTCCATGCTGTGCGAAATGGACAATGAAAAGGAACCAGGGCATCTATATCTGCATGTTGCCAGCTAACACAAAGTGTAGAAATCTTATATTTTATTTCCTTTTTTTTAAAATTCAGTAGCTACAATGGCCATACACATTGTTTACATACATTGGCAAGCACATCACGCTGTGGAATACAATTTGATCGACCTTAGGTTACCCTTTGGAGAGGTAAGAACATTTTCTTGCTCCGCATTTTTGCATTATCCACACTTTTCCAGTTTTCCCTTTGTTCTGAGATTCCTTCTTCCACTGTTTTCTTTCTGTTTAGTGAATTTCTTTCTAGGGTAAACGTCACAGTGGCAAAGCCCCTTAGTTCCCTCATCTAAATTTGTTTTTATTTCTTCCTTGTTAGTAAAGGATCTCTTTGTTCGATGTATATTTTAAGGACTGGCAATGGTTTTACTCTTTGAAGAGTATTGCGTCACCTCCCTCTGACCTTTCTGCTTTCCAAAGAGAGATCTACTGTCTTTTGAGTTTTTAAAACTCATTTTATTACCATGAGCAATATATTTATTTCTCTGGCTTGTTTCAAATTTTAAGTCTGTTTAATTTTCAGACGCTTAATTATAATGCGTCTTGGCATGGATTTTGTTGTTTTTCTTTTTCTCCCCCCCCCACCCCTTGTTTTGGGTTTGTTTAGCTTTGAAGTTTATGCTTGTTGTCAATTTGGAAAGTTTTCAGCGATTATTTCTTCTCATTCTTCTGTAGGACCTGCCTCTTTCTCCTCCCTTCCAGAGGCTCTGATTAACAAAACAACATCCTTCTTGATGGCCCCCGCAGGACCCTGCGGGAAGGGGCCTTGACCTCTGGTCTTCTTCCCCATCTTTCAACATTTGCCTTCAGAGTTTCGACCTGGCTCTTCCATGCATTCTTGCCGAGACTTCATGTTTGCAGGAAGTGGAAAAGACAGGAAAAAGGTGCTTGCTTATCTCACGCAGGACCAGGAGGCAGAAACACCCCGTATTTAGTGACTATTTCTCCTACCAGGGAGACTGGAGATAAAAGACACACCTCTGAATCCAACTAGTTCATCAGCCTCTAAAATCTACAAAAATCTGAACTGTGGTCTGGTCACTGTTTTCTTTAATATTTATTTTTATCTTTCCAAATTCTTACCACATACCCCAGGCAGAATAAGCTACCACTTTCAAAACTGCCTGGAAATTCTCTTTCCAACTCTTCGAGTAGATCAGGGTATATTTGATTTTGCTTGTTACCACAGACATGTAGTCTTTTTTTACAGTTGGTCGTTGATTAACAAAATGGCCATTTCTTTCCCTCCTTTTCCCTAAACACTTTTTCTGCTTTTGTTGTTTCCTGGATGTTTGTCCAACACTAGAACTCACCCAGTCCCAAAGGCAGTGCTTCTCAATTTCAGATCCCAGTTTCTGTGTTTGTAAGCTCTCAAGGTATAGCCATTCCTAGTGTGAAGTTTTAATGGCCATAACCACCTGAAATTCCTCATGTGTCCAGGGCTCAGGTGGGTGGCTTTGCTCAGGTGGGGTGGGGTGACCAGGAGGTTGGCTGGCAGTCCATATCTGCTTCTGACTGAAAGGACTTCATCTGCTTGGCTCTGTCCTGAGCATTCTCTCATCTTCTACTAAAAGAGCCTAGGACTGTGTCTCAAGGGATCTTGAAAGCTGGGCTGGAGATATGACTCGGTTGCTAAGAGCAATAGAGGCTCTTGTTCAGGATCCAGGCTCGATTTCCATCACCCACGTGATGGATCAAGGAGGAAGAGGAAGAAGAAGGAGAAGGAGAAGGAGGAAAAGGAGAAGAAGGAGGAGAGGGAAGAGGAGAAGGAGAAGGAGAGGGAGGAGGAGGAGGAGAAGAAGAAGGAGGAGGAGAAGGAGAAGAAGAAGAGAAGAAGAAGGAGAAGGAGAAGTTTAAAGTTACTGAAAGGATGTGAGCTCTCTTGAAGCCTCTCCCTGGAACTCACTCATCCTCTAATCGATGCTGTTATTTGAGCTATGATACACACTTTATCCGCATCCAAGGGAAAGAGAATAGACTCCATCTCTTACTGAAAGAGACCCAGAACTGCGTTCTAGGGTTATAGACACAAAGAAGAAAATCAGGGCTACTTTTGGAACTGGTCCATACTATCAATAAGTTTCACACAATAAAGGAAGGAAGGAATTAAAAAAGAGGGAGAAAGAAAAAAGAAGAAACAGAATGAAACAAAAGATGGTCAGAGGCTTTTTCATGCAGCTGGATCCCAGAAAGACTTAGAAGCTCAATATATAGCTTAGAATCTAGAAAAAAATGGACTCTAAAGATAGCATGGACATTGGCAATGTTCCTTTGAAGAGCATGGGAGACCTGCAAACTCCAGTGTTGGGGAGACTTCTGATCTAGGATTCTACTAGTTTATTAAATCTGAGCTTTAACACTTAGAGTATTGCTAGTATTGAGATTTCAGCCTGGTCTCTCATCGAGGCTCAGAGAGCATGCTGGGAAAGAATATCCTAACTTGGGAGTCAGAATAAGAGAAAAGCAACAAGAAAGTGGAAAGGGGGAATTGAAAACCTGTGGATGTAGGCATGGTAGCTGAAGCCCACGCAGTGGCCTGATGAAATATGTGGCTGCCATGGTTTCATTATGAACTTCATCCTTCAGGACCATGGATGACTGGGGTGCACCTGGTGTGCTCCTGCAATGTGCTTTGGGAGCCGAGAGCCTTCTCAGGAGATATCACAACAATTGGTGATCCCAATAGGTTCCTTACCATAACACGAGTCCAGAGAAGACGTAAATGGAATTCCACTGCAGCCAGATGTGAGGCATGCCTGTAGCCTTGGCACTTGGGAGGAGGAGGCAGGAAGAGTCCAGGATTGGAGGCCAGATTCTGCTGAACAGGAAGCTTCAGGTTAGCCCAGGCTATGTGACAGTGTGTTGCAACAAAACAAACAAAACAGAGAACATCATTGGCTTTTGTCAGCAATGGAAGAACACCTTCATTAGAGGACTTACAAAGAAAACATGAATGTTACTTTGTCAATAAAAACCACTTAATCATGGATGTTGAAGTGCTATCTGTCCCCAGAAAGTCCTTAAATATCTTCTTACTCTTTCTAAGAATCCATCCCAGACCCCTTTAGACCTCTCTGTGTCTCTGAGACATCCCAGCTGGAGGGTAGAATCCAATCATCCCAGGACTACCTAGAGCCTACCCCAAAACTCAATACGAGCTTTCCTATGTCTGCATCTCAATGAGCTCCTCGAAGTCTTCTCCACTGGATTGAGTTTGAAAGCTTCATGGAATGGTACTACACACACTAGGGTGTGTACAAATCCTCCAGGCACTAGTCACAGGTAGAAAAACACACAGAGATGTTGACAGACACATTCATGTTGGGGCTTTTGGTGTCAGAACACACTTGGGGGTGGTCTGGAGAGATGGATCAGTGATTGAAACATTCAAGAGGGCCTGGGTTCAGCTCCCAGTACCCACATGGTGGTTCGCAACCATCTGACAGCCTCTTCTGACCTGCATGGGTACCAAGCACATGATGTACAGAAATACATGCAAGCAAAGCATTCATTATGGTGGATTGAAAGAAAAGGCCACCAAAGGGAAGTGTGGCTTTGTTGGAGTGGGTAAGCTTTTGTTGGAGGAAGTGTGCCACTGCGGTGGATTTTGAGATTTCCTATGCGCAGGATACTGTCCAGTGTTTCACTCAGCATCCTTTTGCCTGCCTATGAAGATGTAAGGGCTCTCAGCTCCAACACCCCAGCTGCCTGCACGGTGTCATGCTTCCTGCCGTGATGATAATGTACCCAACCTCTGAACTATAAGCCACTACAACTAAACATTTTACTTTATAAGAGTTGCCTTGGTCATGGTGTCTCTTCACGGCAATAGAAGCCCTGAGACACAGAGGCAAGTAGAATAAAATAAACAAACAAATAAATGAAATTTTAAAAATAATCCTTGGGGTTGGTATGGGGAGGTCACCCCTAGGCACTAGGCTCAACCACCGTGGCATTCTGCAAGTGGGGATTACATCATGCTTCTTTGGACTTCTTTAATTTTTCTTCAGTTTTTAAAAAAAGAAAACTGTGAGATTAGGTCATTGCCTCTGTGCTTCTTTCTGGAGAGCTGACACCTCCAGTGTGAATGAAGCTAATGATGAGAGACAGCATTTTAATGTTAATTAGAGAGTCCATGTGTCTTCCTTCAACAGAGAACCATTGCTCTTTTATGTACCAGATGAAAGCAGAGCCCTTGCTTGGAGGAAAACAGGGTACACAGTCAGAAGAGAAAGTCGTTTCCATTTCATAATTATGCCGATGATTGTTGCTTTTTGTAAAAATGAAGGATCTTGAGAGGGCAGGGTACTTGAGGCTAACACAACTGCCTGGCAGGAAGCCTCTGAAGAGTCGCTAAGACCCTCTTTTCTGTCATTTAGTAAACACTGTTAGCAACTGTAATCTCAATTATCAAACAGACTCTCCACAATGTTCTCTGTGGCCTCATTAGATAACCAAGAGGTGGTAGAATGGGTCTGCCTAGGCAGAAAGGGCAGAAAGCAAAGAGGAACACTGTCCCTTCTCCCGGGGTTCCCAACACCTTGCCAAGCCCCAGGCTGGAAACAGTGCACACCGGTGGTAGACCATAGTCTTCCTGTTTGAACTTGAGATGTCCCCACCTGCTCATATTCTGAGCACTTGACCCCCAGCTTGTGGTAGAGCGGACTCCCTTGCCTTCCCCGTGGTGATGGGTTGACATCCCTCCAAAGTCATAAGCCAGCATCAGCCTTTCCCAGCTCGACCATTTTCGTTGCAGCAATGTGAACATAACTAATGCGACTTTCAGGCCACTTAAAAATAAAGATGAAGGGGGAAAAATGTAGACAGCTTCATTGTCTATAGAAACTCAGTTTTCACATCCATGTGAATGGGTCGAATTAACACAGGGGTCTGCAAATTTATTGTATGCATTTATTTCTGGTGCGTGTGTGTGTGTGTGTGTGTGTGTGTGTGTGTGTGTGTGTGGTCAGTGTAGAACTCACAGGAGTCAGCTTTCTCCTTCCATCATGGGAGGTCTTGGGGCTTGAACTCAAGGTGTCAGGCTTGGTAGCAAGTGCCTTTACCTGCTGAGCCATCTTGCCTACCCCATGCTTAGACATCTATATAAAACCTCCAAGGTTCCTTCTTCCCAGACTTTCCAGGGACATAGAAGAGTTACAGGGTGTTATGAGGTTAGGCCAGGGATAACTCCTGTAACTGCTAGGAATGCATCTTGGTAGGATGAGGCAGAGAAAGGCTGGAAAGTAGTGGACTGGGGTGTTTCATTGATCGTCTACTCCTTAGTTTTTAACCAATAAATGGGTAAAGAAAAACCACTTATGAGTAAAATGTCAACATACCATTTTCTTTGGGTTAACTTCAAACTTTAAAAAAATTGGACTAGTTCTAGATGTACAGAATTGTCACTAAAAGAACTTCCATCCACCCTCCCCACAGTCACACCTAATGTTTGCATCTTGTAGCCATGGTCCATGTATAAATGCTTCCAAGTTTTACAAGGACGTCACCAACATTCTCACTAATTCCCCATTTCTGTCCGCAGGTACAGTTCAGAACACTAAGCTGCATTTCACGTTTGTTCATTTTGGCATACAAATTTCCATATTGCTTGTTGATTGGGCAGATTATTAGTCAAAGGTTGAGTCACAGTCCTTTGGGATTAGGAAGGTAAAGAGTGTGTGAGAACATACTCTACATGCTGGAAAGTTCATGTAGCCTCGTTCTGAGATTTTAAAAATATAGCCTGTTATGGTGATACACCCTTTTAATTCCAGAGTTTGGAAGGCAGAGGCAGGTCAATCTCTTTGAGTTTGAGCCTAGCTGGGTGTACATGATGAATACACCAGGCCAGTCATAGTTATGCAACAAGGCCCTGTCTCAAACACACACACTCACACGCACAAGATTGAAGATGCCTAGACAGTGGGAAAGACTTTGAAATCCATACCTGATTTATGACTAGACAGTCCATATGGGTGACACTCGTCAGACAGCAGCTAAGCTATATCCCATGTGCTGACAAGGATCTTCTGGGATATTCTGGTCAAAATTAATAGCAGATTAGGCCAGTCAAGCAGATGACTGACAAGCAGAATCAGGGAGTTATCTTTTATCATAGACCCAATTTTAATTCTCTTTTTCATTGTGCAGATTCAGCCTTGGGGAATGCAGATCATACATACATACAATCCATAATCAAAAAGAATAATCTAAATAAAATCAAAACCTTTTTTAAGCATTTACCAATGGCTACAACAAGAGTATGGAGAAATGAATTGATGAAGGAGTTCAGGATTTGTAGTTTTGGCTGTCAAAGTATGTATATTGATGGTCCAGTTAGCTCAGATGTTCAACACAGTGTTGTTAACAGCTAATTAGAAACAACATGATATTTGACCAGGGTTGCTTAGACAGATAAAGGAACATACATATGTATATGTGTGTGTTATATATAGTGTTCAGTATCTGTTATAGAAGAGTATTTAGTGACACGTCACTCCACATAGAAATGATAACACAGCCAATCATGTTTCTGTTGTGTATATAAACATATACTTGTGTGTCTTAAAGTTATTTGTCCTAAGTTTATTTTTTAAGTGGAAATTTTTATTGAGATAATTTAGATACCATACAGTTTGCCTATTTAAGATATTTACTTGCTGAGTGTGGTGCCCTCTTCAGTCTCAGTACAGGGGAATAAGAAGTAGGTGGAACTCTGTGATATTAGAGACCAGTTTGGTCTGTATAGTGAACTCCAGGCCAGCCCCAGCTACAAAGTGAGACTGTCTAAAAAAAAATTTAAATAAATAAATACTTATTCTGTGCATCTCATGTAAAGTGTGTTATGTAATATCTGATGTCTTTTTTAATTGTATTCTCTTGACATAAAACACCTCTTTTTCTCCCCAAGGCTTAGCCATATTGCAGTATGTGTCAGTCAGCACTTTCTTCCTTTTTATGACTGAATTGTAATATTTTACTCTTTGGACATGCTGGGTTTTAGGTGCCCACTCACCACTGGATGGGCATTTCCTGTTTCCCCTCCATGGCTATCATAAATACTGCCACTATAACATATGTGCACAAGTGTTTGTGTTGACCTAAATTTGTAAGTTTGGAGAACTGACCTGGCAGTAGAATTGCAAGGTCTTGAAGTAATTCTCTACTAATAGGGACATTACTGACTGAGCGAAATAGCTCCAGCGTGTGCGTTTTTTTCAGAGACCACATCTTTAAAGAAAACTGACTCTTTCTCAGCAGCTGTCAATCACCAACAGCTCCTCGTCTAAGGGTGGGGCTTTGTGCCCACCTTCCCTCTCCATGCTGAACTTGTGCTGGCTTGAGTTGTTCAGATCTTCTGTCACAACTGCTGAATTCCTTTGTTCAATTTTTAATTGGTCCCTTTTTATGACATGAGTTCTTTGCAGATGCTGTGTGGAAGTCCCAAATGAGATGTATGCTTTTCAAATATTTTTTCTCCTTTCACATTCCTTTTCTCCATTTAGTAATTTATTTATTCATGTGTGTTTGTTTGCGTTTCAGTGGGAATTGCATGTGTACGTGTGCGTGATCTTTAAGAGCTCAGACAGACATGACAGCACCGTCTGCAAGTTGTGGTATTTGTACTTATTCGTGTTCTCACTCCCATTTCCCCCACCTGGATGTCCTGGCTGGAACACTTAGTGTGATGGGCTAGAGCAGTCGTGTGAGCAGATAGAGTCCTATGTATTTTATTTATTTCTTTTTGTCTTGGAGGAATGCGTGTATGCTAAGTGGTTTCTCTACCCTAAGCTATATTTCCATCATTTTTACCC
Source organism: Ondatra zibethicus (assembly GCA_004026605.1). Classification (NCBI taxonomy): domain Eukaryota; kingdom Metazoa; phylum Chordata; class Mammalia; order Rodentia; family Cricetidae; genus Ondatra; species Ondatra zibethicus. The sequence goes on from PVIU01000067.1 coordinate 335,807, forward strand.
CACTTATTATTTTGAGCATGATCTCACTAAGTGATGCAGGCTGGCTTTGAACTCCCTCTGCAGTCCAAGCTAACCTGGTTCTTACGATTTTCCTGCCTCGGCCTCCCAAGAAGCTGGGATCACTAGAAGCTGGGATTTACCAAAAGGCCTAGCCTTCTCTACTTTCCTGTGACTTAAAATTCTTAAAATCAAAGTCTATTAAAAATAAATGTATATATATATATATATACATAATTAACTAAAAATCATGAAAGACCACCTATCTATATCTGAGTATTAATCTATAAGCTACTTGATTATCTATCTGCCTAGCTCTCTATCTGTCTATCTCTCTATCTATCTCTCTATCTTCATCATCATCATCTATCATATTGGGAAACAAAATCACAAATTTAGTTCAGAAAATTTAATTGGTTTTATTTGTAACTCTGGAATCAAACAACACTTCCACAAAATGGAGTAAGTGTCCTGATTAGGCAAACATGAAAGGCATATGAAATTAAAATATAGTTATGTAATTCCCCTAATTCCCCTGCCTTCCCTTCAATTCTTCCCATGCCCCTGTCCCTGCTCCCTCTCAAATTTCTGGTCTCATTTTCTTTAATTGTTAAATTGTTTTATGTGTGTGTGTGTGTGTGTGTGTGTGTGTGTGTGTGTGTGTGTGTGTATTACATATAACACATTATATATAATGTCTGAGTCTGTTTGTGTTACTTGTGTCTATATATGTGAAATCAGGGCTGAGCACTTGGTATTGGATTACTAGTCAGGTCTTGTACCCTGGAAGACTAATTCTCCTGTTCTCAGCATTACTTAGTTGCCTGCACTTCTTTGCCTGGGGTCAGCCTCTTGGACCTGTCTGCCTTTCACACTGGCTTGTCTAGCACCATGTCCTCGTGCAGGTCTTTTCAGGCACTCATATCACTGAGGCTGATATCAGGGTGTGGTAGCTTCCTTGTCATTTCTCGGAAATGCAAACTCAGCAAATCTCTTGGCTCTTACCATCTTCCCACTCTCTCTTCCTCAATACTTCCCGAAACCTGAAGGGCTGGAGTCACGCCGTGAGTGTGTGACTGGACGCCCCACACTCAGTTCTTCTCTGCATTTTGACCAATCGTGGATTTCCGTGATCTTCTCCACGAATTGCAATGAACAGCTTCTTTCACGTGACGGAGAACTTTCATAGATGAAGAAAGCAAAGTGAATAGTGGTTTGAGCTTGCAAAGTTCCTTTTTGAAAGTGGGGAAAAGGAAGATGGAACAATAGAAAAATAAATGACTGTGTCCTGCTAGGGGAATGGGATGAACCCTAGTCACAGCTCTGCAGTTGACAAGCCTGAGTTGGGGGGGGGCATATTTAGTCATAATAGGACAGGTTCAGGTGGCCCCCAGGCAGCATGTCCTGAGCATCTGTGTAGAAGGAGAGAAATAGAATCTGTAGTCAGTTAAGCAAGGAGACCATCTAAGGGTGTGCTCTGGGGACAGCCCTTGGGACACATCGGAGCCCTTTGTGAACACAAACCAAAGCTATACTCAAATTTAAAAAGCCAAGCTGTTGGTTCACTTTTATTTGGAGCACTTAAGGCAGCAATTCTGTGGGTCACGACCCCCACAGAGGTCACATATCAGATATCCTGAATGTCAGATATTTGCATTACCACTCATAACAGTAGAACATTACAGTTATGAAGTAACAGTGAAACAGTTTTATGGTTGGGGGTCACCACAACATGAGGAGCTGTTTTCAAGTGTCCCAGCATTAGGAAGACTCAGAACCATTGGCTCAAGGGAAGCCTTTAGAGTCCCAGGGTCACTAAGATCCAGCCCTCATGTCCCAATTCCACTCCCTCTGAAATGGCTCTATTCTTCTCAGACAGAATTGCCTCCTGTGGCATCTCTGACAGGTCTGGAGTCATAAGCTGCAAATCTATAAACCCAATGAAAGAACAGCTTTCCAAGAGTTCTAACAGTCCAGGACTGAGTCCCCTAGGTGTGTCTCAGACCGTGCACCTTTCCTGCCCCAACCATTATAAAGAGGGGCTTGTGGTCCGATGCTACAGGACAAGATCACGTGCCTATTCCTGTAGTGAAGAAATAACATTAACCTTACCTTAATCACAGGAACCAAGGGTGGGAGAATAGGCCACTCTATAGGAAAACTGGAATGCTGCTGTCACATGCAAGGGTGACACTAATGACTAGGTCCCCCCAGATGTGGTGGCACGGATTTGTGGTCTCAGAACTTGGGAGGACGAGGTAGGAAGATCATGAATTGTAGGTCAGCCTGAGCCATGGGCTGAGACGGTCACAAACAAACAAAAAGCATGAAACAACAACAACAAAACCCCAAAATCCCAGGGCTTTGTTATCTCAAACTTAGGAGTTTTCTACCTGTGCACACTCCTCTGTCTTTAGGGTTCATTAGCTCATATCATCCTTACTCCCCCTCCCCCCGCACACCTGTTATGCACAAAGCACTTGCTGAACCAGCCAGAAAGCTGTCAGTCAATCACAAGGCTGCATACACATTTAAATTCAAGCCACGTGTAAAGACTAGACAGCTAGCCCAATGATGCATCACAGAAGCTCTCTTCAGGCCTCGTAATGAGCCAGCTGATTCTACTGCCCAGACTCCACGGACAGGGCTTGCATTCGCCACTCTTTGTGGCTGTGGTAAAACACTGGCCGAAAGCAGCTTAGGGAAGAAAGCACTAATTTTGCCTTGTGGTTCCAGAGGGCAAAGCCCTACGGTAGGTGTCTTAGTTCCCGTTCTATCGCTGTGATAAAAGCCCGTGAACCAGGCAACTTGTAGAAGAGTTTATTTGGAGCTTACAGTTCCTGAGGGTTTGAGTCCATGATGTCAGAGTGGAGGTAGCAGGCAGCAGGTGACTGGAACTGCTACTGCAAACTCACACTGCACACCATAAAACAGGAAGCAGAGAGCTATCTATCTATCTATCTATCTATCTATCTATCTATCTATCTATCTATCTATCTATCTATCCATATATGTCATCATCATCATCATCCATCTATCTACCATACTGAGAGACAAAATCACAAATTTAGTTTAAAAATTTAATTGGCCCTCAAAATGGGACTGATCTTTTGAAGCCTCAAAACCCACCCCCAGTGATGCATCATCTTCCCTAGTAAAGCTACACCTCCGAATTCCCCCCAAACCATTTGGGAACCAAACCTTATGGGGGAGGCACGGTAGCAAGTGATTGGAGCAAGAAGCTGAGAGATCATGGCTTTAATCACCAGTGAGAGGCAGAGAGAGCGAACTGCAAGCAGAGCCAGGCTATCAACCGCCAAAGCCAACCATAGGGGCATACTTCCCAAGCTTTCATAACCTCCTCAAACAGCACCACCAACCAGGGACCAAATATGTGAACCTGTTCATTTAAACCGCCACAAGTACTCAGACTTAACTTCCCATGAGCCAAAGGTGCCATGGGGTTCTCTGGTGAGATAACTAGAATTTTGTTAATAACCCCCCAAAAATAAACGTGAAAAAAGAGTTTTACAGGAGGTTGATACTTAGTGCAATGTTCAGTGATGACAAAGGAATGAAAAACAGTAAGGATTTAATTATTTAATTACAGCTGATGCTTTCCCATCGGGCAAATACACAGAGAACCCACAGCCAACCATTCTAGAAACCACAAGGCTGTCAACATATGTGAAAGAGAACCAAAATGACCTCATTTCAGCCCAAGAAGATATCTCAAAACATGCCGTGGGCTTCATTCTCAGAAAGATCAATTTTTTTTTTTTTACTATAAGTCAATCTGTTTAAAAACCAGTAACAAAATAAGGTTTAATTAAATAAAATATCCTATAATTAGAGATAAAAATTCATATTTCTAAATTATATATGTATACACACATAAAATTGTGACATAGGAAAAAAAACTAAAAATAAAGAGCTAAGCACCACATTGAGAAAGAAAAAAATGAACAGAGTAAATCAAAGAATATAGAAAAGGAAGCAATACAGATAACAAGAAAGGCAGAAAACAGAAAACAAAGAACCAACAATAAAAAGAAACCAAAGAGTACCTCCCCTCCCTCCCTCCCTCTCCACCTCCCACCCACACCATTTTCTCTCTCTCTTCTTTCCTTCCTTTCTTTAACTAAAACAGAGAAGCCTCTGACAAGAATGAACAAGGCAGGACAAGATGACACACAGTTTCAGGACTGGAAAAGTAGACACAACTGTAGTATTTGTTTGCTTTGAGACAGGGTCTCACTATCGTCACCCTGACCATCCTGGAACTCAGTAGGTAGACCAGACTGGCCTTGAACTCACAGAGATCCACCTGCCTCTGCCTCCTGAGTCCTGGGATTAAAGGCATGCGCAACCACACCTTTTACTACAGGTTTTGTGCAGATAAAAACATAAAACTTCCAGTTATTCTCGTGTAGGCAATGGAAAACACTTGGAAGCTTACAGTTTTAAATTTAAAAACGTAACAAAATGGAATGCTTTCTAGGAGTAAAATGACTGCTGAAGACTGACTCCTGTATGAAAAAATAATCATATATTTATATAAACATGTATGCCAATGGAGTTGCATACATAATACATAAAGAATCTCTACGACCATACTTATCAGTAATAACATTTTAGGGATTAACACTAAACATGCAAGCAATATAAATGTCAAGTTATAGTATCATTAATCATAACAATTAAAAGAAGACAACCTGGCAAAAGACATAGACAGACATGTCACACAGAAATACTCATCTAAAAACAGTTGTAATAATAGTAATTATTGTTAAAATGAAAGTAAATGTCACAATGAAATCTAATTCTGTAGCCTGTAGAATGACTAGTATCAACATTCAAAGGATACCAGATGTAGGGTATGATGCCAAGAAACTATCTCTTTAGACATTGCTGGCAGAATCTCTAACAGTAAGCTACCTCGAAAAGACTTCAACTCAGAATGGTAATTGTTTACATACTAAAAGACAGGGATTCTGATCTAAAATGTTTCTAGCAGAAGTACTTACAATTGCCCCAAACAGGGGACAACTTCATATCCATCAAGAGTGAAATGATTAAACTAATTTTCTATGTTCATATAATGTCGTATTATCTGCTGATTTCAAAATAAGATACCAAGAGACAAGTCAATGTTGGCAATTCTCCACAAATATTGGTACTTTAAGTGAAAGAAGCTAGCATTAGTTAATGAATATTATGTGACTCCATTTAAATTAATGTTAGAAAAAGCAAAACTAATCCATGATGACAGAAATCACAGCAAGAGTTGCCTGAGGAGAGGGTGAGTGGCCATTGGCTGGAAGGTATACATAAAGGATTTTTCTGACTAAAATAATGAGAGCATCCTGAGTTTTCCAGAGTATGAATATTAGCTATACTTGTCAAAACTCATCACATCAAACATTTAATGGCTATGCATACATTTTTTTCTCAATGACAATATCTTTCTAACTGGTCCTGTAAAAGAGCAGAAAAACAAATTGGTAGTTAGGGTTCCATGTACACCCACACATACAAGAGCATTTAGAAAATTAACAATTAGTCTTCAGTGGTTCTTGAAGTCTACTCATCAGACACAGGACCTGTCTTGATAATTCTGCATTTTTCCACGCTTGGATTATGAGTTGTTGTGGTTATATGCTGTGAATTTGATCCTTGGCTTGTGGTGCTGTATTGTGTGATTATGGGGACTTGGGAGGTCTAGCCTGTCTGGAGAAAGAAATTCGTGGGGAGCAGGTCTTTGGGGGCGACTGTTCCTGGCCCTTTCCTGGGTATCCTTTCACACTGTATCTTGTACAAGAGGAACAGCCACCATCACATTTGATGGTCTTCCCAAGCATGTGGGCCCTGTAACTGGGATGGAGCCTTCTGAAGCTGCGAGCTGAGCTAAGTCGTGACACTTTTAACCTTTCTTAGGTATTTTTTATCATGGCTAAACAAAAGTCTTTGCTATAGACACTCACCTTCAGCTTAATGTATGGGCCGGTGGGAAGGCAGGCAGACCACAGTGAGGGAGGGAGGCAGTGGATACCTGGTAGGCCCTAGAGCCCATGCAGCAGACACTATGGCACCTCCCGGGAGATCTTAAAAACCTTGATTTTGTTCTACTAAGCCTAGACTTAAGACTGTGGGAGAATTGGACTCCATCCTAATCCCAGGAGATTCATTTTCCTTTCGTCTGAACAATCGAAATGTATCCTTGCTGTGTTGGTTTGGGTAACAGTCAGGTGACACTCTGCTGCCCATACCTATGTAAGAAGAGCCTGCTTATAGCAGGGCAGGACTGGGCAGAGAAATTTCCAGAAGTATTTCTTAGGTTTTAAGAAGGAACAAAGAAAGAGACTTTCTTGGGGGTAGCAGGCTTTGAGTGCTGCCGAATGCAAAGACAATACCCGGGTTTTCTACAGAGATCTCCCATCCTGGAAGCCCAGTCTAGAGGGAAAAGGCAGCTTCGGCAACAATGCCGGCACTGGGAAAGGAAAGTATGTCTTTGATAAAAACTATCGAATCAACAAACTAGCCAAGCATGAGCATCTCTGTATTCTAGCTTTCTATGTGAGATCATGAATGCTCTTTTCTCACAAAACCTTAGCTTGTGTCGATTTGCTTACTCTAGCATTGACTGTCCCCAAATATCTCAACTCTTCCCTCATGTAAAGGATTTGATAGTCCTGTCTAGGGCCATGAGAAGATACTGGTAAATACTAAATGAGGGGGGCATGAGTTCTGCCCTGAAGTGTCCTCCTTGCTTGAAGTGTCAAGAGTGGGTTCAGAAGACGTGATGCCATCTGAGGCAGGTAATGTCACCCGGGTCTCTTGGCAGCCGTGACAACACAGAGAAGGGAGTCACTCCACATAAATTTAGAGACACCAATCTACAAAGTCCCTCTCTTGATAGCCTTCTCTGGTTTTCCCAACTGGACTCTGGTCTTCTTTTCCTTGGGCATCAGTCTATCTTGAGTCATTCTCCTGGTGGAGCGGACATCCCCAGTCTGACCCATCTTGACCTTCCATGATGCTTACACCAAGGAACCATGTAGCCCCGTTGCTCTGGAGACAGACATCATTTAACTGTTGTCCCATGGTGAGCAGCTAAGATTTCCCTTCGGTCCTCATCCACCCACCCATCCATCTGCATCCACCTGTAGAGAACCAGGCACTATGAGGCACAGAAACCACCGAGGGTGGGGGTGGGTGGGTGGGACCCTGAGAGAATGGCAAGTTCCTAATATCACAGGTGCATAGAGGGAGATTAGCTGGGCCCCTGGTTTCTTGGGAAACTTCCTCTTCCAGACTCTGTCTCCCTTTTAGTAATGGGGTGGAGGTGAGGGAGTGGCTGAATCCCCAGGGCTGACCCTGCACAGCAGCTAAGGCTTGCCTGCCTTGGAAGACACCCAGCCCCTCTCTTTCTTCTTTGGAATTGAGTTGCATTGCAGGTGGCTGGGAAGAGTGAAGCAAGAAGCCCACAAGGCTCACAAGGAAGCCAGCTCTGCATAGGATTTCTTTCTCTATGAATTCAGGGGTTTTTTTTGTGCTTCCAATAGAAAGGGCTGTTGGCTTTTGAAGGTTGTTTATTTCAAGGATACAGGGAGGTGATAGGGATGGGAGTGGAGCCATTCTCAGACAATAGGCATTGTTTGTGCCCATACTATGAGGCCTGACATCACCCTGGTCCTCAGCCTCCTTCTGGGTCTCTCTGCACCTGGGAAGATGAAGTGGACAGATCCCTTGCAGGTTGCGCAGCTCCAAGACTGGCAGAAGGACATAAATAATCAGTCTTCGGTCTCTAGCTTGACTATAAAAAGCGTACATATGTTGTGTGCAGGTTTTCTTAAGGTAAGGGACAGAGCTGGGCAAGGCGACTTCTGGAACTGCCCATATGGGGAGGCGTCTTTCGCTGGTGGCTCTGCAGACAGAAATTGCCCATCTGCGCTGTTTGCAGGTGTTTTGAATGATTATATTATTAGCTTTGTCTGTTCAACTCTGCTTTTTTATGGTGGCTTTAGTATTGCAGGAAAAAAAAAGAAGAAGAAGAAAGAAAAAGAAACATAAAGCAGCCATCTGGCTCCCGATTTGTGATCGTATTCTCTGTCAAGAGAGAGGAGACAGGCAGCCCCTGCTCTTCAGGGGTGGAGTAGACCGTGGGCAGCTCTTGATTCTATTCTGCCTTTAGCGCAGGGAACAGGTTTGGGGTAAGTAAAATTTTTCATGTCACAGGGGAAGCTGGCTCATCTCCTTGTTTCTCCACCCCCGCTCCACCTGGATGCTTTGCCTTGGCACTCACCTGGGTAGTAAGATTGCCAATCAATATCATGTCCCTCAAAGCCAGTGTGGCTGGAAGAACAGACTGCACTTGTGGTGGTGGGCCTGGAGAACCTGGGCCTGCCTGAGCTGTCCCTGCCACCCATGCTTCTGGGCCTTAATTTGATCTGTGCTGTGATTTGGGGAACTTTGCAGGGCATCCTGACTCCAGGTAGCAAGACAGAGATGTATTTGATTATCTGTGCACGGGCAATTCACCTGGGAAATGCTCTCTGTGTCAGTTGGTGCATGAGTGGGGTTATTTAGGGCTGTAAAGCAGTCCCAGGGCTGGGAGGATGCCAGGAACCACCAAGCCAGCAAGGTCACGAAACCTCCATACCGCAGGGGACACCAGGGGGGTCCCAAGTCACATTTCAGCCAGAGGGTGTCATCTGCATTGTCATTGCTTGGGACAAAGGGAAGAGAATTTTGTAGGCATTTTTTTTCTTTTGCTTTCCATAAAAGAGAGCTGGAGTGGGGATTTGAAGACTCACACAGGCCTCTTGCACCCCCCTCTTTCTTGTCTCTCCAGGTTACAATGAGACAGACAACCATGGCAGCCAGAGCTGTTGGCAGCTGGTAGCCACGGGGAAAGGGAGAGACTGTTTTCTTTAGGTTTCTTTAAGGGTGTGGTTTAGTTGTGCTCCATTGAACACCCACCTACCCACCTATGGGTAACAAATTGGACTTGATGGGTTCAAAACAGGGGGTGTACAAAATTGAGTGGGTAGGTGAGGACAGATAGATCTGGGAGGAGTTGGGGGAAGTGGTAAGTATGAACCAATCATGGTACAAAATCACTAAAGAACTAATAAAAGGTATCACACATGTGTTTATATATGATATACTACATGTAATTTGTATGATGCAGGTATTATGTTATTTACTATGGCATGTCTATTATAAACACTGTCCCTGTTGCCTCAATACATATAGTCATGGCCACAGCTGTATTCATTTGCCAGGTGACTGGTGGGGACAGCATCTGCCATGGACATCTTAGAGACCCAAGTCCGGCAGGAAGCTTCTATATGAAAGGGAAGAATTACGAAAATGGCACCTTATTCACTATAATACTGGCTCCTTTCCTTAGAATTTTGTTAGTGTGTGTTGACTGTATAAAGCGATGAGTCTCATAAAGACTTTTTCTCTTAAGTATTCCATGAGCTTTGACTGTGTTCACCCCACTCTCCTGTCCCCCGAATCCTGACTCGCTATTTCATTTTCTCACTTCCCTTCTGCTTTCTATGGCCAGGTCACACACGTACACAAAGTCACACACACATTCGCTCAATGTACATCACACACGCAAGCATTCACATATGTGGAAAAACACATTTTTATCACCAAACATGACGGTTGCTCTCCAGTTTCACTCACTTTCCCTCAAATGACAGGATTTTGTTCTTTTTTGCATTGTTTATGCATTCCACATTCTCCCCAACCATCCACCTGGCTGTTGTGAATAGGGTAGCCTTGATCTGGATCTTCACTTTGCATGGCTAGGGGGAACCTGCCAGGGAGCAGCCTTTTGAGGAGGTTTTCTTCTGTCCTGTTCTGTATTTGTGGCAAATTTCAAGAAGTGAGCTGGACAATTGTTTCCTTTTTGTGGGGGCATGTGAAGAGTATGAAACAGAAGCCTAGGATTGGGGGACCCCTCTTCCATTGTCTTCTGAGAGCCCGGGCAGCTGCAGGGTTCCTGAAGAGATGCAGGAAACTTGGAAGGTGCTTAGTGAGAACTGGCAATGCCAGGGGCTGGTAACTCTGGACAGAAACACTTTACGGTGCAGGAGGCATGCAATGGGCCAGTGGGCAAAAGTAGGGGTTATCAAGGATTATGTAAATGTAAACCAGTATTATCTTACTCAGAGAACAGAGGAGACCCCGCAAGATGCTTCCCTCTGCATACCATCTCACAGGCTTTGCCAAAAGGAATGATCTTATTAGGTCCCCAATGGCATCTTCATGTTGGATAAAGTGATTGCAAGCTAAGCCTCTATAGACTTTGCCAGAGTAATGGTAAAGCCATTTGTGTGTCATTGAGCTTGGAGCCTCAAGTTCACATCCTCATGAGGGTTTCTCCAATGTCAGAAAAAGTGCTGGAAAACATAACTAAGGGATCTACGAGAGCAGAGAACTCAAAGGTATACCAGAGCCTCCCTTCTCAGTCATGGCAAGAGGAGCCGGGAGCTTGGCTCTGATCCATTCATCTTACAGGAGCAGTACAAGATTGATCTTGGAGGGACCCTGGTCTCTTAGGTTACAAAAACCAAACCTTACTGACAGCTTTAAGCTGTTCACATTCAGAGAAGAAAGTGCAGTCTGAGCTTCCAGACTGCCCAGGTTTGAATTTTGTCACTATTTATTACTGTACAACTACAAATAAATTTGTAATCTGCTCTTTCTCCCTCCTTCCTCCCTGTTTCCCATGCCCACTCCTCTACTCCATCATCCTCCATCCTTTACTTCCTCCTTTCCTTGCTCTATCCTTGCCTCAGTTTCCTTCCCCGCTAATCAATTCTATCATAAGAGTCCATAGCACAGTAGGCCTGTTGCTCTGATAACTGCACATCCTCCTTTCAAGTCACCCCCATTGTATTACTTATGTCCAGCAAACTTTAGCCATAACTTTCTGCTTGTTGTTATTCTCATTACGCCTGATTCCCAACCTCCTTTCTCTGGACATAGGGGCAATGTGACGTCGATTTAAGAAAACCAATTTGAAGCCATGCAACCAAGGTACAAAATGTTCACTGTCCAGTGTAATGCATGTCATTACTAACATCCTTTGATATGGTCTCTGTCCTCACTTCTTTCTGAGCTCAGCTTCCCAGTGGCTTCCAACTCACTCACCCTCAGGTTCACTTCGGCCCCTGGCACCATCATGGCCGAAGCTTATTGCTTTCCTCTTTTTTTCCCAGTGAAGTTCCCAGCTGGGCCCACCTCTCTGGCAGTAGGAAGGTACGGAGATAACATTCTTCCATCTTCATTGACCCAGAGCCCAACATAGAAGTCCCCACCCCTCCCAAGAGAGATGTGCCTGAGACATGTACCACATCTTCCAAGCAGACCAGAAGTGCGAAAGCCCTGCCTTTGGTGCAGAGAGCCCATCTGTCACTTCCAGCGATTCCCTAACTCCTCCCAATGACTTCATGACCCATATGCATGCCTCCAGTCCCACATCCAGATTCCAAGCATCCCTTCCCACTAGGTAGAACAGTGGTTTTGAGTGCCTTTCCCTTTGTAAAGGGGCTTGTTCCATAGTGTGGCCCCAAGCCAGATCACCATCATGGCTGATTCTGTGCAACATGCAGAAGACAAGCCTAGGTGGTCCTGGTGCTAACTGCTCACTCACATTCTGCCCTTGGCTTGCTCTTGGCTCACTCTACTGACTACAGGGGAACATACATGGTGCATCTTCCCCTTTCTTATATGTTCTCTTTCTCCACCTCTATTCTGCGGGGACCTGTCCCTATTCCCTTGAAGTCGCTGATTTCAATTATAATTAGCACTTAAAACTGCTTTCTAATCTATTTTACCTCAGAACTCTCCCTCTGAACATTCTAGACACTCAGCATTTTTTTTCTGTTTTTTTTTTTTTCTTTCCATTCCCAAGGCGGAAAATCAGATTGACACAACTCATGTATTCAGAAGGTGCTGGCTCCTAGCCTCTCAGTGCCTCCAGGAAAGGGCAGAGGCTCTGTGAGACTTCCTGGAAGTGCCGAGTCAGCAGGGAAGAGCAGGGAAAACCCCATGTCAGGTGTGCCCATGGATCCCTGCAACCTGTGGCCAGCCTGGCCTTAGCATTTAGCTTTGTTCCCTCAGGGATAAAGGAAACAAGGTATGCTTTACAAAGGCCCGAGGGAGGGAGAGCTGGACTCTGCAAACTCACACACCTGGAGACAGAACTAGTTCCGAATCCCACTCAGTCCTCCATGCTCCCCACGTTCACGCCTTGCTGAGTCTGCAGTGCACTGTGAAGTCCTAGGACTTTCAAATGCTGCGCGTCAGTCAAAATGGTTGTGACAAACTCAAAAGAACCATCCAACCCCGGGGGAGGGTTTCTTTTATCATATCCCGTGCTGTTGCCTAGAGGCCATCTGAGTTCTGAGAAGCTGGTGAGCCTGAAGATGGCTGTCCCTGAGCCCTGAGCCCACAGAGCAGCAGCATGACTACAAAGTCAAGTTTACTTCCCTCCCACCTGCCTTGCACTTGCCCTGACATCTAAACTGAAGAACTAGACAAAAAGGCTAAGCTTCTGAAGCAGCATTCCCTTAACCTTGAGCTATAGAAGGGTGCACCAGACTAGGAAAAACACACTGGAGGGGAGGGATGCTGGAGAGGCTGGAAGTGTTGCCCAGTGGTAGAACACTCGCCTAGCAGGCCTAAGTCCTGGCTTCCAAACCCAACACAGCAAAATAGAAAAAGCACTGGTCTTGAACCAAGTCTTCCGGTTTCTGCCTGAGAGTGGCACAATTTCTCTGTGTAGTGGGAAACTCTATTACCCCTCTCTCAACCCTCAGTACTTGGGCTAAAACCATAATTCAATTTCTATAGATGAGAAAAACAAGGCAATTAGAAAAGGCACATATGTCTCTAAGTTTGCTGTAGGTTATAAAACACCGAGCGAGAGAGTCTATGACACATAATTGTCAATTTCACCGAAGTAAAATGCCAATGTCAAGTGCTGGGCATGCTTAGCTGGTGATCGTGAGCACATGGGCCTCATGAGAAGTCTTGGTTTGCACTTTGTTCTGCAGCTTGAAGAAGCCACCATACAGGTGAAAAGAACTGAGTGGCCTTCAAAATATCCTTCCGGTGTCGCTAGACTTGATCACTACTAAGTATCTGCAGCCAAGGATGCTATTTCGGTTGTCACAGCTCTAGGCTCCATGGCTTCCCTGTCAACAAGCACCCACAAGAGCCATCCTACAGACTGGATGGTTAGGCAAATGAGTTGGGTATGACTAGACTGCAATACCAGTGTCCAGCATTCGCTCACCTACTAACCCATGGGTTTCTGCCTCATCATGCTCAATGCATTTCAATGCATATCAGGCACATTGGAAAAATTATCAATCACTTATCATTTGGAATTCTGGGAACTGGATATCAACAGTTAAGAGTGTTTACTGCTCTTCCACAAGATGCAAGTTCATTTCCCAGCCCCCACATCTAAGCACTCACAACAACCTGTAGCTCAAGCTTTGAGAGATCCAGTGTCCTCTTCTCACCACCATGGCCACCATGCTCATGTGCATTTACCTCCACAGGGACACACATGTATATATACATGCACATAAATGAAAATAAATGATGAGGATTCTGAATCTATCATTGAACACTAGACTCTGTGGAAGATTCTGGGGGCATCATTGTGAAAAATGTATACCAGGCAATTTCATCATTGTGAAAAATGTATACCGGGAGTAGTTGAGATGTGGCATATGGCATTTTCTTTTGTGTTTCTGGTGAGTAGAAGAGGAATCTAGTGCTAGAAGCTTTCCCTGGAAGCCCTATCCCCATGAAACTGACTGTTCCCAATTAGATGAGAACTGGATCTCAGATGCTAACCTTTACAGCAAGGTTCATATCTAAGACTAATTCATTTACTGCTTCCCTTTGTCCTGGGATTCCCTCACTCAGTGCTGTAAAGGTCCCTCCTATGGGGGACACTTAAACCCTGTCACCATGTCTGTGCAAGTGAACTTCCCCACACAGACCAAATGCCTCCTGGGAGACACAATTGATTATGATGCTGCTGCCATTGGCCCTCCCCACTGCTTACAATGCCCATGGCTACAGGAAGAGGGGAGCCCCACGCTGTCTTTACAGCCACCCTCTGTAATGGGTATTTCTACAGTGCTCCAGGAGAAAGTCAAGACAGTAGGAAACAGAAGGGGAGGTCATTCAGTAGGTAGAGTGCCTGCTGGTCAACCAACCCAATGGACCTCACTTTGGATCCTCAGCTCCATGTAAAAGCCAGGCACACCTGTAACGCCAGTGCTGGGGGTCAGAAGGCAGGGATAAACAGATCCTGGCGGTGGGAGAGTGGGTCCTTGATCAACCAGTCTAGCCAATAGGTGAAGTCAGATTCGGTAAAATTAACTGCCTCATAAATAAATAAACAAACGAATGAATGAATGAATGAGTGAATGGATGAATAAGTGGCACATAATAGAGGAAGACATCCGACTTGCACCTGTGGGCAAGCTTGCGAACAAACACACCTACACACACGTGTGCGCACACACAGGTGCGCATGTGCACCCACACAAGCCGATTCCAAGTCTTCTTTTTCTGTAGTCTTTGAGGTTGAAAGTGGAGTCGCGAGTCCAAGCCTACATTAGTGCCAGAATGGTCCACAAGGCAATTATCAAAAGCTGACAAGTCACTTCCAAAGCACAGCCTGTCACAGAAACGGTGGCTTTCGATTCGAAACAGAATAGAAGGTGTGTCCTAGCTACCCATGTGCGCATGTGGTCAGCACACTGGCTGCGATGTGGAAATCACCACGGAAAACAGAGACGAAGGAGCCTGCCTGAAGAAGCCACAGCCGCTGCGTGCTCACCCGCCCACTGCAACTCAAGGTGGGGAGAGGGGAGGGAGCAAAAGAGAAGCACAGGGAAATTTGCTGTTCCAATTAACAGAATTATTTGTATATATCCATTTCATTTAGCAGGATAAACTCAGCTGTGACTGTTTGGAAAGTTTGGGAGTCATCCAGTGCGCACCATGCAGCTCTGACATAAGACTCGTTTCTCCTCCAAGTATCCTTTTGCGTCTGCCTGGCGGGAGGCTGCAAGCGCAGAGCCAGCATGGGTCTGTCATTCTGACTGGACCTTGCCCAGCACCACAAGTGCTTCACCTGACCCAGAAAGACAAGGCATGATTTCAGCATGGAAGTTAGCTCACCGCATTGTGAGAGGGGCCTTGAGGGTGGTCTGTGGCAGAAACCGCATTCCTTGGTGCTTGTCAGTAAATTAAGAGGAGGAAGCACAAGCCCGCAGCTTTCACAGGACAGAGGCCCCTCGGCACTGCCTATACTCCCATTCTCATGGCCTTGTCTGAACCTTCTGAGAATCTTGATTGACAGCCTAAGAGGTGCTCCTCTGAGCTCAAGTCAAGTTTAAGAAGGCTGCAGCTTAGGATGCAGGCTGGGAGTGGGGTTCATTGTCCTGTATAAAAACAGTAAAAAAGGAAACACAGATTAAAGGGCTTGGTGGTTTATGTTAAAATTGTTGAACTGAAGCCATGAGACAGGCATTGTCTAGCAAGCAGACTTTTTGGGTCTGCCTTAAATTACACGACCTAATGTCCTAAAAATAAGCCCAGATTTGGGATTCTATCTCTCACTCTGTTTCCTCCTCCTTCTTAAAGCTTGTTCCCTCTTTATTGAAGTATAAACTCAGAGGGAAGGCTATATAAACTTTGGATAAGGCAATGAGAAGGATTCTGGCCTTTTTGAAATATGCATTGAAGCATTTGTGTAATTTGTCTGTATCTGAGGTTCTGGGAACGGAGTTCCAGCTTAGTCGGGGTAGCAGAATAGTATCAAATGTAGAGACTATGTCACCAGCTGTGTCAGTCTGTCCTGTGTCACTGTAACGAAATGCCTGAAGCAGGTTACTTTGAACGTTTCGGGGGGGGGGGCTAGAAATCAAGATAACAACATTCCGGCTTTGCTTTCATGGTCGTTGGCTGTCTCAGGGTAGAGAGCAAGGGCAAGCACCTGTGGGAAGGGGAGCATCTCAGCTGGATTCAGGAAGTAGGAGAGCCATGGATGAGGATGAATGCAGGCTTTTATGAAAACCCTCCGCTGGGACCTGCCACCAGGTGACGTGGGAAAGCAATACCTCCAGCAGGCCTAAGGGTCTTCCACTGGACCTAGCTGAAAGTCCCCTGTGCTCCATGCTCCCACTCCAAAGATGACACGCCCTATACACACTGACGGACCATTTGAAAGTTTGCAGTTTCCTGCCTCCTCTGAGCCTGTTCAAGCTGCAGATTTTAACTACATGGTACTTTTTAAGCGGTGGAGGGGTAAGAGCTCAGGAAAAGGGTCCTGCTGTGGGTGGGCTGTGATGTTTAGTCACAGGGATTGTTGGGACAATTTCTCTACCCTGCTTCTATCTGCCCTCTCCCTTCCTCCTCCTCATTCTCCCCTCCCTCCCTCCTTCCCTCCCTCCTTCCCTCCCTTCCTCCCTCTCTTCCTCCTGTCCTACAGAAACCTCAGATATGTACAGAAGCTCCGTCCCAGCGGAGTCAGATCACGTGGTCACCCTTACACACGTGAGCGCCAGCTCAGGACTCCAGCTATGGACGGCATCCTTACCAACCTTCACTCCTCATTGCTGCCCTTACAGCTGAGTAAGTTCTTTCACAGTCAAGTGTATTCTTGGTGGCTGAAAAGGATGGATTTGCCACCCTTTTTTTTTTTTCTGTGCTGTGATCTGGGATGAATGTATCTGCCTGTGTGGGTGTATACCAGCTTCTCAGGGGACTCTGAAGTTGACACTTGGATATCCTTCCATTGCGTACACACTTCTTAAAATTGATCTGTGTGCAAAGGGCATTGTGACACTAGCTTACAAGCACACAAAGCACTCTGGTCCTCGCCACCTCTCTCACTCTTTCTTGTCCCCCTTTGCTTCTGCCTTCCCCTCCCCGACATGCCCAATGGCCCCCTTTTACGTCCATGTTATTTGTCTCAGATTCCGCAGAGGGTGGACTACAGCACTGGTAGCTGAACTGATGTGTTGACATCTGGAGGATGCTTTGTGATCGTTGGGATGGTGGGGGGGGATAAAAAGAGATGTCTGAGAGTCCAAGAGCAGTTGGTGTGGAATGAGGAGAGCCTGTTTTCTTTATTTTCACGCGTGAACGTAATGTTTTAAGATGTTAGGAGGAAAGCTACACAAACGACCTGGGTGACCCTAGCAGCCGGGTTCTGTGGTCAGGAGAGCTGCGCTGTGAACATGGGTGGCCTTCATGTCTTTGAGAGTTTTCTGCAGTATCTTACTTCACCACAGTCAGTTTGAATCGCAGAGGTCTTTCCCCTTGGTTGGGGTTATTCTTGTTGTATTTTATCCCTGGGAGGCTGCTATGAAGGGATTATTTATCTAATTTCTTTATCAGAAAGTTTGTTGTTTGTGCATAGCAAAACAAAAAGGCTACAGTTTTTCAGATTACCAACCCTCTGTGCAGTTAAAAAAAATGATAAAGTGTAATGACTGCTTCCAGAATAGGAGAAGCCTTTGCCAATATTTATCCAGCAGAGAAATACTATCTAGGATATATAACTAAGTAAAACATTAAACAACAAGAGAGCAAATGATATGAATAATCACATTCAAATGAAAGACCACGGGCCAAGAAACACAGGACGAAGTGCTCAAATATCCTTAACCATCAGGGAAATCCAAACCCAATTCATGTTGATATTCCATTGCACCCAAGTCAGAATGGCTGTCAACAAAAAGAAAAGTAAATATAGGCAAGGATGCAGAGGGAAATTTTTTCTCTACTCCTGATGAGAATGTTAGAATAGCCAGTATAGAAATCAGTATAGAGGATCCACAAAAATTAAAAATCAAATTCTTCATGCAGTAGAGATACCTGCATATCTATGTTTATTTATGGCAATAGTCATAAAAAACCAATGTATAGAATATGCCTAGGTGTCCATCAACAGGATAAAGGGAATGTGGTCTAAAAGAAGTTTTACTCAGCCATGAAGAATGGTAGAATGCTGTCTGCAGGAAAAGAAAAAGAAAAGAGGAAGATGGTTGTGCTATACAAAATAAGCCAGGCTCACAAAGGCAAAAGCTATCTGATATCTGCCTTCTGTGGAATCTGGTGCAAAGGGCGTGAAGGGAGGAAAAAGGCAGAAGCAAAGAAGGATGAGAAAGCGTGACAGAGGCAGATATGATCCGAGTACTTCCTGGGTCTATGCAGATGTCAGGATGAAATGCTTCCTTTGTGCATAGGTTTTTAAGAAGAATGTACGAAATGGACAGATGTCAGCGCTAAGTTGAGAGTCATCTCCTTATAAGCCATCACACCAGTGCAGGTAGATACAAGCGAGCCCAGCCTTCACAAGTTAGACGATAAGACTAGCAATTAATTGCAGCTTCAAATGGTTCCCAGTGAGAAGCTCCATCAAGCCAGCCCTAGTCCAGCACAAACAGATGCCTGCCCAGCCGTGGCTGCTGTAATGCCACTCCCAACAGCCGAGTTATGAAACTAAGCTAGACGGCTATTGACAGGTTATAGACAAAGGTAACACGGTCCACTCCCCGTTATCAGATCCACATATCCAGACCTGTAGAACATTGAAATTATGCCATGTTCCAGAAAATGGGTAGAACTGGAGAGTAAAAATAATCCAGACTCCAAGTTATCTCTCATATGCAACATCTAGATTTTAAGAGAAAGAAAGATGGATAAGAAGAAAGGGGTAGTTGGGAAGACCAGTGGGCAGTGGAGAGGTCTCAGGGTAAGAAAGGCAATAAGTAATACAATCCCACTGTCTACATGTGTGAAAGCATACCTAAACCAATCCATTTTTACAGCTACCCTACGGCAATTGAAAAGGAAAACGATAAGGCTGGGCGGATGGCTCTGCCCTTGACGCTCTTGTGGAGGACCTAGGTTCAATTTCCAGCACCCACGTGGCAGCTCACAGTCGCTTACATCCATCTCTCTCTTCTGGATTCCACAGGTACTGTAGGCACACGGTGCACACACACACACACTATAAAAATAATGTATTTCTTAAAAAGAAGAAGGGAAAGTTTAATTCAAGCAACAGTAACAATAAAAGACATATTTACATAAAAGAATGTTTCTCAAAGATAACAGTATTGATTTTAAAAATACAACCAGGGTCTTGAAAAGAAAAGAAAGAAAACAATGAAATGGCAATTTCTCAGTATCAAGCAAGATTCCCCAATGCAGGCATGCAGAGTCGAATGATGAAATGAATTGTAGTCAGCTCGCTAGAAACGTGAAGTGAATCAGGGCCACACATGGCGCTGTGTGGACACATCGCTTAATATTTTCTTCCTCCTTATGCTTCTATTCTAATCAAATTAGTTCTCTAAAAGGCCCCATTGACTGGGGAGGAAACTGAGGCCCCAGGGGGTTAAATGACTGTGCCCAACATCTCAGAGCGAGACACTGACCCAGGACAGGGATGGGGCCCAGATGTTTGGCAAAGCCAAGCCTTCCAGGCCCTGTGCAGGAGGAGGGCCTATCGTGCACTCTGTGGACCCATCCCAGGGTCATCGGGGATGCCCTCTACACATCATGCTTCCTGTTTATCTTCCCGCTAGGCAGCACACACCGCTGGGAGAAAGGTTCAGAGGGTTTCCTGACACACAAAGCCCCTAAAAGGCAATATTTTGATGATTTAAGTGTAAGTGATCAGGAACATGTGGGTTTCATTTCCTGTGGAATACACTTGGGTCTGAAAATGAAGGGGAAGCATGCTTGGCAAAGCACAGCCCAGCTTTCTTGAGCCCCCTGAAGTGGTGTAAGTGAATGTGAAGGAGGCTAAGCCGCCCCCTTCCTCCCTGTCTCCCACTGGGCTCCCACTGGTGTGCATAGCAAATCCATGCAGCGCGGGCTACCGCTGTGGCCTTGACCTTGCTAAGAAGGGGCTGAACAGAAGGCAGGGGCCGGGCAAGGAAGTTTAACAACTCCTTAACTGTTTGTGCCTGTAGCAGAAGGAGGTCCTTATCCCACCAAGGCCTACAAAGTCCCACCTGTTCTCAGAAGCCTGGCCATGCTTTGGTGGTCAACTTGGCTGTCAACTTGACACCTTGGGCAGAGAGAACCTTGGGGGTGGCATTGCCTCTATCAGATTGTCCCTTGAGCATATTCGCGAAATCATTTTGCTGGTTGTTACTTGATGTAGGAAGGCCCAGTTCAGGGTGGGTAGCACCATCCCAGGCACATCCTGGACTGAATTAAAAGCCTGGCTGGGCAGGAGCCAAGGAGCAAAGCAGTAAGTGTCACACCTTCCTGGATTCTGCTTCAGTTCTGCCTCCAGGTTTTTGTCTTGAGTTCTCCTGATTTCTCTCAGTGATGCACTCCCACCTATAAGCTGAACTATACCCGTGTTGATTGGTTTTATATCAACTTGACACACACTACAGTCACTGGAGAAGAGGGACTCTTAAGTTGAGAAAATGCCACCAAAAGATTTGCCTGTAGCAAGTCTATAGTAGTTTCTTGGTTGAGGGTTAGTGTAGGAAGGCCATACCATCCTCAGGCAGGGGGTCTTGGGCTGTATAAGAAAGCAGACTGAGAGACACAAAGAACAAACAAGTCAGCCTTGTTCTCCAATGGCTTCTGCATCATGTTCTGTCTCCAGATTCCTGCCTTGGCTTCCCTCAGTTATGGACTATGGCCTATAACCTGGACAACCCCTTTTATCCCCACATTGCTTTTGGTCATGGTGTTTATCACAGAAACAGAAAGGCAAAATCATTTGAATCTGATAGTTATACTTCAGCAGGAGAACTTGAGGCCATCGTGATGGGAAGTTATAGAAGCCAATGGGAACTGAGTGGCTACTCCGTGGCTATTACTTAGGCTTCACTGTGATTAGTATATCTGACATAAACATGTTGTGAGTCTTTTTTCTGTTCTGCCAGCCAGCTCCCAAATCATGACCATGGAGACATTATTAATTATGAAAGCTGGGCCGATAGCTTAGGCTTATTTTTAGCCAGCCCTTATAACTTAAGTTAACCCATTTCTATTAATCTATGTGCTGCCCCAAGGCTCCTTTACCTCATCTTCATACTGTCCATCTTGTTTGCCTGCTTCCTCCCTGTCTCCTTGTGTCCCCTGCCCCTTCTTCTTCCCAGTGTCCTCTCTGCCTGGAAATCCACCCTAGCTATTGGCCATTCAGTTGTTTTGTTAAATCAATCAGAGTGACACTTCTTCACTGTGCACAAAAAGATTATTCCACAACATAAACAGCTCAAGGGAGAAACAACGGTTTGTTTTGTAGAAGGCATTGGTTCATCATAAGGGGATGCAAGTGAGCCTTGGTCCATAGTGATGGAGCATTCATTAGAGAACAGTAGCCCATACCGCAGCAGAGCAGGGACCGGAAACTAGGGACCAGGCTATAAGCTCCCAAGTTCCACCCCTAGTGACCTGTTTTGGCCAGTCAGGCTCCATTGTCCACAAGGTTCCAAAACTTCCCTGACTAAGGCCGTCAACTGGAAATTAAGAGTCTAAAGCTTAGGAACAGGCTGGAAATCTCAGTGGGTACAGACATTAGGTTCAAAGCTGTGTGACCCGAGTTCTATCCCCAGAACCCACAGTGTAAGGAGAGAACCGACACCAATAAGCCGTCCTCTGGTTTCCTTGTGTACACAGTGATATGTGTGTACGCACACATGGGGGGCGGGGAGGAGATCTACAAGATGAAATAAATAAGTAAAAAAAAAAAGCCTAAAACATGGAGCTGGGGAGATAGCTCAGGCTCTGTGGGTAAACCACTTGCTGTACAATCATGAGGAACAGAGAATGTGGATTCCCAACAACTGATGTAAAACAAACCCCAGAGAGATGGCAGTTTGCCCACAGTCCCAGCAGGAGGAAGAGACAGAGCATCCTTTGAGTTGAGCTACAGGGCTCCAGGCTCAGTGAGAGACCCTGTCTCAGTATGGAAGGCGGAGAGCGAACAAGGAAGACACTTGACACCAGTCTTTCTCCATAGGCATGCCTACACATGCACTTGAACTCCAAAGTAGGCTCAATGGAAAACCAACAGGGTCTTTACTCTTACCCAGCCTGGGAGACAAACACCAATGCTTTGCCCAGACGAACAGAACGAAGCCCAGTGGTTAGAAGTGGATGGGTGGATGTCAGGGTGCTCGCTTTGGAAGGGAGGAGAAAGAAACTTGAGTGGTCCAGCCCTGCGTGAGGCCATCTCGAGTGGTCCCAGCTCTCCCAACTACAGCTTCTCTCTTCCACACTGAGCAAGACAGAAAGCACAGAAGTATACGTTGGGATTTGGACTGGGACCTGGCTGAAGTTCACTGTTAATTAGAAGTCAATGCAAAAGAGTTTTGAGTGACCACGTTCACTATAGGAAATAAGGACGTCTTCTTTTAATAGCATTTTAATGAACAAATGCCACAGGGCTTATTATTTATCTCATTTCAATTGCAGTGAATAATTTCAATGACAATATCAAATTTCTGTATTTACAGAAGGCTAACACATGTGTGGATAACGATGCGATCTGGTATTTATTTACTGAGTTGTTTTTCTTTAATATAGGGATTTGGTAATTATTACTCTAACGATTCATGAAAATGTAAACTGTAAACGTAGATTCATAATGAATGGATAGGCCGCTTTGTTTGTGTTTCCAGAAGAAGCAGGCTCTTCAGGACTCCTAACCGTATGCATCGGAAAATGTGGCCTCTCTCAG
Organism: Ondatra zibethicus; assembly: GCA_004026605.1. Taxonomy (NCBI): domain Eukaryota; kingdom Metazoa; phylum Chordata; class Mammalia; order Rodentia; family Cricetidae; genus Ondatra; species Ondatra zibethicus. The sequence continues at coordinate 358,587 of PVIU01000067.1, forward strand.
GGTGGAAATCTTGTGGCAGACACAAATTTGCCTTGACGGGGCTGGAGAGATGGCTCAGTGGTTAGATACATATTGCTTTTCTAGAGGACACCAGTTCAATTCCTAGCATCTACCTGGCAGCTCACAACCACTTGTAACTCCATTTCTAGATCTAATGTGATGCCTCTGTGGGCACCTGAATACAAGTCATACCCCCAAACTCACACAGGCATACACGCATCCATGTAGATAAATGAACAGAGAAGTCAATCTTTAAAATTTACTTTGATAACATTTATTGGTTGAAAAAGCTACTGAGAAGAGGCTGATGTCACTCAGTCATCAGCACACTGTTGAAGTCACCAGGTGAAAGAAGCCATCTAGGAATTGCTCGATTCCAGCTTGAACTTGGCAAGAACCGTGAATGGAATTGTCGCGGAGCGGGGGGGGGGGGGGACTGAAAACAGGGAGCTAATAAATGCGCAGCTATCCCAAGCTGGCTGAGCAACTCTTTGGGTCAGTCTCCTCACAGCTGTGACAACGTGCCTGAGGCTGTGTTCTTACAGAGGAAAGAGGTTTATTTAACTCACAGTTTGAGAGGCTGGGAGTTCAAGATCTATGCAGAGTGTAACGAATGATGAGTGTTACGGCGGTGGGCAAGCATTTGGGAGAGACGGGGAGCGATCATATGGGGAGACAAGCCACAGTGTGTGGGGAAAACAAAAATATTTTCATAAAAACGTTTGAAACGGAACTAACTACCTTATATTAATGTTGCAACCAGTGACTGCCCACTAGGATCCACCTTTTAAAGGTGCCACCACGTCTTAACGTTTCCTCCCTTGAGATCAAACTTCTAAGACACAAACCTTTGAGGGAAGTATTTGAACCAGACTCAAACCACAGCAGGGCCCCAGATCCCTTACCGGGGGATCTGCACTGCTCTCTATTCACCTAGCTCTGCTGACAGCATCTAGAAGTCAGGAAAGCTACACACACTGTAGAGGCTGCAAAAAAGAAACCTGAAACACAGCACTGTTCCTGAGAAGCTGCAGGCTCAGCCAGGGCACGGTGCCAGGGCGACAGGTTTGGAGCAGGGCTCTTGCAGCCCAGCAAAGGAAAGGGAAGTGAGAGGCACAAGGTGCTGGCTTGTGAACTGGATGTCCCTACTCTGATGGATCTGTGTTTGCTAAGCATAGTCACACGTGAGGGGACCCAGATGGATGCCAAAGTGGCCTGTGTTAAATGGTTATCTTGGCCTCCTGACTCCCAGCTTCCTAAGCCTGTTTATAGCCACACCCTCTCCTACTCAACAGCAAAGGGACAGGGACACCCACAGCCTGCGAAGTTCCACATTCAGGACTATGTGTGCTCAGTTTCTCACATTTGTAAACATTGCTTAGTAGGGAAGGAGGGAAGAAGGAAGTTAGAGAAAAAAGGAGGAAGCAGGGGAAGGAGGGAGGAACTTAGGGGGGAAGAAAGGAAGTTAGATAGGCAGGAAATTAGGGGGAAATGGAGGAAGGGAAGGCGAAAAGGCAAGAGGAAGAAAGAAACAAAATTATCTTTACCAAGCCGGGTGATGGTGGCACACACCTTTAATCCCAACACTTGGAAGAGATGAAGCAGGTGAGTTTGAGGCCAGCCTGGTCGACGAGTAAGTTCCAGGACAGCCAGGACTGTCACACAGAGAAACCCTGTCTTGAAAAAAACTAAACAAACAAACAAAAAACCAAAAATTATCCTTACCAAGCAAAGAAAATGAGACCTTCTGAATTAACATCTCCTCATCTCCCATCTCCCCAAAAATGCCTTCAATTTTTCCTGCTTTAAGAGAACAAAGTACTACATACTAACAAATAAAATAAACAAAAGATCCAAACACAAACCAGAAGTGGAGAGACAACAGCAGCACGCAGTTATATCTCTGGGCCCCGCATACTCCTGATAGCTGACTTGAGACGCACACAGCTACAGTGTTTGGAAGCCAGGTTCTGTCCTCTTCATCCTGCACAAACCGCAGAGCACCCTGGGGTAGGAGCCCAGATGTGACCACACCTAAGGGAACCATGCCTGTGCTCTGAGCCCCACTTTGAACCTGTTCTAAGACCTCGTCCCTGCCCTGCCCCCTCTCTGTGCGCAGCTGCTTTCAATGGCTTCTCAAGTTTTGCTCCCCTTCCCGGTATCTGCCATTCCAAAGCACTCTGAAAACCAATTTTACACTTAATAAAGTTTAACTATTCAATATTTTTCATTTTAAAACTAAATAACAGACATTTAAAAGAATATTTCTTCTTTAATGACACTCATGCCACTATTTTAGAACGCCAAATGACATCCATGGTGCATGCCTGTCTCCCTAAGTGCCAAATACTCTATTAGTCAAGTTTGTTCATATTTACAAGAATTTTTTGGATTGTTTTTCTGCTATCAGAAGATCCAACATCTGTTTCTCCAGGGATCCTCCATGTGTTCTGCAGTTTACAACAATCGAAACCGCTGTTTTCAAAATAGATTTGGATTAAACTCAATGTACTAAGACTGGGTATCACCAGGAACCCTTCACACACATCTGGGCTTTTCTTACAAGGAATTTTTTCCAAATGGTGGAACATTTTCTTTGGTAGGTGGGTGTCATGTAATAAGAGTGGAACCCAATGGACAATGTCAAAACAAGGCTGCAGAGGCGTCATATGGGGGGCGGGGAAGAATTTGTGCTTCTGTGTAGAGCAGGGAAGGGGGTATGGGGAAGGATGGTTCTTATGTGTGGAGCAGGGTGTGGGGAAGCATGGTCCCTCAACTCTGGCCCTCTAGAACCATGGCAGCCATTCAGCCCGTGTCCTTGCATCCTGGCAGGAGACGCTTGTTTGATCATTTGTTCTGCTTCAACACAGTGCAGCAGGAACCCTCCATGCCCAGAGAAATCATCCACCCCTGCACTGTCAGCGTCATTTTGCCATTAGTCCCACAGCAGCTGTTATGGGTTTAGGGGTGTGGCCAGGGGGACTGAGGAACTGGGGATTTTTCTAAATGTATTTTTGAATTTTACTTTAATATCAGACACAGCCAGTGACTGCTATATTGGACAATGGGGACCAGATAACCCAGACCCAAAGACCCCCAGTCTTGTTGTCTTTGAACAATACATATCCTGAGGTTTCTCAAAAATCAGTGATTTCTCTTGTCAATGCTCTCTCTCTCTCTCTCTCTCTCTCTCTCTCTGTTTGTCTTTATTTTTAATGCATATGGATATTTTTGTCTGTGCACCACATGCATGCAGTGCCCACAAAGGCCAAAAGAGGGTGCCAGGCCATTGGGACTGGAATTACAGATGGTTGTGAGCAGCTAGCTATGAGGGTGCTGCAAACTGACCTGGATCCTTTGCAAGAGCACTGGCTTAGGTAGGGTTTCTACTGCTGTGAAGAGACATCATGACCACAGTGACTCTTACAAAGGAAACCATTTCATTGGAGTTAGCTTATAGACAGAGTTTTAGTCCCTTATCATCATGGAGGAACATGGTGGCATACAGGCAGACGTGATGCCAAAGAAGGACCCAAGAGTTCTACATTTTGATCTGTAGACAGCAGCAAGAGACTGCATTTCATATTGGGTGTAGCTTGAGCATAGGAGACCTCAAAATCCACCCCCACAGGGACACACTTCCTCCAACAAGGCCATACCTCCTAATAGTATCACACCCTAGAGGAGGGATTTTCTTTCAAACCACCACAAGCACTAAGCATTCTTAACTGCTGAGGCATCTCTCCACACACACTCTCAGGGATGCTGGTGCTCACAGGCTAAACAACAAAACTATCCCTGAGTTTGTGACTCCTGTGCCCAGAACCAATCCACACATCAGGGCTGGGCAGATCAGCAAAAGACCTTTTTCTAAAGACGCCTCACCCTCATGCATCTGGAAGTCACATAGCAATATACAAGCCTATCATAGCAATAAGGTGACAGAGAACACACATAGTTGCTCAAGTGACTATGGGTAGAATGATCCTTCAGTATCCATAAGGATTTGACCTTAGGGCTTTCTAAGGTCAAAATCCACAGATGTTCCGGTCCCTTCCATAGAATGGTACAGTACCTGCTTATAATCTGCCTACCTCCTCCTGTATGCTTTAAGTCAGTGCTAGATCACTGACCCTATAGTGTAATGTATATTACTATATACACTATAGTAATATATATTT